>JBAMCI010000107.1:242500-570000 GCA_037075265.1 Drosophila nigricruria | reverse complement strand
AGCTGCTACTCTGCTTTCCTTTGCTTATCATCTGTAGCAGCTTAGCCTGACTTTTCTCTCGCTCATTACTCATAACCACTCTATGATCTATGAAATTCGAGGCAGCCTACAGACAGGAAGCCAACACAACTCACTTTAGCAAGTTGATGGGCTTCAAAAGTTTTGCTTACAGCTTGATTCACATTTTGTAATCTACACTATATACACACATATATACATACACTAAGTGCCGGGTATAACAACAACAACAACAACAACAACAACGACAACAAGTGGAACAAAGGCACGTTGAGCACATTATATATACGCAGCGGCTGCCATTGAGAAGATTTTCTTTTCGTAGGCTCGGCGCTGCTGATGATTTTCTTTTCTTTTTTTTTTTTGTCTTTTTCCAAGCGGCTAAATTTGAAAAGTTGCCACGCCGCGGGCTGTGACTCAAAACTGCTGGCTGCCACTTGGCCAGGCCAAAGCATGCACACACAGTAAGCCAACCTCGCAGCAGCCCAACCGCCCATCGCTCAGCCAACCACCCACTCGGCGCGTCCAGCCATCCTCACCTCCAAAGTTGAAAAGTTATTTTAATGGCGGTTTTTTCGGTCGTCAGGCGAGCAAAAACAACTTAGAATGCGACAAAGAAATATTTACGACTGTGCAATACTCGCTCACATTAACATGAATGGAAATCTATCAGTAGCCATGATCAAAGTCTTAGGTTTTTCAGACTCAGACAAGTTATCTAATCGATATTTTTCTTATTGAAATCGATTTCTGAACAAACTATATCTATAGTATGACTTAAGCTTAATCTTAAGACTTCATAAGTCTATTAACTAGTATAGTATACTAACGACTGCTTAATACTTGCTCACAAAATCAGTTTTCTTTAACTATGCTCAGCCTTCACAATTGAGATCGAGATAGGCTCTGCAAGTTTTTTGGATATCATATATAATAATAATATCTCTACCTAAACGCATATACTCACTTTAGCTCAATGAGCGAGCAGAGCAACAACAACGCGAACCCATTCAACTTTTATACACTGCAAATGGACTGGCTGCGGTTGTTTTGGCTGTCATCCAATCCCTAGGCGCTAACCCTCTACTCACCTCCACTCTCCCGCTCTCTCCCTCACTATTCCCTCATTTCCTTCTCATCATTTTCCCTTTTCTCGTTTGGCCTTTGGCATCTGTTTTCCCCACTCACTAAACGGAACTGAAAACTGAGCACTGAATATTTTGGCTCTGAGACGTTCTGTCTGTCAACTTTTAGGGCCGCGACGCCTAAGCGAGACAGAGAGAGTGAAAGAGGCAGAGGCAGAGGCAGAGACTGAAAAACAAGTACAGACTTAATGAATTCCAATTTCATTTTCGGCACCTAATTGAATTGCAGATGAAGGTGTTGAAGAGGCACGCCAGACAAATAGTTGAAGCTAATTAGAAAAGATTTAGATTATTCATCAATCATATAATCACCTTGAGTACAGTTAGACTTATGAGAGACATTGGAAAAGTTATGGTCTAGATCCAAATACCACACAAATGCAATGTGACCCGCTTTAAAGACTTGGCCATCAAATTCAGTTTTTAGTGTGCGACGTCAAGCATTCGACGTCCTCACTCCCTAGCTCTTATACTATTTATCCCCGTGCACTAGATTATATTATTTAATGACAAACTCTGGCAACCTTTCACAATTTACCTGTATACCGTTTGATAGCCGAAAGCTAAAAGGCAGATACAGTTAAGAGCAAAAGGCAGCTGTCAACAGTCACTGCATTTTGCCATTTGGGTTGACAACTCTTTACTCTATCGCAGAGCCAAGCATACATAGAGCGACAGAGAGACTGAAAGAGAGAGGAAGACAGATTGAAAGACAGACAACAGCAGCCACAATTTCAGTTGCAAGCTTAAAACCTTGTATTTGATCCTAGAGTGTTTTTTGTCAGTTTGTCAAGTCCGTCAATGGAAACGATTGCTCTAATGAATGGGACATGGTACAAGAGGTCAAGCATCGCAACAATCGAGACACTGACAAGAAACAGCAATTTAATATAACAAACTAGGAGTGCCTCTAGTTGCGATTACTCAACGAAAAGATACCCTGTAAGCTGTGTCAATTATCATCACTCATTACCATTACCATTATTATTATTATTATTATTATTACTATTATTATTATTACTAGTTTTATTATTATTATTATTATTATTATTATTATTATTATTATTATTATTATTATTATTATTATTATTATTATTATTATTATTATTATTTTGACATCTTTATTATAGTCATTTTTATCATTATTAAGTATCTAGAACCGACCTGAAAGAAAGTATTTCATTGCCATTGTCATTGTCATTGTCATTGTCATTGTCATTGTCATTGTCATTGTCATTGTCATTGTCACTGTCATTGTCATTGTCATTGCCATTACTGTTATCATCATCATTATTGCTTCTTATCCCTGATTAAAAATTCTAGAAATAACAGCAATATATGTAATGAAAAAAGATCCCGTCCTCTCCCAAGACTATATAACTACATTCGCCTACAATCAATATACCCTATATTTGCCCATTTCCAGTGAGTTCAATGCCTTTGAAGAGGTGAAAAACTAATGTAAACTAATTTTGCCGTGTTGCAAATTTGCAAAGTTTGCGGCGCGGCAATTTGAGAGGCGTTGCCGGAAGTTTTAGCTACCCCTTAAGCATGAGCCTGACGAAAGGGTATTTTAGCTGCCTGGTTATTGCAGATTAGACTCTAAAGTTGGACACCTTAACTCTAATCTCACATGTTCTATCTCTTTGATAACGGCATCATATATACATATTTGTATCTACTCCTATCTTCAAAATCAGCTATTTTTTGGTCTACCCTCGCTTATAGAGCTTTAGTTGTAGCTATCTGCGGTGTGCCAAACTTTTTATCAGGGTTTCTTTTAGTCAGGCATAAACGTTTAGATGCAAGTTTGCTGGGTGTGTGTGTGTGTGTGTGTGTGTGGTTGTTGGTGTGGCATATAGAGAGAAACATTTGCTGGCTCTCGGCAGTTGGTAAACGATGTCAAGTGTGGGTGTTTCAGCTTTCGGTGCTGGCCCTCGACTCGCGTCAAGCTTATTAAAAAAGCAGCAGCAATCTAAGCAGCCAAGAGGGGAAATAAAGGAAACAGAGCGAGAAAGAGAATGAGTTAGAGCGAGAAGGATAGAGGTAAGGCCAGACCAGCTAGGCTCGAGACCAGGACCATCCATGACAACGTCTTGCCGAGTGTTTTAAGCGTTTAGCTCTCTCAGCTGATTATGGCAAACAACAAGTATCTAGGAACAAACAGAGAAGACACCCACCCACCCAGAGGGACCATCCAAAGAGACGAGTAAAGAGAAGCCCAAACACCCCACAACGCCAACCACCTAAGCAGCTTCATGCCAGCATTGGCCTCAATCGAGTTTCGGTTGTCAAGTGGCGGCAGGCAGGCAAAGCGAAATGTCTTAAAGTATTACAGCAAGTTTTTCAGCCAGTTATCGCTAATTTTTAATTAGCCGCAACAGCAGGTGGCACGACTAAGGCAAGGTATAACATAAAGTGCATGCCATCTCCTTCTAGCAACATCAGTTAAGCCCCAAACTGGAATGAGGCGATAGGCGACTCAGCTTGGTGGCTGTCATAAGCAGCTCATTTCAAGTTATGTGGCCTAGACACACACTCACACACTCACATACACACATACACACACACACACACACACACACATACACACATATGCATATGGCTTTCTGCGGTCCTCGTGCATTGAATTATGAACTTGCCCAAACAATTATGCAACAATTCAAACAAGTGCGGTTCGAAGATAGCCTGCAGTAGAAACAGTAGTAACTAGAACGACTAATAGATACCCTGCCTTTGCTGGTTTAAGGTTCCATATTACTTGAAGTTTTAGTTCTCTCCTCAATAAATTTGAAATTCCAAATTTCTTAACCAAAACGATATACCCTATGGTCGACAACGCTTCCCACAAGTACTGGGTATGCACCCAAAGAAGACAACGGAGAAGATGAACAACTGCTGCCGGCAGTGCAGCTGGAGGTTAACGTCAAGGGTACTCTGCAGCTGTCATGCAGTACATGTGGCAGGTAGCATGTGGCATGTGGCGTGTGGTGTGGCAAATGAATGATAAAACCAAGACTAAAACTAATGAACAATAGTCAAAGCACACGTCTCACAGCAAGCCAAACCAATGCCAAAATGACTAGTTCGTAACATGTTCATCTGAAATTTGCGGCTAAGCCAACAACTCTCCAAATTAACTAGTTAGCAGTCAGCAAATGAATAGGAAATATATATTTCTAGATCAATTGAGATGTATAGCTCACAGTTCATTGGGCAAGTTAAGTAGTAGTTTATCCACATCTGGAGCTACTGACTGGTATCTTAATAAGCTGTATTGTTCACAATTCACTGAACTAGTTCACTTTAGAGCTCATTCTGTTAAATAGCTCTCTAAAAATGTATCATTCATGAACAAATGAATTATATGGCCGACTGTGGAACTAGTTGAATAGTTCATTTGTATGACAAGTTCATTCTAATGTATATATACTCAGTATCGGAGAAAAAAAATGTATATATATATATATACTATAAAAACTTTCCAGTTAACAAAGCAAAAGGCAAGTAGATGTCAAGAAGATGTCCTTTTCTATAGCCCAAGAGCTCCTTAAAAGCAAGGATAATTTCGATCTTTGCTTCCTTTCTCAAATCAATGGGCACTTGAAAAAACAAACGAATTCAATGCGAACGCTTTGACAAGAAATCAGAAATTGGGTTATTTGCACAACTTTTGACCAAAGCAGTCAAATGAAAAGCAAATAAAGCAAAGCGAACCCAAAAAGGAAAGTGCAAACAGCAAAGCAAAGAGTTCGTCGTCTATATATATATATATATATATATATAGGATGAAAAAAGGATTAAGTAATGAATATTTTGTAGACCTGAACTACGCAACTCCATTTTTCACATCAACTATCTCTGATTGATTGACTAAGCTATGCCTATGAATCAATTGGGTTTTTTGTTCAATTTCGGAAAGTTTCAAGTTTGGCTAAAAAAAATTTTAAATTTAAATGTGAAAAAAGTTCAAAAACATTGGAAAGATTGCAATATTACTGAAAACAGCTTTCGCTTAGAGGAAAATATAATTAGAGATGGAAAAAACTAGAGGAAAATACTAAAAGAAAAACTTATAGTTTCAAGAGCATCAACCAGCAATTTGCATGTGAGGAGGAATATTTATGCAAAATGCAAAAAAAATGAATGTGCTTGAAAAAATGATTTGACTTAAAGAAAATTTCTATAAAATGCATATAAGATTAAAATAACTTTAGAAATCTCAGACATACGATGTTCTATAAATAGAAGCAGCTGTTTTTTTTTTTTTTTTTAGTTTTTTCTTTGTTAGTTTAGCCAAAAGCGTTGGCATTTCGAAATATCATTTGGCCCCGATTGTTTGCATAGGCCAGAACGCAAAGCCCAGCCCAAATACCTCAAAAGCGAGAAAGAGAGAGAGGGACACAGAGGGAGAGAGAGAGAGAAAGCGAAAATCGGAACTGAAACCGAAAATCAAACTGATTGCGAGCCACGGACGTTGCGATGGGCAACAGCAGGCAGCAGGCAACAAGCAGCTAGCAACGACAAAGAAAAGAGCTGCTAAAAGACACATGAAATTGGATTTGTACACACAGGACAACACACATGGAGAGCGAGAGGCAGAGAGAGAGGGAAAACGAAGTGAACCACTGAATGACCAAGCCAAATGAATGAATAAATGACCAAGCGAATAAAGCAATAACCCAAAGGCAAAACTCGTCACAGCTAACCAAACGACAAGAGGTATGCCCCCAGACGCACACACAAAGAAAGAGGGAGAAAGAGGTAGACAGAGAGTGAGAGGGAGAGCGAGATTGTTTGATGAAAAGCTTCTTACACGCGTTTACGTTTTGTATGAACTACTTGTAAACATATGCTCAATATTGAAAGAGAAAGAAGAGTATAAAGGAAAAGCAAGCAGGCATAGTTAATCCATTAGATAGTCTGTCATTCAGGTGAACAAGTTCATCAATCAGTCAGTAAGAGAAATGACATTTGAATGAAGTTTATCATATATATATATGCATATACATGTTTATCAATCAGTCAATCAATTTTTAACTTAATTACTCCAATTTACTGCATCAAAAACAGTTAAGACAGATCAATCAATCAGTCTATAAAGTCCATTAACAAATTATTCATTGAGTCACTCAATCAGAAGACAACTAAAACTATCAGTCAGTCAATCAATCAATCCATACTAACTGCTTTGCTGATCAAACTATATATATCTAGTTTGCTTTTAGCTTTTTAGCTGAGATTGTACAAATACATCTATTCATCAATCAGACAATCAATCACTAATCTATATCTACATATATAGAAACATTTATCAATCAATCAGTCAATCATACAAGGGTATATAACAGTGCAGTGAATACGCTTTCACAGTTCCAGCGGGATTGTATGAATTCATTTAGCTGCTGAGCACAAAGCTCCAATATGCACATGTGAGTCTGCATTTATCATTGCCTAGGCAAAGTATGTATATCTCCCTCTTCCCCTCCCGTACTCTCCCTCTCTCTCTCTCTCTCTCACTCTGTCTGTGTGAAAGTCTTTTGTTTGTTTGTTTTTTACATGGAGCACTCATTGTTTGTTGACAATAGCAATGTGAGAACTGAGGCTGAGTTACTTGGACAGACGACCAATGGCCACTTGCGGTATGTTGATTTAGTTGTTAAGGCGTTGTAATGACACAGATAAAGTTCGAATGACGCACTGAATGAATGACTGAATGACAAAAAGGAACTCAATAGAATAACAACACTCATAGATAAAAACAGTATCGGCTCAGCAGCAACAGCAGCAGTAGCAGCAGAGCAAACGAATCTGATAATCCACTCTAACCATTTCGAAACTGAATGTGAACAGCTGTAACTTGAGCTGCATTGGGGCTGTGTCCTATCACTGCCTTGATTGACTGATTGACTGATTGACTGAGCCTACGCATTGGCCTTGCCATACGCATTGCATTTTTCGCATTTTCCCCACCAGTTTCATTAATGCAAACACGGACTAACAACCCAAATGAGCTACGCATCTCCATTTCTCCCGTTAGTTATCAAACTCGAAATTAACTGATTGATCGATTGACGGATGAACAATGCAATGCAATGTTAGCCATTGCCTATGTCTATGACTATGCCTTTGTCTATGGCTATGTCTAGATTTTCACACTAATTGGCTTTTATTTTTCGTTGCGGGAAAATGCAAGCATTGCTGCAACAAAAATTTCAGCTTGATTCAAATGTGATTTAAAAAGACTTGAAATGAAGCTCAGGAAAATTTGAAATTAAAAACAAAAATATATCAGGAAAGCTTATACAAAATTTACATGTAAAGAAACTGTTTGGAAAATTTAAGAAAAGTTCTGGAAAACTCAAATTTTGCTTGCCAATTAAAGAGCATTTTATATTTAGTTCGCAAAGACTTAAAAAAATTTTTGGAAATATCTGAAAAATATCGACATCATGTAAAATTCAAGGTAAGCTATGGAAAATTACAGTTTTCCTGAAAACAACTTGCCAATAAAACAACATTCAAATTTAATTGGAAAACCTTTTAGAAAAATTCTGGAAAATTCAAATTTTATAGAAAAGAACTTCAGAAGATTTCCACAGAATTTACATGTAAGGAATGTTGTATGGAAAATTCAAGGGAAATTACGAAATAATTTACATTCGCTTGTAAAAAACTTGTCAATTGAAGAACATCTTAATTGGTTTAGAAAAACTCTAGAAAATTCTGAAAAATTCATATTTGCAGGAAAAGTCACAAAGGAAACTCTGCTCGCAGCTCCAAAGTACTTAGGTTTAAAGCGAAATGAACTGAGTCACTCATAAAAGCAATTTCAGCTAGCTGTGACCATTAGATGTGTGGTTGCAATGCTTCCTCCCTCTCTCTCCCTCTCTCTCCCCCTCTCTCTCTGTCTCTATCTGTTTGATAACTGGGCAACTAAATAGTTTTGGCCAACTGTTGGCAATCTGATATGTATTGAAGTGTAATGAGCACTGCGGATACCCGAAATGGATGAAGACGCAGCGGCAACTCGTTTGGTGCTGCTGCTGTTGGTCGCCTTTGAGCCTGTGCTGCCTGCGTTGCCTGTGTTGCTTCGGTTACAATTAAGCTGCCGCTAATTAACGCCCATGGGCGATATTAATTGATATGTATAACAACAACAGCAACGCCAGCAACACCAAGAGCAAACAATATTCAGCTGGAGACCAATCAAGCAACCCGTTGCGAGGTTAACTTGTAATTGGAACAAGAGGAGCACACACAAACACACACACGCACACGCACACACACACACACACGTGTCCGTTATAGGCAAAGGTCCCCGTCGCGGCTTCAGGAGGCGTGTAGATAGGAGGCTTCGCGCCCTACCGCTCTGGCTGCCCTTTGAATGGCTTCCCATGAATTTGGTTTGACAATTGTCCAACGGCTCACCAGTTGGCAAATGTGGCCAAAAGTTTGTCAAGCAGTTCAATCGCCGCTTGTTAGGCACTCAGGCAAGCGGAAACGGAAATGGAAACGGAAATCAGTATTAGACACTTTCGCTTAACTTCCCCCACTCTCCCTCTCTCTGTCTGCCTTCATCTAGCAACAGTTATTAAATCGTTTCTTATTCCTCTTCTCTCACTTTGGTCTATACTTTTTACTTAGCATTTGAATTTGGTCGCCTTGTCGCTTGACCACTCTTGCCCTGTCCCTTAGCCCCTTATCGTAAGCCATTTTCGTTGCGCTCTTCGTTAAGCATTTCTAGCAAACATGCTTTAATGTCAGCGTCGTTCATTGGAATGCGCTGAATACATTCTTTCCCAAATTCTGTGCCAAGAAGTATGCATTCCACAGTCTAGTAATAAACACGTTAGCTTCCATCAATCAATCAATCAATCTGAATAATGAATCAGTTATTGGCACTCAAGTCGTTTTTTGTCCTTCCCTCTCTCACGCTCTCTCCCCTCACTCTCTCTCTCTCTCTCTCTCTTTCCTTTGGCTTCAGCTGCTCTTGCTGCATGCCAAAAAGTATACTATGAATTTTCAATAACATCTTCAAGGACTTCACAACACTGACTTAAGACGCGCAGAATATCAATACATAAATCTATCTATCTATCATCTATCTATCTATATATATATACATATATATATATATATATATATTTATACATATTGCAGAGAAATTCAAAGTGGAATTAGTGGACATTTCAATTAAACAACTAAACGGAAACTGAACAGAGTGGGAGCCACTGCAGTGGAAGGTAATATGAAATTTTAAGTAGAAGCCGATTCACTAATTGGGATGCTGACATTCAATACGTGAGGCCATGGGCCATGCAGCTGCAAGCCTACATTTTGTTATGCTGGGGGGCATAATTGGCAAGGGTAATTAAATACCTGTACAATTGCGCAGCTACAAGGCCAACTAATGACGCCAACTAAATGCAACGAGTGAGTGTGGGGAGCAAAACGTAATTTAATTAGTTTTAAGCTGAAAATCCCATTTGAAACTCGAAGACAACTCGACATTGAGGTGGTAAAAATTTCTGCAAATCCATTAAGTCCAGCAACACTCAAATCAAAACGTAGTTGGGGCGAATAATCATCAGATTCCAAATAAATGGCCTTCACATTTAATTGCAAAGCGTAACTCAACTAACTTTAAGTATAAATAAATATAAAGTATCTGGCCTTCAGCTGCAGCTCTGTTAACTTCAAATTTTAGACAAAGAGAATCCAAGTCGAGTCCCAAGCAGGCTGTTAAGGGATACCAAAAGAGTTTAATCAGAGGACTTCTGAAGCAACAAACCTGTCAAATTGCTATAGTTCTAGTTCCATAAGTTCTGAAGATATAGTTCTATCCGATTTACCAAGAATTCAAAAGGTAAAGAGGAGCTCAAGAGTAATTCAAATATCAAACTTAAGTTAACGTTTCTAACTCTAAAACTTTTATGGACATAGATTTTCCCGATGTGCCACGCCTCACGGGCTTAGACGGATGGCGGATGGAATAACTGATGAATGCATTGATTGACGCAAGGAAAGACTGAAGGAAGAAAAGACTGACGAGTGGAAAATTTGTATTTCTAAACTAAAGAAAATCTAGTTTCATATATCCAATTTGTAATCCAGAACTTAGCTCTATTGGAAATTTATTCAGCTCAGATCTGTAGAGCAGCTGAGCAGTTTCTGGCTCTAAGACTTCAGAACGCAAAGTATTTTCTGCCAATTTGCCAAGGCCCGAAGTGAAAGGAGGTTCGTTGTGAATAGGGTTAACATTGCTATACTCCAACCAGTCAATACTATGCATTCATACAAACAGACACTGCATGAACGAGTATAACAACAAGATTCAAATAACTTTCATTTCATTGTCATTTCAAGGCAAGGCGAGGCAAGGCAAGGCAAACAACACCCCATGAACGAACATAACAAATTTCGTTTGAAGTTCAGTTCAGTTCAGAAAAATAAAATAATTGAATGTGGAATTTCTCGATAGTCAACTGAGCTGCATTTAGACAGCTCTTCCGTTGAGCAGCAACCACAGAAAAGCTTTATTAAAATATGATAAATAAAAAAAAATGTATATTTCTGTATTGTTCATAGCGGAAAATTGTCTTATTTTTGCCATAGAGAAGGAAAGAATTTGCTTTATTAAAGCCCACCGTGGCGAGAGGCTGCAGAGCGTGCGGGCGGGCCAGAATAATGGCACTTAACGCACGGGCAAAACAGGTAAATCAGGGAAAAGCTGATGACGCAGCAGGCATCTGACCCTGAGCTCTGCTAGGCACTGCATTGCACAAATACTTAAGTTGTTTTTCCCTTTATTTTCATTATTATTAAAACATTTAGACATAATAAAGTGGGCGAGCGCGGGGAGCGACACTCGGAGAACTTCATATTTGCCTCGATTCAGCTTACGTTTGCCAGCAATTTTCTAGAATTTCGCCCCCATTGTCATGGCTTGGGCAATTCTCTGTCCTCCTTAAGAATAATTTCTAAGTTCGCTCGAATTGCATTTTAATAACAAGCTGCAGGAAAGCAGCTAACTCAAAAGCAAACCGCAGCTACGAGAAACCACACTAAGCACGGCAGGATTTCCTTCATTAACAACAAAATTCGAATTCGCATTCGCATTCGCATTCGCATTTCGACAATGGCATTGAAAAACAACTGCAACCGAGGAGAAGCAAGAGAACAATAGGAAAGCCAGAGGAAAAACAATCTTAAGAGCTGTCTAAAGGACAAACTACTTGAGTTGTGATTTAGTGATTTTCTGCTTAAAGACTGATTGAATGAGGACTGACGAATGGCTGACTGTGTAAAGGATAGACTGATTGATTCTACAACTGACTGACAGATGGACTAGCCTTTTGACTGACTGAGTGATTGATCAACTACCTGGTTGATTGATAGACTGACTGATAGACAGACCGAAAGGGACTAACTAAGAGACTGTTTGACATCTGACTTATTGACTGACTGATTGACTATTTGATTTACTGTCTTTTGATTGATTGATTGACTTGTGACTTTGCCTAGCTAAAAACTGGAAACTGAGTGATAGACAGACTGATTGAATTATAAATGGCTAATTGACTAACTGAGCACCGACTGACAACTGATAACTGAGTGCTTGATTAAATGACTTACTAATCACTGTTTTACTGACTAAGTAATTGACTGATTGACTGACCGACTGATTGACTGTCGAATCAAATGTCAAGCTGGCAGACTCACTTAGCTGGCATTAAGCCATTCTATCTATACACAAATCAAATGCAAAGCATATTATATTTTATTATATTATATTGAAATGCTTAAAGCGGTTTTTCATTTTTAAACATTTCTATGGCAGATTTTGATGTTGTCGTCATTGTTGCCGCTGACGTTGTCAACGAGACTGAGTTTCAAAAATAATCATCATCAATCAGCATCAAAAAATACGTTGAATGCGTTCACACAGTGAAGCGAAATGTGAATTGAATGAAATCAATTGAAGTGGGTGAGAGCTGTAGATGTAAATATACGTGTTAGAATATATATATGTTTTGCTATAGCTCTATAGGCATATGATTGACTGATTAATTACGGATTGATACAGCATATAACTGCTTAGAGTTGAATGGCTGCCAGCTGTTGCCTCTTCTCTTACTATTTGTATTGTAGTTAAGCTTTGGAGTTTGTTTTCTTGATTGACTGCTGGTTGATGATTGATGATTGACAAGACTGTACATTTTCTTTGTCTCTGTTGACAGAGCTCCAAATATATATAGATATTGTTATAAGCTCTATATGCATATGATTGACTAACTGATTAATGATTGATTTAAATCATATGAACTACTTAAAGTTTAAAGTCTGCTTTGCTTTGCTTCTCTTCGTGAATGTGTTTTTTCTGCTGTTGACTGATGATTGACATGATGATTGCATTTCCTTTCGATTAACTTGCCGGCAAATAGTTGTTCGCTGGCTTTTGGCATTTCATTCAAATAGCGGAAGAGCATCTTGCTCTTTTGCAACTTTTGCAAGTCTTTGGAAAAAGTTCTCTCAGCTAATATCTGCAGCAAAAGTTTTACATAATTTATTAAATATTTATGAACTTCCTACCACGGTACTATATATATGTTTAAGCTGTCGCTGACACAGGCAGGGTGCGCTGTCTGTCAGATTGAAACGCTTTGACATCATTTGCAGCATCGACTCAAAATTATGAAGCAGCAGCCGGAACAGGAGTCGAATATCAGAGGAGACTTGCCCTTTACCTACACTCCCACTCCCACTCCCACTCTTACTTCCACTTCCACTTCCACTCAGCACCCTCTTCTCCGCTCTCCACCTCTGGCTTTACACATGATAAAAATGTATGAATCGAGTATTAAAATACATAGCTGTGGGCGATTTTGTTCACTCATTAGAGCACCGAAAGCGGAGACTGCGTTTGTAATATATACCTAAAATGCATTTTTGTTAGTTAGACGCATCTCATACGACTAGTAGATACTCAGGAAATAAGCTGCAAAGATTGAGGACCGCATAGAGAGACTCACACAGATGTTGTTAGTAAAACGCAACTTTAAAGCAAAGATTCAACTTCTACTTCTACTTCTACTTCTACTCCCACATCTATCCCATGCTTTGTAGGAGCTTAAAGCGAATTCACGCTAATGAAAAGCGAGTGTCACTGCGTGGCTGCAAAAGCTGATTTAAATTTGATTATTCATTAACAACAGTCACATCATCTATTGTTATTGGGCCGTGAAATAATTGGTTGACGCATGTGAAAAAATTGCTCTTTTGTTTGGTCTGTTCTCTCTGTTTTTTTCCTATTGTAACTTCATTATCGAAGTGCAGCAAATAATTCGAGCTGGCGAACAAACGTATCTGATTGTAAACGCGCACGTAAATTCCCGTACAGAAATAATTAATAGACACAAAATCGTGATGTTTGCTAATATAATTGAATTGTCGTTTTTTTTAACTTTGTACATAGATATTATTTATTTATCAGCTATTTGCTGTTTGCTATTAGCCAAATGGACAAGGCACAGAAGCCGAGGACTGATTTAGCATTTAGACAGAGGTAAGTAGCGCTGACTGCAACTGACTTTCCGTCCGTCAGTCCTTCCATCCTTCAGTACTCCCGTACATCAATCCTTCCCTCCGTAAGGTCTTTCGTCCGTCAGTCCTTCTGTCTGTCTATCCCTCCTTCCGCCTGTTTATCTGACCATCAGTCCAAAATATATGCTCCTATAGACAACCCCGTAGCAAATACGAAAAGACTTTAAAAACATTTGCTATGTTCTTGAGCAGGACGACGGGCTGAGTGCATCTAGTCCACATGTCCGTCTGCGTAAGTTGCATACGACAAAAGCTGGAGACTTTAGAATATCTCGAATTTTATTTACCACCCACTTCTCTAACCAAATTAGAAAATAATAGCCTATGCCAATTAGTAGAGACTTATGCTGTGGCAAATGGACACATTGAATGTCGTACTGAAAATGTCAATCAGAAAGTTCAACTAGAGCAAAAGTTATTCAACAATTACTTTGCCAGAGTGAGCCCCGAAGCGCAGTCCAAGCGTGTGTGGATGTGTGCATGCATAGTTTACTTTGTACATATAAAAATAACATAAAACGATTGAAATCCAAACTCTGAGTTCAAAGTTCAGGGTATCTTCCAGTCAGAAACTCCTCGACTAGAGCAGTCCTACTTGTAGTCATATCTTAATTCATATCATAATCAAGGATGCCCAATCATATATCCGTTTGAATATACCAAAATTGATTAGTTCTTTAAGTATTTCCTTAGAATCAAGTACTATATAGGCGCAGCTAAAGGCCTTGGCCGAAGGCTAGATTCAAAGTATTTATTGCAAATTGTTATTCGACCGTCTGCAGGCCACTTCGACTACTTCGTTTTGATAGCAGCTTTAAGCGAATAAAAATCAACTTTTAGTATTGATTTTTAGCTAACTCTAAATAGAGAGCGAGGTGCGGGCGAGGGGGGAGTGGGGCAGTGGGGGAGGGCGAGACAGAGGAAATGCTTGGCACTTTGTGCGTGCGACATTTTTATCATTTAATTACGGAACAACGCGTCTAAGTATATTTAATCGATATTTGTCGACAGTCTCGCTCGCTCTCTCTCTCTCTCTCTCTCTCTCTCTGTCTGTCTCTTTCTCTTTCTCTGTTCTCTCGCAGACTGTATAAGTGTTGCAGTTGGTGTTAACCAACAAAAATTGTGAGTGACTGTAGCTAAAAGACAAGTTTTTCATTTCAAGCGACGCGCAACATGTGCCTAATTTATGCACATAACAAACACACACGCACACACACACGCACACACACACACACACACACGCACACACTCACGCACATAAAGCAATTCTCATGTATATTTAAGCATATCAACAAAATGTGGTCGCTCTTTAGCTCATTCACTTAACGAGCTCTGTGCTCAGTGCTCAGTGCTCACTGCTCTTGGGCAGTTGCTAGATTTCTTGCCTTTGCTATGATACCCTGTAAATACCTTCTACATATGATTAAGCATATATTCTAATCAAAGTTTCATATTTTACTTGAGCAATATGAGCTATTAGTCCCATACAAGTTATCGATAACTGACTTTGTTCGCTTTATGGCAATATACATATATCGAGAGGTATAATTTTTGTAAAATTTTTGCTATGTTTCCTGTTTTATGCTTCAAATAAGCTATGTTTTAGCTCATTGTCTGTTTATCGATAACTTGTGGCATTCGCACCAACTATCAATAGACAACATTAGCTTCTTTAGCTTCTATCCTTACTTCTTTGCTAATATAATAATTGTGATACACTTTAAAAACATTTGCTCTACAAGGATAACCTGTTCATTGGTTGCTTGAGCAACAGGCATTATTACCCCCAACTCTTAAACGAAGATAATGCGATAAAAATCCGACTAGAAATGTTTGCATTTTCCCCGACGCTAATAAATTCGCGAAATCTGATTATTAACGCTAATCCCAAGCATTTCAGCGAAATCTCAGCACGGATGCCTGCAGCTGCATAAAGCTTACAAGTTAGCTACTTTCGAAATGCACTGTGGAAAAAGCAGCGCGTGTTCGCAATTAGTGCAATATATGAAAAAGTTATGAGAGAGCAAAAATATGAAGAATTAAAAAGCTGAGGTAAAAGCAAAAATTTTGTAATAATTTTTAGTTTTTGTTTTGCAGCCAGCGCAGAATTAACGCAACTTTTGCACTCTAATTAGTTGCCCGAGTTGGGCGAGTTTAGAAAACACAACAAACAAGTGGAAAACAATTTTTGTATAATTGTGAAAGGAAGCGAACGTTGGCTAAACTTTTTAATATCGAGTTGATTAAAACATCATTTTCACATGATGAAACTTCGTTTTCAGTGAAACCCTCTCCTCCACCCTGTCAGCATGGGGAATGTCAGATTTAATCATATGAAGGTCAAGCGCTACACTGCGCAAAAAGCGGGTGACAGTTGAGGGGCGCGTGGACTAGCGACAGTTAACGTTTTGACATTTTGAGGTGCAACGAGGCGAAAAATCATTTCTTTTTCGCATTCATTCGAGGCAGTTTTTCACGGCTATGGCTGACTGCATAGTGCCCGCTCACCACAGGCTTGTCAATGAAACTCAAATATAATTATAATGTAATCACAATTCCTTATAAATTCATTTGTAATTTCCCCATTAAAAAAAACTCCCATATACCTTTGCTGCCACTTGTGGGCGGCCATAGCGCCATAGCTTCCATGTGAATCAAGTTGTGGCATTAACCAAATGGAAATTTCCACATAATTATGGCTAATAGTTAATAGCCAATAGCCAATAGCCAGTAGCCAATGAGTAATTTATGATTCCAGTTGACATTTTGTTGACAATTTGGAATTACTTTTTACTGATTAACAAAATGCGTTCATTGCGCAAATATTTGCCTCGTATGAACAATTTAATTGGATTTTCGCAGAAAAGTCATTTGTTGAAAATTCTGTATTAATGCGTTATGGACTAATGCATTTATTAGCGAACAAAAAAAAAAGGAATAGCCTTGGTTAACTATATTAAAGTCCTACTGAAATTAGCTGGCCAACTAAATGGCCTAAGGCAGCGTGTATTTCACGTGTATTTATGTGAGCCTCAGTCGACCAATGTGTCGTATTAGTAATATTCAATTTGAAGTTTGCTCTGCTTTCTATGCTTTCTATCTCTCTTCGTTCTTCTCTTCACTGTCTTCTTCTCTTTTTTGATATTCTCATCTGTTCGTTCGTTTGCTCTCTCTTCTCTTCGATCTTTCCTTTTTTTCCTTCTTCGTTTCTTTTCTTCTCTTCATTCTACTCTTCGTTCTTCTCTTCTCGTCTTTATTGTTCAATTCTCTTGTTATAGCTCAAAATTAGTTAAGCAATGTCTTAGCATATGACCCAAACACCCTAACACACACACATCAACACACACCTACATATTGATATAGAGGCTTATAAATACATCTATATATAGAGAATTCATTCATATTTGCTTCGGTCGCTTGAGCTGTTGCCGTTGCTGTTGCTGTTGTTTGCTATGCGATGAACCGAACATCGCGTCGTGCGTTGTGTTTGCTTAGCAATTGCGCCAGCAACAATAGAAAACAATAACAACAATTACAGCAACAACTACAACAACAACAACAACAAAAACAACAACAACAACTAGAAGCCTGATTGCCTTCCTTTCGTTTTGGGCTTTCAATGACTCGGTTAGCCAGCTGGCTGCCTGCTGATAAGATATCCAGCAATACAGAGTGTTTGGCACGCCCCTCTCTGCCCGCCCCCTTTGCGACTTTGCGACGGCTGGCTCCTAATCACAACGCCCCCAAGCATTGGCCTTCATAATTAGTTTTGACAATAAACCCATATACAGTTGAGGTCTGGTTAAATATTATCCATCAACGTTTAGCGAATGCAAAGTGAACCAGAAATGAGCCAGAAGTGAGCCAAAAATGAACAAGTGAACGGGTGAGCGCAAAGCATGGGCGACTGAAAGGAATACTGATTAGCTTCATTACGACTACGAGGCGACGCAGTTGATTAATTCCTAAGCGAGACTGCAAGTCCAGTTGATCGACGAGCAGATACCCTAACTACCTGAGTCGAACCAACAGATAGCTCTAGCTAAGTCATATAGAGGCTAGTGATATCAGGCATTGAAAGTAAGTGGTCAAAGTCCAAGTCCTTTGAAAGACTTTCCTATGGAAGCTCAACTCAAAAAAGTAAGATATATTCTAAATATATACTAAATACTATATATAAATACTAAACGTTATCCACACATCAAATCTAAAGACTTTAGCTCTTAAGGCTCTCTAGTTATGCTTAAGGAAACAGCTTATATCAAGTCTCTAATATACCTACCTAACAAAATGGCGTTCAGCTATCCAAAAAAAGAATATAGTTTCAAGTTCTTTTGACTAAAGATGACTTTACTTAACAAATTTGTTGCCTACAGATGCTAGTCTTCCGAATTTTGATCGATGCCCCTGTGGGCATACCCTTTGTTGAGCCCACTTAGGGTATAACAAGTGACAGCAATGATAATGAGCGCCGGGGTCGGAGCCGCGGTCAGGGCAGGAAATGTGGCCGGATGGATGTGATATATTGTGCGATAAGGCTTAATATTTGCCAGCTATTGATTGACTCAACTTGATTGTTGTAATTAAATTTGATGAACAATGGCGTTGCTACTGACTCACAAGATAGCATATTCCTAGCTTGAGCTCTGTCACGTTTTCATTACAATTTATCGCCTAGTTAGCCAATTATATTTAAGTTAATAGAGTTAGCCGCAAGCCCTCTTATCTAACACTTCCAAGCAGAGCCTAGCCCCAGTTCGATTTAATGAATCAATGAAAACGTTTGTTCTACGACTCCTGAACTAGTTGGTTTAATTCAACTCATTAGCTTGGTACACACCTCCTGCTAGGCAACTGGAATCAAAATAGTTCATGAGCTCTTCAGTGAACTAGTTGCGTTGTTCTTTTTTCAAAGTCGAGCTTAATTTAAATAAGGCTGCGACTTCGGCAACGACTCTGACCAGGACGACGGATCTGATTACGGCTAGGACTTTGAACACGGCTGTGACTCCGACTGTGGCTCTGACCACAGCTACGGCTACGGCTGCAATTTTGACTACAGCTGCGACTTTGGATACAGCCGTGACTTTGACTACGGCTCTGACAACTTTTCCAGCTATGACTCTGTCTACGGCTACAGCTACGGATCTGGCTACGGCTGCAACATTGACTACGGCTGCGACTACGGCTATGGCTCTGACCACGGCTACATCTAAGCACCAACTGTGCCTGTGACTGCGGCTCTGACAACGGATATGGTTGTGGCTGCGGGCAGTGCGTTGACTTTGCCTTAATGGCTTTTCGTGTTCGAGTTTTTTTTTTGTTTTTTATTTTGCGGGTAACTCTTAGCCGCACTCAAACCCATATTCAACCGACTACTTGCAGCCCTGCTCATCACACACTCAGCCAGAGTCATCTACACACGCACACACACACGCACGGGCATAGCCACTGGCACATCTAATGGCATTCACACTAGGGCACACATGAACGCGTCGCTGAGACAAGCAAAACAATAGGCATCATATAAACATATAAACACAGAGAGGAGAGAGAGAGAGAGAGAGAGATGTGGGGCACTGCTTAGCAGCTGCCAGACAGTTGTAGAAAATCAACAAACATTTGCTTTAAGTTGTCGGAAATGGACCTAGTTGATGATGACAACACTAGACAACACACAGCACAACAAATGAAGTTGACAACCCTGACAAGACTAAAAATTAGACCTCAATGCTCAAAATTGGGGTCCGCTCGACTAGAAGATACCTCGATACTTATAAAAAAAACTAAGATCATTTTCTTTAGTAGTTTTAGTTTAGTTCGGATCCTAATTTTATATCAAATAATTTTTTGATAAACTTTGAGAAATCTTAAAGTTATTTTCCGATACGATAAGATATATCAATAGTGACCAAAGGACAGGAGATCGGAAGGACAGCAGGTCGGAAGGATAGTCCTTCGAAAGAGCAGGAGATTGGAAGGATAGCTGAGCCGAAAGACAAACGGACTTTAGTAGACGGACGGACGGAAGCACAGAGGGACGAAAGGAAGGACAGTCCGAAATAAAAGAAACGGACTAAACAACAGGCGGTCAGAAGAACAGACGAACATACAAACGGAAGAACAGATGAGCAATGCACAAAACAATATACTCCTTCGCTAGCTGAACGAGCATTAAAACTGTTGCCTACTTCTGGGCGCAAATCACCATATGAACAGCTCACACACACATATATATCTATGCTTGTGTGAGTGTGTGTGTATATGTATTTTATATAAAGTCAAATTGGCTCATTTATCTTATTTCACATTCCTTTACCCATTTCAAAACGATATGCCAAAAGACAAAGGCGAAGGCGAAGGCAAAGGCAAAGGCGAAGGCAAAGGCGACGGCCAAAGCGGGTGCTTAAAGGTAGCAAACGAAGTAGAAGCTGAGTTTGTTTGCCAAACGATTTCTGTTTTATTTTTCTGTTTTTAACATACATATGTTTTTCTCTCTTCTTCTTCTTCATCAGCTTTGGCTTTGGCTTTGGCTGTGGCTGTGGCTGTGGCTCCTGCTGTGCTTTGAAACAAGTTCACGCACAGTCGCAGTCATAAATATTTATACATATAACATTTCTGGTGAGTTCTTCTGCTTCTTTTTTGACAGTTGAAAAGACGGAATGAAATATACGCAATATATGTATATATATACAAGATTTGAATGATTTTTAAACGCATTAGCATATCAAATACGGCCTCTCTCTCTCTCTCTCTCTCTCTCACACACTCTCTCTTTCTCTTCGAACTGTGCCTTCCCTCTAAACTCTGCCTGTGCTGTGAGCTCTCACACTTAAAGCAAACAGCAACTACATATGTGTGTGTGTGTAGGTGTATGTGTGTGTGTGTATGTATATCTATTTTCATTACACTTGCAAACAGGGCAGGCACAGGCCACACACTCTTACCTATGCCCACAAACAGAACAATAACAGTCAAGAGTCGAGAGCTAAGCCAAGTGCTAAGACCGGAAATACCGTGTAAACACACACACACACACAGTCACACACATCCACGCACTCATGTTACCCGCAGTCTCACTCTAAAGTATTGACATTTGGCAAGTCAATCAAATTGGAAGTCAATCATCAATCAAGTGGAGCGTATGTTGAGGGTAAGCCACCCATTAGCTGATAGATTACAAACGGTAAACAAATATTCTTTCAAGTTGCTATAAGCCAAGCAAAACTCACAAGTCAATCAAACTCAACCGGAGTCAATCAAATTGAGCGCTGCATCGCTCATATGCTATCGGTCCATCGGGCATACCCCGTTCGGCAGTTGCAAAGAGCTAAACAAATCAAAAGTTTTCAAAGCTATTCCAACAAAACTTTTAGCACTGAAAGATAAGAATTCAAATTACGTCAATCAAAGTCAATCAAAATTTATGAAAGTTGAAAGCATATTTGAAATTCTAAGCTTGTTAGCCAGATATGTAAACAAAACTTGCAGAAATTAAAGATAACTTTGTTATATATCAATCAGAGTGTATCTAAGACGTTTGCCTATCAATCGATAGTTATCGATTGCTAAATGGCATTTCCAATTGTGTAGAGCACAGAACAAAGCAACTTGGGCTTAATTTTGCTTACTTTCAAAAGTTATCGATTACGGCATGTGGGTATATAAGCTCTCTTCTGTTATCGATCACAAAATGCCTCAACTAATATCAACTAATACGCCTTCGACAAAATGTGAGAGTCAGCAAAGACACAATGAATTATGCTCATTTAATTTGGCTTTGATTAATATCGATTCGAATGTCGATTTCGATATTAAGTGCTTATCGATTACGTGCATCGAGACTTTCACTGCTGATTTGCATGCAGCTTGTGGCACGCCTCCTTTATGCTGTGTTGGCTTGGCATTGTGGCACGCTGTGACGGCATCCTTAACCTCATTTCGTATGCTGACGAGACGCACACACACACACACAAGTACACACTCACACACACACATGGGATTTGTTGGGCTTGATTAATGGAGCTGAGCAAAAAAAAGTAAAATAAAAAAGAAAGGAAATCGCATTGCACTTGACTGGCCTTTTTTTTAGCTCTAGGCATATTATCGATTTATATATAAATATATATTAATATCTATATATATATATATATTCATAATCATTATTATCGCCTAGTTTCGATTAAGTTTAGCCACGAGAATTTCGTTATCTAATCAAACATCGAACGAAGCGTTTTTCGGTTTGCATTTATCGAAGTTGATTTCGCCTATTTGACAGAAATCTAATTAGAAATTGGAAATATCAGAATTTAATAGTGCTTCAAGCTATATTTAACTCTAACAATCTTTTGTTTTCTCAGGATAAAAGTAATAGCCATGACTATGAACCTCTAGTAGAGAGAAGAGAGTGAAGAGTAGAGAGTAGAGATTTGTTTGTCACTTGTCTTAGTCTACAACCAGTCAGGGTATCTTCTAGTCAGGCACTCCACTATACACTTTCAAATGTTCCATCAAATATAGAGTATAAATTGTTTGTAAAATTGACATTTTATATAGGGCTTTGAGCTCAGTTTGAGACTCAAAATATACTTATTTTATATAAAGATAATATTTTATATAAAGATTTTTTAATATACATATAAATATGATATAATATATTAATTATTCACAAATATCAAAGGAAAACAAGGTAAAAAAAACATATGAAAGCATTTAGGTTGGGAGTAGCTGGCTGTCTAATACTCGTTCACGCTTGAGGCTAGTTTGATTGATTTAAGCAACTTTTGCTGTTCATCCTTTAGAGAGCTTATCATCAAGTAGTTGGATTCAGCTCGAAATATTGATTAGTCTCTTGTTACTCTAGTCTAGTTCTAGTTTTTTAGTAATATTTATAGGTATATTTGTAGGCAGCTCAAATGCACCCCAAATGGGGGCGCAGCTATGTGAATTTGTTATGTTTAAGCATTGAAATGCTTTGCACTCTATAAAGTTGAACGTTGTATAAAACCAATATACCCGCTTTTCACTCTTAGAACAAGTATTAAAAGTAAGAATAAACTTCAGTTTTATTGGGCCAGAAGGACAACCAGTTAAACCGATAAACGTCTGAATAAACAGACAAACATTGTGTAAAACGAATATACTCTTATTTATACATACGTGAACGAGCATAGAAATCAAAAAGAACTTCAATTTCAATGCCTTTTGGCCAAACGAAAGAAAAAACTGTTCATAAAACATACTAAAAGGAAAACCAACAAACAAACAATGAAAGCAACAAGTAGAGGATATAAGCGTGACAGTAACAACAACTACAACCTATATATATATGAAGAAAGAGAGAGAGAGAGAGAGAGAGAGAGAGAGAGGGAGTGAGTGAGCGAGATAGAGAGAGAGAGACAGGGTGACAAAGGGAGAGAGTGAGAATAATGTACTAAAGTACTTTGCAATAATGAAAAATCAACAAGCGTCAGACAAACAAACCAAAACAAACAACAACAACAACAACAGCAGCAGCAGCAAAATGTCGAATCAGAAAAGGAAGAAGAAGAAGCAACTGTAGATGATGAAGAATGAAAGTGATAATTGAAAAATTAAGAAATTGAGGACACAAACAATTGCAAATCTATTGAATGAGCTGAGCGAAACAACATTTTGTTTCAGCTCCAGCTGCAGCTCGCAGTCGCCTATAAGCCCCCTACGGCTCCGCCTACCACTCTATCTATATAGTGTGTATATACGATTTCGTTCTAATGCCCTTCATTATGCAGCGACTCGCACACGTAAAGCACTTTGCGGCTCAATAACAAACGCTTCATGATTCAACAACAGCAAAAGAATACAAAAAAAAAAAAACAAAAAATACCAACAAAATATGATATATGGAAAAGTGAAAACAAGCCATGAAATATCTTTACATAGCCATAGCCTGGTCTCTTTCTTTTTTTTTTTCTTGTTTGGTTTTACTCTGCCGAAGCACTTACTCGGGGATTAGGCAACTTTAAATACGTTCGCTCAACAAAATCCATTTCTCGCTTAATGGACGCGCTTCAGGCATGTTTTTTTTAACAGTTGATATCGAGAATTGATTAAGGGAATTAACATGTTTGAAATAAAGCTGAAAGAAGCACTATTTAAGTCTTTCAGCAATTCTTTTTTAAAGGACTAGTTCGATTTGATAGACTACTACAATTTGTTGAACTAGTTCACTTTGACAAATTAGTTCATTTTGATTAACTACTGCTATTTGATAAACTAGTTCACTTTGATGACCTTGTTCACCTTATTAAGCTACTTCATTTTGCACTACTCACTAGTTCACTTTGATCGAGTCCAACTTTAAAGAGTCACATCCAGCCAGTTCAACAGAATGAACTAGTCGAAAAATACTTATTTACTAGAAATTCACGAATTTAATAAGCCTAAAATTTAGTTTTCATTTTCATTAAATGCTGTAATATGAATATTATTTGTATATTTGGCTCGAGTCCTCTTCAAAGGTCAAAGGAGCCCAAAGGACTTGACTGACACTTGAGATTTGTCACTCGAAAAATGTCAAAGACGAAAACAAGTAGGTTTGCGTTGGTAGGGAGTAAACGAATAGCAGATACCCTCAACAGATCTAGCAATAGTTGTAAAACTATCAAGACTCTATTGTGTGGGAGATATGAGATAAGGCACATAGACTCTTCAAGCTATAAAGGAATATGGCATGAGACATCGAAAAAGCCATAACAAATTCATACTTCATACAGGGAATATCAGATCTATAACTAGGTAGCTATCAAGCTATTGAGACAAATTGACGTGCTGAGTTGAGCTTACCTAGTTTATGACCACGCTGATCTTGCTGCCTTTTATAAAGCCCTCTATTTATAGCACTTTTCCACTGATTAGACAGAGTCTAGCTACTCCACATTATAATCGCATTCGACTGTTGCACACTCGTAACTATCTATCTCGATTCCAATCTAATTTTGTCCAAAAATGTTCTTATCTAGAGGCGGAAACAGTTGTTCGATTTGCCAATTGCTGTTGGGGGCTGTGTTTACAGTTGTAAGCACTTCCAATTATTTTGGATTGTATGCGTATTAGAACATGCTAAGTCAAGTGAATAAATACCCTATAGAGATAATTTCTCAAGGGGCTATTAACGACTTATACTTCAATGAAATGAAGCAAGCTAAATAAATTTGAGAATAGAATAGAAGAAAAGAGAGATTCTCATTAAGAGTCCATAGTAGAAAAGATCTTTTAAGTTATCGATAAATGTTACGTTTGCATGAAATCGATTAAGATCGATAAGAAATTTCAAGTAAACTTTTCATATATTAAATCTTAGAATCATCAAACGCACCCATTCAATCAATAAGACTCTACCAATACGCACATTCGTTTGCTAGGGTATTTAAGCACCTAACAATTCAATTCGATTGTTATTCATATTTGACAACAATTTTAAGGATTGCAGCAATTATTTTGCTAGGAAGGAATTTTCTCAATTGTTGCAATGCAACAACTGGGCGAGCTATTGATTCATTTTCTGCTACAAATAACGAAGACACACGCACACACATGCACACACACACAGGCTTGGGTGTAGACAGGTGTGTTTGACAGGTGTTTGGTCTTTGGCTCTTTGGATTCGAATTTCACAGCTTTAAATGCTGAAAGGGGCGGGCAAACAAATCTTTTGTCTGGCATAACCACAACAGGAAAACAGACAGCGCGAGGTAGAAACAGATTATGTAAGAAAGAGAGACAGAGAGAGAGAGAGAGAGAGATGGATTGGGTATTATAGAAATTCGAAGCTGAATTGACGGTCTGTTGAGAAATTTCGATTTGTCTACGATATGTGAGCTGGATTTAATTACCATTAAGATGGAGGAGGGAGACAGAGACACAGGGGGTAAATACAAAAACAGAGAGAGAGAGAGAAAGAGATGGAGGTACAGAGAAATGGAGAATCAGAAAGACGGAAAGAGCTAGAGAAAGAGATGCGAGAGGAGTGAAGGGGGAAAGAGACAGTGAGAAAGAGAGAAGGAGAGAGGGAGAAGGAGAGAGAGAGAAGGAGAACGAGAGAAAGAGCGAGAGAGAGAATGCTAGCAGAGAGAGATGAAGAGACGCAAACAGAGAGAGAAGGAGAAAAAGAAAGAGCTACAAGAAGAGATGCAAGGCGAGCTAAGGGAGAAAGAGAGACATCAAAAGAGAGAATCAGAGAAATGGAGAGTTAGTTTCAACAGAGAGTGGATAGAAGAAAGAGAAAGGAAAGAAAGAGCAATCTCTATAGAAATGATAGCCCCACCCACCTGTTGCCTCGATGTATTCAAATTTCACCAGCTTATAGAAAACGACCGAAATGGTAGCTGGCCGAGCTAGGCTCTCATATAACTAGACTGTCATATAACTAGACTGTCATATAACTAGACTGTCATATAACTAGACTGTCATATAACTAGACTCTCATATAACTAGAACTTTTTTGATCGATAAGAAGATACCCTGCACGAAGTATTTAACGGAAATTCAATTACACTTCTAAGAAAAACAATTTGTATTTAAGCTGCGTAATCTGTGGGGCAGAGATAGATATACAGAAGGGTGGGTGGATGGATGGCTGGATGGCTAAAATTGCAATTGTTCTGCTTTGTTCGGCCTTCGCTTTTGATTACTAATGCGCATTAAGATGTTGAAAATAATGCGAATGGGCATGAGGATGAGGAAGCTCGGAAAAAAAACGTTCACACTCAGCATGTTCTCGGCTTGGCTGTGAAGTGGACATGAAATGTGTGCTATATACGTTCCCATACACTGTTCACCAGCTTCAAGTTTGGAGTATATTAGTTTCGAATTGGATTGGAAGCTTCTTTCTGAAGCTTCTCTGTGCTTTGCCCTGTGAACAGCGTATGGCACAGTCGGTGGCAAATTTGTTATGATTGCGAATGATTCAAACATAGCAGCGATTCATTTGTATGAATGTACACAAACACATCAAGAAATACTTAATAATATGACTGTATAACAGCATGATTCGATTCATGTGTGTGAATGTACAAAAACACATCAAGAAATACTTAATAGTATGATAGTATAACTGTGTAAGAATTTATATATAACAGTTATACTATGCTTGTATAACAGTATATATATATATATAGAACAGTTATCGTAAGAAATACTTAATTGTATAACAGTATAATAGAAAATGTATTGCAGTTACATCAAGAAATACTTAATAGTATGACAGTATAACACTTTATATATGACAGTTATACTTGATGATATGCTAGTATAACAGTTATAGCCAAAAATACTTAAGACAACTTACTGTTATCCTCCTGTGATATTAGCTATAGCAATAAATAGTTAATGGTATAGCAGTATAACAGTTACATCAAGAAATTTAGAGTAGTATTACAGTATTGCAGTATGTCTGACCGTTACAGCAAGAACTTCTTCATACTGTAACAGTATAACAGTATAACTGTACATATATATCAGTTGCAGCATGAAATACTTTATACTATAAGTTATAGCATAAGTACTAATTGATACAACTGTATAACAATATATGTATAACAGTTAAAACCAGAAATACTTTATAATTAATAGCAGTATAACAATACATGTATATATCAGTTACAGCAAGAAATAGTTCATGCCATAAGTTATAGCATGAAATACTAATGGTATAGCAGTATAACAGAATATACATATATAACAGTTATAACAAGATATGCATCATGGTATAACAGTTAACCAGTATATATACATTTTGTATATATCAGTTACTGCACGAAATACTATCAATATAACAGTATAACAGTAAATCCATAAAGAAATAAAAAAACACTTAAGAATATAACATTAACAAACAAACAAACCGAAAGAACTGAAAATAAAACATTTATGTAAGGTAATTGAAACACTCACCTGTTTAAGTTTTCCGTTTAGCTGCGCAGGTAAATTGAAGAAATGTCACCTGAATTGAACGTCTTGGAAATGTTAAATGGAAGCCGCTCAGGGCTTGAAAAGAAGATCTAGAGACATGATTTATGTTATGTGGATGATGATAGTGAATGATATTATTGATATATATATATAAATATATATATACATATATGTATATAAGTCAGTGTATTGAGAGTTCAATTTGGAAAGTACTCGAACTAGAACTGTTGATTGTTCTTTGATTTGATTTTAATTAAATTTGATTTGATTCGATTTGATTTGATTTGATTTGATTGATCGAAAATCGTATTATATTTTTTGCTTTTAGTTTCGATACGCTTCAAAGTTTTTGACACTCCTGCAAACACAATTACAACAACAACGCGTTAAGCACAAACAACGGTAAAAAAAATGGCACGAGTTTCATTTCGCGCGTTTCGGCACCTTAACAAAAACAACAAAATATTATAACAATAACAACAGCAGCGGTAGAAACAACAACAGAGACAATAGCGACAGCAGCAAGGCGCACACACACACGCATACACATACACACACACACACAGGTGGCGCTGCAGCCGCTCTCACGAGCCCGAAAGTAGGCAATATTGAAGTTGCGCGCGTTTTGTTTTTGTTGTGTCGCAACAGTATTTGCCTTTGCGCTGCTGTGAGAGAGCGGCAATTGGATAGAGAGAGAGGGAGTGTGGCAGGGGTTGGTTAACAGTGCAAATAGGGAGAGAGTGTGTGCGAGAGAGAGAGAGAGTGAGAAAGGAGAGTTGTGAGTGTAGCGAGGTGCCATTCTTGTGCGCTGCCGCTTCGGCTTTTATGCCGAGTGCTGAGCTGCGCGGCTTGTCTCCTGTTGCTGTTGCTGCCGCTGCCACTGTCGCTGCTGCTCTGCCGCTGCGCTGCTCTGTTTGTTTTTCAAACGAACTGTTTCGGCGTACGTTCAGCCGCAAACTGAGCCAGCGACCGTCGAACGGCAGCAATTTAAACACCGCGACCCGAACATGACGACTCCAAGCTTTTCGTATATGCGTTAGCCGTAGCAGAGACGCAGAGCTTCACAAAAAAAGCTCTCGGCCACTGCATACTGCACGACGACGGCGACGACGCTGCTTCTGCTTCTGCTACTGCCACTGACTGCTACTGCTGCTGCTGCTGCTCTGCTACCGTTGCGGCCGCCTTTGCTGGATCATGTATTAAAACAAATGCTAAAAATACGAAGTACGACAAACGCGACAGCAATACGAACGGTAGCATATATACCGACCAATGGGAGCTCACGAATGAGACGAACCCACTTCGTGTCGCCCGTTGCAGATCGCAGTTAATGCAGAAGCGTCGCGCCGATGCAACTTCGGCTGTCGCTGCCGCAGCCACTGCCGCTGCCGCTGCCTCTGCCGCTGTCGCCTGCCTACGCATATTCGGTGCGTGCTCGCGCATGCACACGACTGTCATTAATGTGTGTGTGTGTGGGTGTGTGTGTGATGCTTACCTGAAATATATACGAAAAGCGTAAATTATATTCATATACACACATATACATATATACATATGTACATACATATGTGCATACATACATATATATCTATATACATATATATATATATATTGCTCAAATGCAAATTGAAATTATAACTGCATCTGCAACTGCAACTGCAACTGCGAGGCTATCAAATGTCACATATTTGGTTTGCGGAGAGCTGTTAGGCGGACACCTAAGTCCATCGGACGCACCTCTCAGTGCCAAATTTTAAAATTATAAAAACTCAATTAATAAAAGCAGATTTAGAACAATTTATGCAAATTTGGAATACATTTTGATAATTTTTTGTCATTATAAAAGTGTTAGGAGCAAAATTGTAAGACAAATTCGGACAAAACATAGAACAAAATTCTCAAATATATTTTAATTTTTCCTCTTTTTTTATAAGAAATATTTATTCGGAAAATATTTTAAAACATTTTTTTTCCTTTGAAATTTAAAAAAAAATTTGTTGTTAAATTTGTAGTTTGATTCTAACTGCAGTTATGAGGTATTACGTCTCAAAGTGAGTATATTGGCTTTATACAAAGTTGAGATTTTCCTCTGATTGTCCGAATGCGTAGCATAAGCCAGCTAGAGTCTAGAAATGTTGTTATACAAAGCTCAGCGAGACATTTTGTTTTTCAAAACTGTTATACAAAACTCATAGTGAGCCTTCTCTCTATAGAAATGTTAAGCTATTTGGTCTACACCTTGGCACACTTGGCCAATTGAAAGAGTTCTATAGTTATAGAGCCAGAAACAGCAAAAGTTCGGAGTATATCTACATCTCCAATAAACGGAAGTTTTACGACCAATTGTCATCACAGATGAAGTGCAACGTTTTAGAGCTAGAAATACGCTACGTGCGTAAAAGCAAACTTTAGATAGAAATGCATATATCTTATACATATATTTAACTGACATTTATATCATAAATATCTACGCCTGAAAAATCGGATGTTGTCAAAAACTCGATTCGACATAGAACTGCTTTTTGTTCTAGAGGCGTGAAATTTGGTATCATAAGAAAATATCAAGCTCATTGGGGGCGTGGCGAGTTTAGAATAATTATATCTTCGACAGATTTGCAATTTACTGTTGCTTTTCTTTCTCTCTCTCTCTCTCTCTCTGTCTCTCTCTCTGTCTTTCTCTAGACTGATAAAAAAAAAGCTTAGTCTTGGTCGGAAATCTCGCTGTCATTGTTGAGCTCCTCTCTATAAATAGTTTTATCTGCCCATTAGAGGCGTGGCACATTGTAAAAAAAAAAAACGATTTAGTAATTAATTTAACTTTGAGCGAGTGTCATGCCGTCGGCTTCATCCGACGTTTTATTTTTTGCTGAATTTCAACTTTGTGTAAAATGTAAAATTTTTGCAGATTTAGAAAAATTTGTTTATGAAGAAAAACTTCAGATGAACCTAAAACAATTTTAAAAATATGATTTAAATAATTATAAAAGAAAGTAACGTTTTTCATTTCATTTTTATAATAGAAAAGATATGACAACTAAGACGAGAGAAATGAAAAGGAAGTGGAAAATGGAGAAAGGGCAACGAGAAAGAGATTTTTTCATCTACTTTTCTTTTTCTCTTTTCTTCTGTCTCCACTTCATTTTTAGTCTCCTCTTTTTCTTGTCTTTTCTATTTTAAATAATTCGTGAACAAATTTTTGCGAAATATTTCAGTTTTTTGTCAGTTTTTTACTTTTTTCGGATTCTTTTCTTTTCTGTTATTTTCCATATCTTCAGCTTTTCTTTTCTAACTATTTCGTGAGGTCTATGAGCAAAAAGGTGTGAATATTTTATTTATTTTTCTTTCTCGTTATCTTTTCTCTGTTTTTCATTTGTTTTTCTTCTCTTTCCCAACTCTATCGTCGATTTAAAATATGATGTGAAAAAGAAAATTGCTAAAGAAATATTTTTCTTTTTTTTTCATTTTTCTTTTTTCTTATTTTCTGTCTTTTCTGAAAATAGAAACATCTTTACAAATGCATTCAGCTGCAGCAAGAAAAACTGTTGCATTTTTGTATTGCTTGCCTACAAAAGATTTTTCCATCACAAAATTTGATGAGGAAAATTTGAAAATAAATGGAAAATATGAAAAACTTTAAATTTTCACAAAATATATTTAATAACAAATTTTAAGCATATTGTAAGAAATTTTTGATTATTTTTTACGCTTTTCTCATCAAATTTTGTGATGGAAAAATCTTGTACTTTTTACTTTACTCTTCACAATGTAAGAACTTTAACTGTAGTTAATAACACTGCTAGGAAAATATGTCAATTAATGAAAAATTGTATTTCTTAAGACTTGAATAGAATATGCTAAAAAATATGTATTTTTTGTGCCTTTATTTATTGAAGCAATTGAATCAAATTCTTAGCAAAGGAGAAAATTTTCAATTGCAGCTGAAGGACTTTTCGTGGAAAATTCTGTTCTTAGCACGAAAAACTAAGGAAAAGCTATGAAAAAATGAGAAACAAAAATGTACAAAATAGCAAAATATGAGTAAAATGATAAAAATGATAAAAAATTAGATTAAATAATTTGAATTGAATTTTTCACAAAAATTTTTTAGAGAAAATTGCAAATGAAACTTTTGTGTCGTTTGCTTCTCTTTTTCTTCTCCCTTTTCTCTTCTTACTATTTCTTTATTTCGATGAGAAAAAATAAAAAAATAGAAAAAGTATTACAACTTTATTTAACTGCAGAGAACGGTACTTTTTGTATATTTTATGGTTTTTGGCAATCTCAAACTTTTATGAAAATTCAGAAAAATTTCATGTAATTTGGAAAAAAAAAAAAAAAATATTTAAATTTAGAAATTTACAAAAGAAAGTAGCAAAAAAAACTTGTTTCTTGTCTTTTCAAACTAAAAACTCGAACATTTAACTGTTGAAGAAAATGGAAAACTCTTTGCAAATGCATTTAACAACTGCAGCAAACGGAACTTTTTTCACTTTTTTCACTTTTTTTTGCGTTTGTGGCAAAGAAAATTGAATGCGTTAAATATAGAAAATTTGTGAAAATTTTGAAAAATTATATTTTTCAGCAAAATTTGTATTGAAAAATAGAAAAATCTATGCAAATGCATTCAACTGCAGCAAACGGAACTTTTTGCATAAAGCAAATTTATTGCGAAAATTTATGAAAATTGTGATTATATTTACTATATTTCTTAGCAAATTTTATGCAGGAAAAATCTTTGTCCAATTAACTTTTCACAATGTAAGAACTTTAACTGTAATTAATCGCACTGCCTGGGAAAAATGTCAATTAGTAAAAGTTTTCATTTGATGAAAAGAATTTTCTAAAATAATAATTTAATTATTTTTCTCTTAATTTATTGCAGCCACTGAATCAAATTCTGAAAAAAAAAATTTTTCAGCTGCGACGCAATTGCAGCTGAAGGACATTTGAGGGGAAAATTCTATTTGCAACCCGAGCTAAAGCTGCTCTTATTCTTGCTTCAGGTATACACACTAAATCTGAAAAGCAAATAGTGAAAAGATTATGAAAAAAAAATTCAAAAGAAAAACTATTGAAAAACCAAAAAAAAAAATTATTGATTGCTTATTATTAATAAAAAAATTAACTTTTTCACTGCTTTTTTTTTTCTTTTTGCATAAATTTACGCCTTTACACCTTAGAATAATATTTGTAAAAAAAAATTGTTGTTTTCATTTACCTTGAAAAGGTGAACTTGCACTTGAAAAAAAACTTTTTGCACTTGTAACTTTTCTGCACACAAATTAGAAATAATAATTGCGCGTCCGGTCAGTAGACCGAACGCCTAGAGGAGGCAACTTAATTTGAAATCACCACTCTGGCAGCGATTGAGCGTTAGCTGTCACAGGCGAAGCTGATGCAGCTTCCGCTGCGCCAACGTCAACGTCAGCGCACCTGCCGAGACTCTCCCCCACCCACACGCACAGAAATTGCAAGGTGGCGACTAAATGCGCAGCAAATTGCATACGAAAAGCTAATGAGTAAGAGAAAAAAATTACGCAGTCGCCTGCGAGCTTACCATTTGGCGGGAGCTTTCGAAAGCTTTGATTACATTTGAATTTTAGCTTGCATTTGCCAAGAAAACAAGCATCTCTCCCTCTCGCACTTTCCTTTGAGCTGCTTGCGCACATGAAATGGGTGAAACAGCTGAGACGGCCAATAAAAATGCACTCCTGGCACGCACATACATACACACATGCACATAGGCACACATGCACACATGCACATAGGCACACATACGCCTACGCAGTGCTAGCTTGGCTCTCTCTCCTTCTCCCACTCTCGCTTTACATTTGCATGCAGCGCGTGTAACAAGTGGAAGCTGCCAGTGCCAGTTCGTCTCTCACACTCTCTCCTTCTCCCACTCTCGCTTTACATTTGCATGCAGAGCGTGTAACAAGTGGAAGCTGCCAGTGTCAGCATGTCTCTCTCTCTCTGTCTCCTTCTCCCTCTCTCGCTTTGTATTTGCATGCAGTGCGTGTAACAAGTGGAATGGCAATAGCAATGCTGCCTCTATTGCCACGCAATTTGCTTACAGTTGCATGCACACACACACACACACACGAACATTCGAATATGTGTAGTACCATAGAATTCCATGGATGAGAGTGAAACTGCAATACAAGTGCCATCGTCAAGCACGCACACACACGCACATGCACGCACTTGCATAGTTCCACAGAGTCAGTGTCTCTCTCTCTCCTTTTCTCGCTGCATGTGCTTTTAACGGAACAAGTGAAACGGCAATTAGACAACGCAGCTACACACATATCTATATATATATAAGTGTGTGTGTGTGTGTGTGTGTGTGTGTGTATATACAACTTACGCCATGCGCCACTCCCACTCTGCCCAACTCTACGGCTATGTCCAGTGAGTGTGCCAATCGCAGTTGCCGTCGCCGTCGCAGTCGCAGTCGCAGTCGCAGTCGCCGTCGCAGTCATCGTCGCAGTCGTCGTCGCAGTTGCCAGCACGCATTGCTGCTTAGCAACTACATACATATTCTAGCGTGCGGTTAGCAGCGCACTGCGTCGCCGGATGCAGCGGCAAAGAAGTCCCGCCTCCTGTTGGACAATGCGTCTAATTGGGAGTGTGACGTCACGCCACGTCATGTTCTATGCCATACCTTTTGCTTAGCTGGCTGCCACAGTGCGAATCCTTCACATTCACTTGACTTTCAGCAGCTGATTCCACTGTTCCACTTCCAATCGCCGCCATGTTGCAAAACTTGAGCTGTGCACGCAAGTGCGTGACATTCACAGCAATCTCAGGCACTTAACATGCGGCGAATTCAAGCACGGCAAGCACGGGTTTCTTTTAGCCTGCACGCACACACACACACACACACACACGCAAATGCATACACACTTATATATGCTTATTTACATATGTTGTCAATGAAATTCGGTTGGTTTGTCTTCAATTTAACATGGCTTAAGCTGTGCGCGCATTTATTTCGTTCGACAGCCGCAGCTTGTCCTTTTCAGTGCGGCGAATTCGCTAACATATACTAACACATGAATAAGCTATTATGTTAAAGCTTAGTATTTATTGAGTTTTACATCAGTCCAATTCCATTCGTTCCACACGGATTTCTATCGTTCCATTTTCAACGTTCCGTTTTTTGTCAGCCTCCGAGTTGCCTTTTGAGAACTCGTTCATTCCAGCTACAACAGTCGCAGCGCTCAGATCAATTTCTAAATTTCCTGAAGTTTTTCATTTTTATTTTCGATTGTATAAATAGGTAAGTTTTAATATTATTTAATGTTGTTCTTTTATTCGCCTTTCTTAAGTAATTAAGTAATTCGCGTCTTAAGTTATTCGTTATTCGCAACTCTCTGCGCTCACCGCAGAAGAAAATTTTCAAAAACCAGCGGCCACCATTTTGTTTTTCTTCTGAATCAAAGATGGAGATTTTTTCATAAATTTTTCTTCGTTCTTTTTTTAATAAGTATATTTTGTGCAATTGCTAAAGCTAAATTTTTCATATCTTTTTTTTTTTTGTTCTTTGTGTTCGCCTAAGACTAAAGCGTAGTCGTTATACGTATATATATATATATATATATATATATATATATATATTGTGTGAGTGTGCATGTGTATGTGTGCATGTGTGTGTGTGTGTGAGTGCTTGTGCACGTACACGTGTCTCTAAGTGCGTGAAGTTGGCATAGCTTTGGAAAGCAGCAAAAGAAAAGGAAGAATAAGTTGAAATCGTAAAACGATGCAATCACACGCGGTCGACAGCACAATACTCTGGTTTTGGTTTTGGTTTTGTTTTTGTTTTTTCGTTAAGATATTTGACTTTAGCTTTTACATTAGTTACATACATTGTTGACATTGCAAATATGAATTATTTTTGTTTACATATACATTCAGATATTATCTTAGCTAGCTTTCTTAACATATGATCGACTGCACGATACTCTGTTTTACATTTAAATAGAAATTTTATCATTTTTGGTTTTTTTCTTCGTGTAACATACATATAAGGGCCTATTAAATAGTTAGATTTAGAAAAACGTTTGCACACCGACTGCACGATACTCTGTTTAACAGATAGTATTCATTCTTGGCTGATAATAGCAAAATACACAATTGGCTTCTGAAACGTTTCTCAAGTTAACGTCAAATTTGCGCTGAGGCAACTAATATACCCCATTTGCACACTAACATTTCATTGCGTATCGACAGACCAATGTATAGCTCTCATTTGAGAGGGGGTGATTAAGTGTGAGAGGGATGTACATAAAGCTAGTCTTCACATCATGGCAAACGGATAGACAAACAGGCATACTCTACGGTTAACAGCAAAGATAGGGCATATGGGCAGCTGACTTAGAACATGCCGTCGGATCTGGCGACCGGAACGAGAACAATCAGAAAGATGACCAAATTGCGCATGACCAAGCGCCAGTCGTTGGGCACGGCATATGGCAGGAGGATCTGTGTGAGACGCTGCACCTCGTGCGAGGCACAAACGAATATGAACGATGTGATGATCATGTTGAGTGTGGGAAAGCCGGGCAGTAGCACCAGAACGCCGTGCCTGTCGGCTGCTAACCAAATGTGATATTGGCACACGAACAGCTCCAGCGAGATGCGCCCGAACCAGGCGAAGAATGTGGAGTAGCGTGTACGTAGGATGCCCGAAATGTTTCGTAGCACCACATAGCCGATAATCGGTATGAACAGGATATACGAATGTATCTCCTCACAGTTCTGCACGTTGCGGCACAGAAACGAAAAGGACGTATAGATGCCGACGCCCAGCAGTGCGAGCAGCGTCACCGATATCGAGGTGCGACGGGCAAACAGATTTCCATGATTGTTGTCGTCGAAGATGCTGTACTTCTGGGCGATGTGAAAGCAGGCGGCATATATCATGCCGAAGGTCACAGTATAACGATCCAATTTCCACTGATACCACCATTCATGAATATCATCGTCGGTTGTCACGAACAGCGCCTTCCACGGGCGCGTCACAAAGATCCGCTCGAAGAAAACCTCCGACATGAAGAGGACCGTGATGACGCCTAGACATCCAATACATTTGCACACTAAATAGAGATAGTGCAAGGGATAGGCATCGACCGAGGCGCTGGTGATCCGCGGCGGTAGCGACAATACGAAATAGATGACGCATAGCCAGAAGGAAAGCAATGGCACGAAATAATAGAACTGATATGGACGATTCATGCAGAAGCAGAGCAGAACACATAGGAAATTGAGGCGAAACATCGCCTGGAAGAAGCGCACAAACATCGAAGCGCTGCCGCCCGTGTGCCAGATCTCTGTGAAGTGCGTATAGCCGGTTAGAAAGAAGTAGCCAGATATTAGGAGCTTGATGTGCATATGAATGGGTAGAATCCGTTGAGCTCCAGTCATATAGTAGATGAGCACCACCAGCAATATCCAGCCACGCAGCTCGTCCGTCTGGTGGCGATTCAAGACTTTGGTGAAGCCCGATTCCTCGGTGAAGAAGAGGCCCAGGGCGAAGACATAGGCCACGGGTATCCAGAAGCTGAATTCAGAATAGTATTTGTTCTCTTTCATAAAGAAGTTTGTCCGATCGCATAGATAGAAGTAGGCGAGTATTAGGCCCAGCAGAGACAGCGCTACCAATGGTTTGCCATAGTCGCTGATGAGCAAGGTGAGGGAGTGCGAAGGATCTCTCTGGTGGCACGACTGGCCCCTCGGATGACTCTCCTGTTGCTGCTGCTGCTGCTGGTGCTGATGCAGCGGCACGTAGAGCGTTTGTCCACGCAAATGCAGCAGCCAGCGACGCAAGCACATGCCACAGACGAGCACCATGCATACACCAAATAGAGCATAGGCGACTATTTGCAGGCTCGTGTGTGGCTCGGCGCTGCTGCAGCAAGTGCCATCGTTGTAGTTCATCTGGTCGTTGCAGTACATGTTCCATAGCAGCTGCACTTCCAGCCGTTGGCCGTGCGCACTCAGCCGATGGCCCTCGACGGCATTGTCCAAGAGGCCGTTGGCTATGTGCCACGCCGACTCCCAGACACTTGCGTCCGTATACCGAAAGACATTTCGCGCCACATTGTTCAGGCGATCGATGTCCTCGTTGAGCACCAGCTTCCACGACACGGGCAGCTTCTCCTCGTCCACGCGCTCCGCTAGCTTCCACAGCACTCGCGACGTTTGCGCCACCAGACGGTGAATCGGTGCGACGAGCAGCGTCAGATTAACGCTATACTGATGCAACAGCTCCTCTGTGATATTCCCAGCCAAGAGTTGGCTGCAGGTCAAGCCCAGCACATAGACGGAGGACAGTTGCTTCTCCATTTCCAGCTGATAGAGCCGATCGATCAGTGCCGGGCTCACCTCCTCGGCGTGTATGTACTGTGCCAGCATGTGAAGTTTCTTGTCCTCGAAGCGGGTGCCATTCGAGGAGGTGGAGCCATTGTTGTCGTATTCACTCGAGCGTGGCAGCTGCAGCTGCTCCACAAATTTCTGGTACAGCAGTCGCACGCTTTGATCCCCGATGAAGACGAAATTGTTCTTGTTGCCGAAAAATGCCAAATAGCGTAAACAGCGTCGCGTGTCGCTACAGAAAGAGAAGATAATTAAATATGGAGCGATAAGAATTTGTCATTTGGTGAATCAGCTCGGCTATCAAGGCGGGGACACCGATAACTACCAGAGTGTATATACATACATACATGCGAGAAGGCTGTACCATCAATCATATTTAAAGTACATAAACAAAGCTCAATTATGATAAGGCAAAGTGAGTCAATCGATAATTATCGATTGCGGAGGACCCGATGACTTTTAAAGGCAATATATATAGAACATATGTGATATGTCTTATTTGGCGTGATATGCTAAGAAACGATAAATATGGATCATGAAGAAACAGTTACTTTTCGATAAGAGCGGAACATGTTATCGATAACACAAGTTCTACATATAAAGTGTGGAAGGACAGCGAATATATACCAAATTTGATGAGCTGATTCAAATTATTACAAATTCTCTCATTATATACCCTATTTGCCAATACAGTTGGAGGAACATCGAAATATATAAATATGGATATCAAAGAAGTTAAGAGAACGACACAAAAGACAGTTAGTCGGACGAATTAGGGACGATAGCTGCTCCCAAGGTCTTTAAAGAAACCTGTAAAAATGCATTTACAGGGTATCTGGAGGTAATGAACTTACGTGTAGGTGTATTTGTGCATCATGCAGCCGTAGGGCTGCCATTCGTTGTCGCCCTTGAAGCGACCCTTGGACAACAGCCACTGGCAGGAGTCGCTGCCTAGATAAAGATACGAAATCACACGCTATTTGACAATTTCCGATATACCTAAAATGAATCGATAACGCACCGTAGTTCCAGTTGAGCAGGCCATGGTAGAGCACAAAGCCGAGCACCAGCAGCAGCGCCACCTTCTTTGCATTTGTCGCGTTCAGCTGCTCCATGAACAGATCCGCTTTGGTCGGCACACGGCAGACGCCGGCTTCGGCTGAGCTGCCAATGCAAATGCCGCCCAGTTCGCCGCTGTTAACATTGGCGGCGGCTGCAGCGGCAGCGGCGCGCATTTCGCGCAACTCCATGGTAACCAACTGTAGTCACTGGCCCTATCGTCGATTCGTTCAATTTAGCAGTTTCTGGCAGTGCTTTAGCTTTTACCTAGTGGCCATTTGCATTGTGTTTGACCCAATTTTCGCTCTTTTCTTTCCTCTGTCCCGTTGCACACACGCTTTTCGCAACGCAGTATAGCGGTTTTTGCCTTTGCGTTACGGTCGGCCGATAGGCGACGGCCCTTTTCTTATTGTCAATAATCGCCTTGCCGCCATTTGCAGCTCAGCTGTTTCCCGCCCAAATGTATCGATGCACAAATTTTGAGCGCCGTATGACGTTAATAATGTGCGGATACTTTTTTGTATATTAAACTGTACAAAAACATGTTATTAACAAAATTACCCTCGCAATCTTTTATAAATAAACATACAATATTGCGAACATAATTTTATTTGGGCGTGAATCAAGAACAATCGCAGTTTTGCGGTGTTTGCATTGCATTGAAGCTGGCCGATTTTCTAGTTGTGGATCGCCTTACCGCCACCTTCTGCACAGCTGTTGCTGCTCAAGCTATAAGCGTATGACGTCACAAACGTCCGCTTAACAATATTATGCATCTGAAATTTATGTATGAAAATAATTATGAATCGTATAAATAGCACATTAGTATAACAAGTATTATGTAAAGTATTGCAAATTAATTAAATTCAGGCAGCACTAAATCACGATTGTTAAGAAAAACTCAAATTTCGTCAACTTTGCAACCTTTCTTCTATTGCATGCCCACGGCGAATTCAGTTAAATTCACATGTGAAACAAAGCAAGCTGAACACAGTTGTTTAACGCGTTTTTTTTTAAATATTATATAGGAAAAACAATAGCTCATTGCTTTTTGATGAAAAATGTGAAATCAAGTAGGCAGCTTGTTTTTTTCATACCTTCATACAATAGTTATTCATTTGTAAACTACGTCCTCACTTTGTGTAACCTTTTTTTTCGAATTTTGTGCCTGCGGCGAATTTACGTTTTTATTATTGTTTTGACCGCTTAAATTACAGAGCGGCTTGAAAATGCAAGACTTTCGCGCTTTAAACAATTGCGAGGCATTTAAGCAACTACGCGTTGGACTAACTGACTATCATAATAATGTGAAGCCGTTGAATACCTTCAACTATATTAGTGGTGAGTTCTTGATGCTCTTAAATGAATTATTGCAGATTATTAAACTTCGCTTCTCTTCTCTTCCCTGCTCTTTCAGGCAATGATGAACAAATCAAGAATGTGGCACAAATCGTGCTGAACGTGCTGCTGGAGCATGAGCTGGTTGTGGAGGACAAGCAATCGATGAAAAGCGAGGAGAAGGTGCAGGTAAAGGTGAATACCGATCGCGACTTGGACAAGTTGCGCGGCATATTCATGTATTTGCTGCTGAACAGCTCCTTGGGCAACAAGGAGCGGGAGATCGAGTTGGGCTCGTGGAATCCGCAGTTCGTGCACTTGCTCAAGCAGCTGCCGGTGCCATTGACCCAGGTGATGACTGTCAGCGTCGCCTTGCACTGCGGCCTGCAGAAGCTGCTCTTCGAGTTCCTGGCCTATGCCCCGACCTGGCTGACTTCCCAGTATTTCGACTGTCTGAACAACGCCCTGAGCCACTTGGTGGACAACAAGATGGAGGTGCTGCCATACATCGGCGGCGCCCTGACTGCCGTCACCAATGCCGTGTGCCATCACTACTCCATGCCGATCATCGATAACTCGCTGGCCCTGCTCCAGCGCCATTTGCTATTCAACGAGGAGCGTCTGCGCAGCTATCTGCCGACCAGCGGACGTCGCCACCGCTACTTGGGCAACGCCATGTGCATGCTGCTCGACGTTTTGATCCAGATCTTGCACTGCATGCAGCAGCTGCCCGAGGTGCCCAAGTGCATGTCCATCTATGAGTTCCATTCATCGGTCATGAATCCGGGCGGTGAGCTGATGCTCTCGACTCGCCAGCAGTTGCAGATCTTTGGCAACAAGTTGATGGATACGCTCCAGTTGCTGCTGCAGCAGATCAGCGTGGACACCTACATGAGCTGGCAGGAGGTGCCCTCCGACGAGTTGCTCTTCCACCTACAGGCTCAGGTGTGCAACCGCTGCCTGAAGGTGACCCAACTGCTGGAGGCTGGCCAAAGGGAGAACGAGTTGCTCTTCAACCACTCGCTCAACTCGCAGCTCACCAACTTTGTGGATGGCGCCCAGACCTTCGAGCAATGCTTGTCTGGCTTGAATCTGGGCGAGCTGCTCGGCTTGCTGGATGATGAGCCGTGCGAGGCGAATGATGTGCAGCTGGGCAAGGCCATCGATGAGCTGCTGTCCCGTTCCCTTTGCTACGGCAACGCTGAGTGCGTCGAGACCATCGCTAAGCACATGCGTTTACTCAATGGAAGCCATCTCGAACTCATGCTGGATCACTTGGGTGAAGCGGTAAAGGTGGAGAAGGCTTTGGAAGAGGAGAAGGAGAAGGAAAAGCAAAAGCAGAAGGAGCAGGAGGAAAATGAGAAGCAAAAGCAGAAGGAGCTGGAGGAGAAAGAGAATGAAGATGAGGAAATGAAAGGGACAGAGGAGGAGTCCACTGTGCAGGTGAAAGTGGAAAAGCCAGAGGAGGATGAGGAGAAGGCTCAAGCAAAGCAGGGGAATGAGGAGCTGCAGAAGGACATCAAGCAGGAAGAGCAGCAGGAGCTTGAGCAGAAGTCTTCAGGCCAAGTGGAGAGTGAGAAACAGCAGCTGAAGGAGAATGAGAAGCTGGAACTAAAGAAGGAGGACAAGTCTGATGACAACGATTTGACTCAGCTGGAGGAAATGGATAATGACGCTGAGCAGCCAAATGAAGCTGCTGAGGGATTCGAGTCGGAGCTAGAGGATATTCAACCGGTAAGGGATGTGCAGCGCCATCAGCTGGAAGCAGAAGACGATATAATGGAGCTAGATGCTTTGGACAATCGCAGCTTAAGCAGTGGCGAAGAGCAGAACTGGGATGATGACGACGACGATTACGAATACGAGTACGATATCAATTCGCCGTACAGCGAGCTCATCAGCACGCTGATGCTGCCCCTCTTCCAGGACATTACGGATGCCGAGCAGAAGATGTATCTGCTGCAGAAGCGCGACGAGCTGCAGCTGCAGCAGCGCTACTCCTTTGTGCAGCCCGAGTTTACTGCTCGTCGCATCTTCTTCTTCAATCAGCTGGGCTTCTGCAACGACGGCTTTCCGATCAAGGACTTTCTGGATCTGTGCTTCGAGCAGCCCGAGGAGACCTGGCTGGCCTTCGCCCAAATGGCCATGAAGCACCCCCGCTTCGGGCTGCTCTTCTTCAAGGTCATCAAGCGCCTCTGGGGCCACGCGGTTCACTACATAGACGTAACCATCAACAATCTGTTGAACGAAACTCAGCTGCTGTGCACCAGCGTCAACTCGCGCTATGCCGCAGCCTCGTCGGAGCTGCTGCTGCGCCTCTATGAGCAGCCGCTCCTGCTGCAGAGCAGCGACCTCTCGCTGCCCACTCTGATGCTGCAGCAGCAGAAGCTGCCCTACAAGCGCCACCAGGAGAGCTTCGTGACCGACCTGATCTCGGCCCTGGCCAAGCGCACAGCCGATCGCAACTATCCGGCTTTGGATAACACCATGGCGCTGGCCCTCCAGCTGGATGGCGTGGAGCAGCAGTTGCTGAAGGCCGCGTGGGAGAGGCTGCGAACCAAGCGCTACCAGCTGAACAAGCTAATGCAGATGCAGACCAGGTCGAGGGCCAATGTCAAGAACAATGCGATCATCTCGAACGACATGCGTCGCGCGCGCCAGGAGCTGCAGCTGGCCAAGGCCCAAATAATCATGCAGAACTCATTCAACACCTTTAGGAGCACCAATTGGCAGCTCATGGCCCAGGTGGTCCTGTGCATGGATCAGCTGAGGGAGAAACCAGAGAATTACCATTTCATGCGCCTCGGGGCGCTCGACCAAACCATGAAGTATTACATCAAACATGTAGCCAGAATTATAACTGGCAATGAAGGTGAGTTAGCAGTTGGCAGTTGGCAGTTGGCAGGTAAACCAAATGATTGACTAATTACAATAATTGTAGAGCTGCGTGGGCGTCTGCGCTTGCTGATTGAGGAGAAATTGAAGCACAAGAATTTGTGGAAGGACGAGCAGCTGGTCATGTTGATCGAGCAGAAGCGTTCGATTGCCGAGTATACCGAGGTAAATTATTACTAAAGACACTATATACACACATATATATATATTTATGTATATATATATACTAAATATCTGACTCTTGCAGCTGCTTTGCCAAGCATCGACTGTCGAATCCATTCAGTTGCTGCGCAGCGCGATCCGTCATCATTTGGATGCAGCTGTGATGCAGAGCATCGCAGAGCACGTTAATCAGGTGAACTCGACTAGGGCCGAGAATGCCTATAAGTTCTTGTTCAAGTGCTATATGCAGGTGCTCAACCGCGAGCTGATCAATCATGCCAAGCTCATCGACTATCCACGTCTCATTGAGCACATTTTACGCACACCCAAAATTCGTAAACCCGATAATTTAATTGCCGCAATGCCCAATTTGAAAATTCTACTCCGCCCCAGGGGCATAACAAGCAAATCAGTAATACTTCAGTATGTGAGCCAAAGCCTAGCTTTGTATGCATCCAACTAATCGTTATATACATCAAAAACAACACTAATATGCATTAGTTCTCATAAATAATGCATATTAGATATTTAAATTAAGGCGCCATTGAATAGGCCGCCTAGGCAACACAGGGCTGTTAAACCCACCACTCATTACAATAGCTGAAATGAAACATACATAAGACACAATCTATAAACACAGATATACGTGGGCATGAGCACATCATCAATAATAATTCAAATCCTGGCGCCCCTGAATTCGCCGTCGACATGAAGACACCTAGACGGCAGAGGAGTGCGCTGGAGAACAACTTGATATGAAAAACAAAAATACATTATGTAACAAAAATATATATATTCTCATCAATGGAATATCTGAGTTTTAATTAAATCTAATAGTTGAGTTATTTTTGGTTAGCTTTCCATTTTTTTCATTTCAAAAGTGCAAGTGGTAGCGCCTTGGAATTCGCCGCCATGCTGCCACCTGTACGCAACACAGGGCTGCAATGATATGGCCATTAGATATATAAACACGAACAAAAAACGAAATAAATATGTGAATAAAAATATATTCTACATGAATCCATTAGAAAACAAATTGCTTTTTAGATATTTATTTAAAATTTAAGTATTCCAACCATTGAGTTTGCTGCCAACTCATGTCAAAACGTAAGGTTGCAATGGCCCGATAGCACTATGGCATACGGTATTTTTACGTCGATCTGGCAGCTCTAAATGCCGGCTGTCTGGTACGCTCTGTGGCTGACGCATGCGTCTGACGTACATACATGTATGACGGCGGTGACTGAATTTTTTTTGCATACAAAAATTTTGCTGCTGAAAAGTACGGAAGCAAAAGTGCGTGAATTAACGTAGTCAGTGAGGAAAGCCAAACATTTGTTAAACACACATTGCACATTAAGTGGCTCGCGTGAATTGCAAACAACACACGTTGATCGTCGGTTTTTTTCGCACGCAGCAACCTCGTGTATTTAACTTTTTTTTGCGCATACATTTACCGATATTTTTTGGTGGCCACACAGACATAGGGCGCACACACACACATATACATACAAACACAACCAAAGCAACGACGAAGACAAGAACGAGCGACGACGACGACGTGAAGCGCAGTGAAGAAGAAAAAAAAACAAGCGAAATCGAAAGCAAAATTTGTCGAGTCGAGTCGAGTCAAAAATCTTGAAAGTGTGCTAAGCTAAAAAAGAAAAAATAAGAATCCGAATTAAAATCTGAATTCGAGTCTTCTAAAGTATTTCCATAAACTGAAACAGAATAGCGCAAATAACACTCACACACACATAGACACAAACACACTCACTCTCTCACACAAATAGACACAGAAAACGTAAGTGGGCAAAAATGTAATCATAAGTAATTGCATTTATTTCATTATTATTCGCCAGGAAGCTTCAGCAGCAGCAGCAGCAGCGACTGTGAGAACGGACAGGAATCGGTAACAACAGTTTATACAGTTATTATCAGCAGCAGCAGCAGCACAACAACAACCACAAAAATGAATAAAACAGCACAATTCGAAACTCCGCTGACCATTGAGCCAGAGCATGAGTTGCGCTTTATTGGTAAGTATATATATACATATATACTATGTGCATATGTATGTGTGTAAATTTCGAAGAAGAAGAAGAAGAAGCAGCAGAAGCGGCAACAGCAGTAGCTGCATATGTATGTGTGTGTGTGTGTGTGTGTCTAACTGCATTTATGCATTTGTTTTGTTTTGGACTTGACAAAGAGAAGGCCACTGGCGTGTGTGTGGCGGCATATCGATCACTTTTTTTGAGCCAGTGATGGGCAAAAGTTGAATGCGTATTGTAAACATTGCCGCTGGCTGGTCAAATGCGGCGGTCGAGCGAGCAAACTGCAAAGTTCACACGCACACAGGGTCGCTTTGCCGACTTGTTTCTCTCTCCCTCTCTCTCTCTCTCTCTTCTATTCACTTTGCTCTGTGCGTTTTTCTACCAGCTTATCAATAATTTTGTTGTATTAGTTTTTTTTTTTCTTATTCTACTTTTTGACATATTTTCGAGGGTACGTGTGTGCGGCTGTTTTGGCATGTTGCTGCCAGCGGTGGCAGCGGCAGCGGCCGTGGCGTCTTTTTCGTTTTGGAAGTGCCGCCGCTCTTATCCCCCTCTCTCTCTCTCTCTCTCTGTCTTGTGCTCTCTGCTTTTCACGCGCGCGCTCTCTCGCTCTCTCTCTCCCTTGAAACCTTAGTCTGTCTGTCTTTTGGCTAACATTTTATTTTTATACTCAACAGCTTTTCATGAGCCATTTTTTCTTTTCTTTTACTTTTTGAATTTTGGCCAAATGGCAACAACAACAATGCATATGACAGCACGCTTTGATTTGTGTTGCGCGCACAGTGGACCGTAATGCGGTAGAAGCTATACAAAAATGACACTTGATTTTCATGTTGAGCACGCAGTTAGCCTTTGCCCACTGTAAACATGTCGAAACATGTGTTGGTGCATGTTACACACACGCACATACACACATACATGCATGCATGCGTGCATACATACATACATGTGTCGCCTGCCGTTAACTATTTCCCCAACGATCAACGGTGACAGACTGTCCACACACACACACACATACATATACATAAAACATACATAGATACGTGGCCTATATAACACTCATACATCTGTCTTATTGAATGAATTTCCCTTCGAAATAGAACAAAATCAGAATCGACCAAAAAACAAAAATTTGCTTCTTTGCTTTGCTTTTCTGTATGTGCGTGTGTCTGCCTGTGTGTGTGTGTTTGCTTTTAATTCAATTAATTTGACATGAAGAGCCAAAATGATGGCTCTAAAGTGGACAGACATTAGAATACCCTATAGAAAGAGAGATTTGCAATATGCTTGCTGATGTCAGGTGCGAATTATTGACAGGTAAATTATCGGGCTTTGTCCATATACCACCTATATACATATAATATACACAGATTAGCTAAAAAAAAAAAGAAAGCTAAACCATTGCTCAACTGCACAAACATATGCAGAGCCAAACAGCTGGCAAAATAATCATAATATTTTATGCACACAAAAGCAGCTTTCGCACACAGTGAATATGCCCAATTGGAATGGCGCAACGGGGCGAAGCTTATGCATTGTTAGGGAAATTTTAAGAGGATATTTAAGGCAAGAGAGGGGTAGAGCGAGAGAGAGAGAGAGTAATGGCAGCAAGTCAATGGGATCTTGCTTAAAAGTCCGGATCACTTGTTAGGGCAATTTAAAAGGATATTTGCGGCAAGCGAGAGAGAGCGAGCGAAAGAGGAATACAAACAACAGCTAGCTACAACGGGATCTTAGTTCACAGTGGGTGTAAAACACTTTTATGAGTGCACAAATTTGTATATCTACTTTCAATGCAATTTAATAATAGAAATAATTGTTGCCAAGCGAAACTTTTAATACGTTATTGACACGCTGTACATATGTACATATTCATTTATACATATATGTACATATACATATACTAATAAAATATTTATTATTTTGCAGGTCCTTTCAATCGACCAGTTGTGACAGTCATGTCCTTGAAAAACAATTCGGTCAGGACACTGGTCTTCAAAATCAAGACCACTGCTCCAAAGCGCTACTGTGTACGTCCAAATATTGGCAAGATTGCGTCTTATCGCACGACGCAGGTGGAAAGTAAGTGGAAGAAGTGATGGGTCTTGAAATAAATATGATTCGATAATCTTGTTTTCTTCTTCTTCCTTCTGCTCTCTGCTTTCGCCTGTAGTTTGCCTGCAGCCCTTCATGTACGATCAGCAGGAGAAGAACAAGCACAAGTTCATGGTGCAAAGTGTGCTGGCACCGCCCGATGCCGATTTGACTGATTTAAACAAGTTGGTAAGCAAGCAGTCGTAGCTCCTCTCTATCAAACTGTAACTGTAACTCTCTCTCTCTCTTGTCTCGCTCGCTCTGAATGCATATTCTAGTGGAAGGAACTGGAGCCTGAACAGCTTATGGATGCCAAGCTTAAGTGCGTATTCGAAATGCCGCCCTCCGAGGCCAACGCAGAAAACAATAGTGGCAGCGGCGTCGTTGGCGTCGTTGGCGTCGGCGGTGCCGGCTCTGCCAGCGCCGGCGGCAGCGTGGGCACCAATGCGCCGGCATCTCTCAGCTCCGGCGAGGCGCTCAAGAGCGATGCAACTGTGGCGTCCGTAGTGATGGTAAGTGTGTGTGTGTGTGGGATGACATTGAAAACGATATACAACTTATCGATTAATTTGTGTTTAGTCATCGAATTTGTCCGATGCGGACTATGCCGCAGCTCTGGCGGCTGAGCTTAAGGAGCTACGCGACCTCAACGGCGAACTGCGAAAAGAGAATCTACATTTGAAGGTAACTAGAATGCTATATATCATATATATACTTATATATAATGCTCTTATTCGTGTTCTATTCCAGGATCAAGTCACACGCTATCGGAGCTCTCCGGCCGCCAAGCAGATCAATGAGCCCTATGCTCCAGTTCTGGCTGAAAAACAGATTCCGATCTTTTATATAGCCATTGCAATTGCTGCCGCCTTTTTGGGTCTGTTGCTGGGCAAGTTTTTGCTCTAAATGCCATAACCACAACAACAACAACAACAGCAACAACTACAACAACAACAACAACATTAACAACGAACACAACAGCAGCAGCCACACAGAAAGCAAAAGAAAAACAAAAAAGAAAACAAAAGAAAAGCAAAACATTTGTATTTGTGGCACTTCTCTGAAAGTTTAACAACAATTGGTTCATAGATTTGCTCATTTGAAGTTGAAAATCATTTTCTGTTATACTATGTTCACACTGCAACAACAAGAACAACAACAACAAATCCCACAATATAAATTCAAATGAGCAAGAAAAAAAGAAAAATTTGTAATTTGTTTTGGCCATCGAAAACTACCAAAATTATGTAAACATATATATATATACACACACACACACATACACACATAAAGGACACGTGTTTAGATAACGTAATTGTTAAAGTAAAAAAAAAAAAAAACAAAACAAAATAACCGTAAGCAAAAATGCAAATGGCATCGCAAAAGTAACAAAAGCAATAGCAACAAAACAAAACAAAACGAAATGAAAGAAAAATAACAAATTCAGTCGCAAACCGTTAGGAGACGGTACAACACACTCTCACTCATCAACAGTCTGTCTCTCTCTCCCTCTCTCGGTATACCGCCAGCAGCAAGTCGATCATATGCATGCCATGTCCAGCATGCCGTCTCGCTCTCTCTATCTCTCTCTTATTGTTATATTCTGTAACTCAGTTCTGTTGACTGCGGCGTTGCGCGTGCGTTGTTGCTGCTCACACCAATAATCACTGCATGGCCACTGCATACACACACCCACACACACACACACACACACACACACACACACACATGATCCATATATTTATATGCACACATACACACGCACGCACGCCCACTTATAAATGGTTTTTTTTTTTTTGTGGAAAGGAAAAGGAAAAGGCTTTTGTTTTGTTCTTATAAATTTTTATATTTTAAATTTATTTTATTGTTTTATTGCACTTGCATTTACTTTTAAATACATTTTGGATTTGCTAACGGTTCATTTGCCAACTTACACACACGCATTAACTGTAAACAAACATAATAAAAATATTTAAAAATTATTGCAAATGTATTTGTGCTTTTGCAAAATTCCTATAAGAGAAAAACTAGGCGGAAATCACTTCTGCCACTAACACGAGCAAACGTTTCTATTTGCCTACACACACACACACACACACATACACAAGCGCTTGGCTAACGGAGCTTGTGCATAAGCTGGAAAAGGAAAGAAAGAACATTCAATCAATTTGTATAAACATTGACGAAAAAGATAAAAAAAAATACCCACACACACACACAGAATCACACACACACATTGTTAATGCAGTTTATGGGTTTTTAGCATACTTCTATTCAAAATGTAAATTACTTTAGTTTTTCCCAAAATGAAAACATTTTTTTTTAAATATATGCAAAACATCTATATTTATATTGTCTAAAACATGTACTATAAAAACAAAAAAAACAAAAAAAAAAAAAAAAAACAGCTTCGACTTGGATTTCACTTTTATGTTTCACATTTGCAAAGCATTAAAAAAAGGGTATATAGATTTATATATAAAATTATATATATATATACATTTATGAATGCTGTATTTTCATAGACATGATTTCGTATTAAATGTTTAACCTAGAAATACAGTCAAAACAAAAAAATGAAAGATAAAATAAAATAAAATAAACGCATATAAGCAAAATCATAAGCAAAAATGTACTTGATGTCAGCTGTAGAAGAAACTAACAAATTCACAAAAATTTAAGAAAAATGAAATGAGAACAAACCCAATTTAGCTGCAAAAAGAAAAAGAAAAACAAAAACAAAAAAAAAACTGCTATGGAAAAGAAATTGAATGAAAAAAAGCGAAACAAAATTTAATATTTACAGCATGAATCTTAAAAACTAAGTGTTTTTTTCTTAAAGGAAAAATAAAAATATAAAAAAACATTGTTAATTAAACATCAAATATCATTTAAAAAAAGAATAAATTAAAATAAATTAGCAGCCGCTGTTGCTCATACTCATAAAATTCAAAAAATTAAAGCAATGCGCGCCTTAGTGCGACTTATCGATATTTGCCGCTCACCATATGCAGAAAATTCAAAAAGCGCTCATCACAAAGCTCATCGATTGTTGAACAAGTGCCTGGCCGACGCTACACACAGCCAAAATATCGCATTGCATGCGATTAATTTCACGCACATTGCAGGCGTAACAGTCATCATGTCATCGATATTGTCGATAATATAATAATAATCGAACGCTTTCCATGCGCACATCTCTGGGCATGGCTGCCGCGCACAGCTTTGAAGCTTTTTTGGTCCATGGACCAAACAGTTTGCGTTTGTCCACGCACCGCATTCCATTAGTCCTGTCTGTGATGCTGTAGCTGCTGCATCTCAGCACTGTAAACAAATCGCGCACGTGCTAAAAATAACTGTTAACCACAGTAGCTACTCACATATCAATTGAAACAACTGTGCAACTATTTAGTTTTTGTTTTTTTTTCTTCTGTCGACTATTAAAGAAACAATCATTTGAATTTAGGCGCCAAATAACATATCATAACGGTAATGCATTTACACAGTTTCAAGTAAATACCCAAGTCTTAACTTTACAATGCGTAGTCCAGGTAAGTCGCCTCCTCCACGCACATAACACAATTAGCTCTGTCTTATTTTTAAACGAACGAACACACACACACAGACGCACACATGTGCGAGAGACGTTACACAGTTACACCCTCACACAGCTACAGTTACACGTGTAGAGTTGCTCAAGCGTCCTCGGATTCAATGCCAACAACAATTGCAACAAGTAGCCATACAGCAAATCACACACTCGCACTCACGCTCACACACACACACGGACACATACGCTGGCTATTTAATTGCGGGCATCCGCATGCACACACACGTGCAGTTAGACTTATATCTCATCTACTTATGTATCTCTGTGTGTGCGTGCATGTATGTATGGGTGTATGCTACCGCCTTGTTACAGTGAAAGCTATTCCGTGCTCACCAATACAATTACAATTACAGCTGGAGTAGGAGTTTTGAGTAGTGACAAAAAAAAAGAAAGCGCCAAAAACTGTGCTACTTTTTTTTCAAAATTATTTTTAAATAGAATTGGATGAATTATGCATATGCAAGTTCATCGAGCTATGATATAAATTATTATTTTTTTTTTTATTTTTTAATTTGATTAAAATTTATGGATCAGTTGCTTCAGCAAATGGCCACAAGCTGTTGGCCTTAGAGAAGCTTCTCTTTACTTAATTTTTCTGCTTTTTTTTTTTATATATATATAAAAATGTATGCTTAATTTTATTTATGAATATTTGAGTCTTTTATTGTGCATTAAAAAGAATTAATATAGTATAATATTTTTTACATTTTTTTTTTTTTGAAATTTACTGTAATAAAATAAGCAAAAGTAAGCTAAACTGTTGGTTAGCTTTGGCCTCTTCGCAGAGTCTTCACTGTAGCTGCGTACACATATGTATATAAATTTAATTTTCTTCTACCCGTCTCCCTCCCTCTCCCTCATAATTGTTGCTGCAGCAATCACACAAAGCCCTTTGCTAATTAGTTGTCTTGGGAAAAACATAATTTCACTTAATAAGCTGCATTTGCTTATTGTATTACTGGAAAAGGGAAGCTCAAGAAGGCTTTGCCCTGCCTTGCCTTGCCTTTCCCTGTTCCTCTCTCTCTCTCTCTCTTTCTGTCTCGCATTTGGTATTGCCCAAAAAGGTAACACCACGCCGCAAAGCACTCAATCCTTTCGTCCCTCCCGCTTTCTGTCTCATAGAGCTTAGCCCCCTCTCCTCTGCCTTGCATCCTTCTTTTAGAAACATTTGCTATCTCCCCTTCTCTGCCCTTCTCTGGGCAGGACCCGTCTTCCTCTTCCTTCTTCCCCCCTTCTGTCTCGCCTTTCGTATTGCTAAAAAGTCATCTCTCATCTTCCCTTTAGAAACAACCCCCCCTCCACCTCTTCTCTCCCTCCCTCTCTCTGTCTCTCTCTCTCTATCACATTTCTCTCTAGCGTTGCTATTTTGAGCCACACGCTAAGCTCTCAGCTTCAAAGCCACTCCATCAGCAGTCGTCTAGGCAATCATTATGCGATCCAACATAATCCGCTTTGCATTCTGGCATCTGGGCGCCTGGGTGCCTGAGCATCTCTACCACGCCTTCAATTCGTACGTCCTAATTATGGCAGGGCATTCAATATTTGGAAATACCTTTTGTTTTGAAATTTTTGAATGAACTTTTGTGCGTGCCAAAGCGTAGCCTGAATCCGCCCACCAGCCCTAAGCTCCCAAAAAGCACCTTCGACCCAAGACCTATACAAACACACGCATACACACACACACACACACACGCGCGCATAGAGAACATATTTCCATAAGCATATTCAATCTACATTTGAATATAGGCTTCATAAGCCGGCGCTTCAGGCGCAACAGACAGAAAATCAATAAATCGAGATTTAATGAGTTTGCAAATATTTGACAGCAGCTTTCCAACTGTCTACCTCCGTCTCTTGCTCCACCTTGCGCCCCCTCTTAGTTTCTGGTTTTTTCTTTCTGAAATATTTGACAGGAACTTCCTGTGTGTCACTTTCCGCTCTCCCTTCTGGCTGACCCTTCGCTCTGTCTCTTTCGCCCTATCTCTCTCTCTCTCTCTCTTTATCAACAGCTTCGTATGAGTGACAGCAACTTTCTTTTTCCTTCTCTCCCCCCGTCCTTATCCGAAATTTGTGCTTTCAATCATATCGGTCCACTCTGCTTGACAGCTTCCTGCCTTGAAGGACAGCAGCTTCTCCCTATGACCGAAACTTCCACTCTCCCCTCACTGCTCTAGCAAAGTTTTATCCGGCTTCCAACTAAAATGTTGTCGTGACAGCAATCATTTTGGTATGTCCTTTCGTTGACAGGATACTAGCCTAAAGGACGGCTGGGAGAACCTCTCCATCTCCCTCTGTAGTTGAAAGTAGTTTTTTCTTTCTTTGCTCCTCTCGTTCCTCATTGGTTAAGCCAAGGTTTATCCGAAGTGAAAGGAGCAGGTCGACTGTATCCCTCGATTTGATAGCAGTATCCTCTTTTTCGTTCTCTCTCCCTCTCCCTACCTCTAACTCCCCTCGCTATCTTTTTCCTGCATCCAAGCTCTCTCGCTCTATTCATCTGTCTTCCTCTCTCTCGGCGTCTCCTTTCATTTCTCTCTCCCATCTCTGTCTCTCTTTCTGTCTTCCCTTTATATCTCCCTTTTTTTGTAGGCCTTTGTATCTAACAATATACAGTTCTCTCGCTTCTTCTGTTCATCTCCCTCTCCCTCGTTCTACATCCATATAATGCATATAGTGAAGATTAATACGGAATTCATGGAAACTGTTTTTGTGACAGCATATTTTTTCCAATTGACTCTCATTAACAGGATGGTGATGGGTGATGGGTTTTTGGGATGCTGAAGGACAGCTGTTGGCAGAATGACGACCGCCAACATTGACTACGACTATTTGCTCAAGTTCCTGGTGCTTGGTGACTCCGGCGTGGGCAAGACCTGTCTGCTCTATCAATACACAGACGGGCGATTCCACACGCAGTTCATATCGACCGTTGGCATTGACTTCCGCGAAAAGCGGCTGGTGAGAGAAAATTTTCAGCCAACTATCGCGTTCCTCCCATTCCAATATCATTTCATTTATTCCATCAAAGGTCTACAGCTCACGTGGTAGACGACATCGCATCCATTTACAGATTTGGGATACGGCCGGGCAGGAGCGCTTCCGCTCGCTGACGACGGCCTTCTATCGAGATGCGATGGGCTTTCTGCTCATCTTCGATCTGACCAGCCAGAAGTCCTTCCTGGAGATCACCAATTGGCTGGAACAGCTGCGCATGCACGCCTACACAGAAGATCCGGACGTAGTACTATGCGGCAACAAATGTGATCTGCTGCAGCTTCGCGTCGTCAGCCGGGAGCAGGTCGCCGCTTTGGCTCAACGTTATCGGCTGCCCTATATCGAGACGAGCGCCTGCACTGGGGCTAACATCCAGCAGGCTGTTGAGCTGCTCGTTGGCCGTGTTATGGAACGGATAGAGAATGCTGTCTGCAATCGTGACTTCACCCTGCTGATGGCCCAGTCCCGGCGACTGCCCAACATCGCCTACGGCCCGGATATAGTTAGGCTGCATCAGTCCAATGGGAGTCCCCCCCGACGCAATCGCAACTGCAACTGCTAAACTTATCCGAGTTGCCGGATAACAATTTGCGATTTCTAAATGGATCCGTTTAACTTTTTTGTAATTGCTAGATGGATCCAGAACGTCGCAATTGCTTGATGTATCATTCGGCTATCTAGATAACTATTGGCACAAACTCAACAGGGCATCCGGTTATCCTGACCGTAACTATCACAAACTTTATTCCGTTAATCCGTTTATCTATGTGTGTTGACTGTAAATAAATGTTGCTTGTTGATTAAAACCCCGCTGGCAGTTTGTATTCAATCTGATAACCGCGGAGAGCTATCCGCAATGGTTAGGCATTGTCGTCCAGATATACGGATAACTGTTTGGCGGTATTTTCGATTATCCGGACAGCTATCTGCAACGGATGGTTATCCACAACTGTTGGGCAATCATACATGTATCACAAGTGTTTTGCGGATATCCGATTGTCTGGTATTTATCCCCAACCTACTGAGCGTTTTATCCGGATACTCTAAACCGTTGAACTAATCGAATTACAACTAGAATAAAATTTATTTTCTCTTTAACCACAGCCAGAAAGCACAGGTGAGCCACAACGCAAGCAAGTGCTTGAGGCTTGGAGCTGTTAGGGCGGAAGTGCCGTTGCGCTCCTCGATCCATTGGTGGTAATACTGAACGTCCGCATAGACGCCGGGCAGACCCGGCTCCGCGCAGCCATAGCCCCAAGAGACAACGCCAATCACACGGCCTTCATAGACCAGGGGTCCGCCGGAGTCGCCTTGGCACGAGTCCGTCCCACCTAGTAGCCGTCCAGCGCAGAGCATGCCTGGAAGCAGGCTGCCCGAATAAATTGTGGAGCAGGTGACGTGACGAATCGTGGTTACATTGGCAGTGAGCAGCACATTCGAGAGATCTGAGCTCTGCAATGGGAGTAAATTATGAGGATAAATTGTAGGGATGGATAAGTTGTTAGGATTACCTGGGATGATAAATGGACAAGATGATAAATGGATAAGCTGTAGGAGCTCATAGATATGATGGATATGTTTTATAAGTAGCTAGTTACAGCTCAAGAAAGTGATCGCTTCGATGGATAAGTTAGAGAGGAGGCTGGATAAGCTATATGGTAGCTAGATTAATTGTACAAGTGGTTGGTTGAGATGAATACTATGTAGGGATAAGCGGTACCCATAGGGAATAATAGATAAGCTGAATAAGTTATATGTGTAACTGGATAATTTGTTGAGGAGGCAGGTTGTCATTCAAGAGAATAATGGATAAGCTATAAGGATAGTTGGATAAGACTTGACTCACTCCCCAACTACCTTAGTCTCTCACTCCCTCTTATCACTCAAGCGAATTATGGATCAGATGAATGCGTCTTAAGTAGCTGATTAGCGCTATCAACTCACCTGCTGTGCGGTGCGTCCCCAGCCGGAAACTTGGCAAGTGACGCCTGAAGGCGTTGGCTCTGTGGCTAGTTGAATGGGCGCCACAGTCGGGTGGCTGCTATTGACGGGCAGGCCATTGCGCAAAAACATGACGCCCACATCGTCGCGCATGCTCTCCGTGGTGAAGGTGTTCATGTAGGCAATAGAGCTGACATCGGATACAATTGTACCATTGTTGCGCTCATAGCGATTGAGGGTGCCCATCACGACAACAAACTCGCTTGCCTTGCGATAGCGCTTCTTCGAGGAGCTGCGGAAAAGGTTAGATGAAATGCAAAATACGATTAGCAGGTGGAGTTTATATATAGATCATACGGTCTCTAGATATTACAAAGGACTTCCCTCTCTATATACATACGCGGATAAGGTAGTAGTAAACCCAACTGGGTTTGACTCAACATATGTACATACGGATAAGAAAGGCGAAAGGTACTATAAAATATTCTCTCTATATATCCATTAGAGTTTCACTTTCAATATTTTCAATAAGGTTTCTATATATCCCATAGCCTCTCTCTCTCTCCCCCTCTCTGTCCGTCTATAGATCCCATAGGGTTTCATTCTCTACAATTCCAATAGAGTATTAGTCCATACCCCATAGTTCCTCCTTTAAATCATAGGGTTTCTATATATTCTATAGGCTTGCCATCTATAGCCCAAAGGCTTCTATTCTATATATGTATGTATATCCGAATAATGACGACGAGCAGATATTCAAACAAACTCCCTCTCCCTCTCCCTCTCTCTCTCTCTCCTTCATTCTCTATAATATAATAGTCTCGCAGCCTTTATACCATAGTTCCTCCTTCTACTCACTTGAACAAACAGTGGGCGGCAGTTAGGACCTTGTTAGGTCCTATCAAAGAGCCTCCACAGATGTGACCGGTGCCAAAGTTGCGATCGTTCTTCTTTAGCCTGATGGAAACAAGAAACTTCGTGTCCTGTGCGCTAGCCAAAGTTCCATTGATGATGCGCGATTCGGGCACCTGAGCATCTGCGAAAGAGATTTTTGTAAGAGTTACAAATGAGAGAAGGACAGAGAGACTGAGGGAGAGTGTGTCGAATTCTTGAATAGTTCCTCTTGCACTTGTCAATGCTTGTAATCAAAAAGTTTGCTCCCCTTCGGCCCGCTCACTCGAAAAGTTTTGATGCCTTTGGCCTTGCCGCCGTATCTATTACGCTTGTTTTTTTCTTTACGTCAATTTCCGCTCTGTCACAGCCGCAAGACAAGACACAGCCGATGATTAATAATCAAGGTATGCACTTATCTACGAAACATCGAAGTCTGAATACCCTTGACGACTGAGCAGATAGCTCTGTAGACATAATACTCGTACTTAGCATATCTCTCTATTGTAACTCTATTTGCAAAGGTTTATATATTTGGTTGGTACTCAAGGGACTGATGATGTGAGGGGTAGCTGGATAAGCAATGGGATAACTGGGTAATTGTGCAGGGGGCTGGTTGTCCTCCTAGAAAGCTGGAGAGTGATGTGTATTGAGGATTGGGTATAGGGCTTTAGTCTGGATATCTATCTTCTTTACGTAAACCTCTTTATTATGGCTACATACGCTTTATCTAATATCTTTATCTATCTCACTCTCTCCCCCCAACATACATATATCTCTATGCTAGACAACATTCTGTTTCTCTATAAGCGTTAGTTTTACGATAGATTTTTTCGATTACAGCTATACGATATAGATTTGTTCTGTTGATAACATTATCTTTATATGCAGAGCGTATAAAAATCATATTGTTTCAGATATCTCAAACTACAATAAAGTAAGGAGTCGATTGATTCCGGAATACCAATGCAATTTTAACTCTTTTAAATATATAGCGAGAGCATTAAAGATAACGGGTTTCCAAAACACCCCACTGATTGACGCATGGAAAGTCCCTAGAAAAAGATGACTAATTCATCAAAACATGTGGGCCAACTAATGCAATAAATAAGAAAATAAAAGAGTAAGAGAGAGAGAGAGAGAGAGAGAGAGAGAGAGAGAGAGAGAGAGAGCGAAAGAAGTGAGAGAGGAGAGTGAGAACAGAAAGAAACAACTATTGATAGACCTATAAAGAAAGTGAGAGTACGAGTGAGAGAGACAGAGATGGAGAAAACAATAGAATGAGAGAAATTAGATATAGAGGAGAGTGAGAGAGATCGAATGAGAGAGAGAGAGAGAGAGAGAGAGAGAGAGAGAGAGAGAGAGAGTGGGAGATTGAGAGTGATAGTGATAGTGAGAGAGGAAGATAGAGTGATAGTGAAAGTGAGAGAGAGAGAGAGAGAGAGATAGAGAGTGATAATGGGAGTGAGAGAGAGAGAGAGAGAGAAACAGAGAGAGAGAGAGAGACAGAGAGAGAGAGTGAGAGAGAGAGAGTGAGAGAGAGAGAGAGAGAGCGGGAGAGTGAGAACGAAGAAAGTTGGGATATCCAAGGGATTGCTTGACGATACGACCCGACCCTAACTATGATGACGCCTCAATCTAACTGACACACACAAACTCAATCATTAATATATATGTTTTTATATATTTATATTTGATTCTTGGAAGTAAGTTTATCTTACAAATTTGGCCAGAAACAACTAGCCAACAGCAGAGATAAAGCAGCCCACGCATTATAATGTTTAGATCAACATGGACAACAATAACAAAATACAAAAAAAAAAAAAAAAAACGTAAAAAAGAAGATATCAAATAGAAGAAGTTGAGTTCGCGTCTCTTTTTTTGTTTTTGTTTGTGTCACAACCGAATTTAGTCAACGCGCAACTCGAACTGAAAATGCGATGGGAATCGACGGCGGCATCGAGTTGTGTTCCAATTGGCAATTGTTTTTTTACTATCAGTAAAATTACGACAGAGGTCAGATAAGAGAAAGAGCTAGAGAGAGAGGGAGAGGGAGAGAGGGATACATACATATGGCGACTAAATATATCAAATATCAAATACCAGATAGAGCCATAGACAGAGTTAATAAACCGATCAAAGTTGGAATTGTATTTTGTGAATTGTATTTGTTGTAAACCTTTTTGCACTTACAATAAGTTTGTTTGGATATGTGTGTATAAATAGATATGTATAAATCAAGAATATATATATAATCGAGACAAGCTATACGCAGATCCTTAGATACAATCAATGTAAATAGAGATAAATGCATAAGTTGTATGAATACGAGTTTTGGTTCGATAAACAAATTGGACAGATTTACAATATATATATATATATAGATCTATATATGGACGGTTGATATAGCTAATTTACAATGTGTAAACAAAATTTGCACTACAAATTCCAAAAGGCACTTAGTTTAGAGTAAAAAAAGAAGAGATTCAGTTAGCAGCAACAGTTCTGCTTGGACGGCGTTTCGAAGTATTTGTTGTAAATGGAATTGAATTGAAGTCGAGTTGAGTTGTGTTAAGTTGGATGTTGGATTGCTTCTGTATCTGGTTGCCAACTATATGTAGCCCTGCAGGCTGCGCGATTGGCTATGGTGGTGACGCGGCGGCTGATAGCCTGGCTCCTGCATTTCCATTTGCATCACCAGATTCTTCTGTTCGCCGCGTGCCTCGTAGGCCTGGCGGGCTTCGCGCTGCAGTATGAGGGCAGCCAGGCCCAGCAGCATGAAGGTGACCACGGCCAAGGCGTACGACCAGCCGAGCACATTGAATTTCGGATACATTAGCCAATCGCGTCGATAAGCGCAGCCGCCAAAGATGCAAACGGCCAAGAACATGAACAGCGCTGCAATGGGCAAAAGTTAGGCATATCCTTTGACTATCTATAAGATGTACTTACAGGAGACGGCTGTGCCTATGTAGGACATGCGTACGAGCAGCCATTCGTATTGCAACACAGGCTTCAGGGGCAGTCGAATGATGGTCAGGGAGAGCAGCGTCAGCACAGCGAAGACTATGATGAACGACATCGTGACAAAGCCCTGCACGGCCATCAGCCAACCGGGCAGCAGATATTCACGTATCACATAATAATCCTAAGGCAATAGAGAAAAATTAGTACATTGTATTTAGTACAGATATGCAATAAGAGCAATATCAGCATTTAGTACATTTAGTACTATTATGTGATCAATAGTATCATAGAATGAGAATTAGTACATTTAGTACTTTTATGAAAGAAGAGCTCAACAGAAATCAGCATTTAGTACTATTAGGTGATCAACCAATCATATTACTACTATTATGTAATTAGAGATCCTAAAATGATTAACAGGTGAAAATACGATAATGCTAGTGTTACAATGTCAACATTTAGTACACCTAACACATTTAGTACTGTGAATAATGGTTACTTTTAGTACATTTAGTACTATTAAGTCATAACGGATCTTCAAGCAACATTTGATACTATTATATGATTAGAGTACTTAGAGCAATAAGTATTAACATTTAGTACATTTAGTACATTTAGCACATTTAGTTAGTTACTTACATGTGAGAAGATCAAATGGCAGCCCGTGAACTGCTTGGGGAATTGGTAGTTCGGATAGACAAAGTTCTTGAAACAATATTGCCAGAGGCCCATGTTCTTGAAGCTGCTGCGCGTCTCCTCGTACGACTCGATCCAGTAGGGTGAGCAGAAGGACATCATCAATACGAAGAAGCTGGCAAAGGTGATGATTGCTCCAAATACGACTCCATCTACAAACACACACACATACACACACACAGAGACAAACGCATACAGTTATTTATTCAGCTATAAACAAACGTTGGCTGCGTCACTCACTTGTCGCACGCGGATAATCGCCCTTCTCCACACTCGTGTCGGTGGTGTCCTGCGACTGCTGTTTGCCCAAATTGCGCATTGTGAAGGCACTTTACTTACAATATGAAAAAAAAAACTAGCTTTACGCACTATAAACAATTGAAAAACAAATTAGTTCGTTGCACACACCCAACTGCAAGGTGGGGCTAGGGATGACAAAAGTATCGATAAGTCTGCTTCGCTGTTTACGTACCAGAGGTTTTACGATAGTAGTTGCCATATCGATATTGGGGCTGTAGTGGCATTTTGCAAAAATAATGCTTTTCATATATAATATAAATTAATTTTACTTTAAGTTACCACACACACAACAAATATTTTGTATCACACAAACAAAGTAAGAGCAATCGTCAATTTCAGAGCAGGCTCAGTGGAGATAATTGCTGTTGTATCGATATTTAGTGGCAATTCTGGCTGTTTTTTTGTTTTTCAAGTCAACTGGTCACACTTTAGTTTTGTTTACCTCAACAAGAACCGCTGATTTATCTATTCTAGTTTTATTAGAGCTACTATTTACAATAATATACGAATACAACACAATTAAATAACTTGATCCACCTCATGATGCTCCAAGTGTTTCATATAAGCCAAAAAGCATGTCCAGCACAAGCTGCACACGCTAATAAAAGGCACACGATTCCGTTCAGGTATCAAGGAGAAGTTTATAGTGGCCACCAGAGGCCAGACAGCTAAGGCAACCTGTTTGGTATGAAAAGATCAATAGATAAACATAAAATAAGCTATTCTATGTATATAGATACCTTGTAGGTGGGCAGAAACTTCTTGCCAACCTCGGCGACAGCCTCCTGCACCGTCTTCGACTCCAGCAAGCTCATGATGAAGTAGAAGCAGGTCATGGCGGCGGGTGTGTACGAGATGGTCTCCACGGCGGCCTTGATGACGCCATAGCGCAGTGATGTGTGTGGCCACATAGCACTGGAGATCTGCAGAGAGATAGCGATGTATGTACATGGCAAGCCATAGCAGCTACAACTTAACAGTTACCTTCACCCAGCCGTAGAGCGTGGGCGCCACGAACAGTCCGCCATACATGCTGAAGCGGAAGACGCGCCACCAATCGTAATTGCCTGCAACGAACCCAGATCCACTGTAGATCTACATATATTAGGGCTATACTTGCGACTCACCCCAGCGCTTGCCCTCGAACGTCTGCTGTATCAGGCTGCCCGTGGGCCAGATCAGGCTGTACGATATCATGCCACGCGCAATGGGGTATCGCACGATGAAGCTCTTCAGCTGTTGCCACACCACTGTGGAAGCCATCGCCCTATCTGTGGGTGAGTGTGTAATTAATGCAAATGCATATGTTAATCAATTCACGTTCTCAGTTAGCAGAAACCCAAAGGCCAATTGAGCTGATAGCATGCGGGCTGCCCGCTGTGCGACGGCTTAAATAAATGCACTGGCTGCCTGCCTAGCTCCAAGCAAACAACATGCCACGCTTATGGTCCGCACTGCTACTAATTGGGATTGGCTTGCTAGTCAGCAGCGAGGCGGAAGCAGGAGGAGGAGCAGGACAGAGAGTGGAGGCGGAAGGAGAGCAACAGGCTGGAGAAGAGGGAGGCGCATCAGGAGCAGCAGCAGAAGATCAACAGGATGGCAAGATAGTCAATGGCACGTTGGCTGCCCAAGGCGAGTTTCCCTATGCAGTAAGTAAGCCCAATGAATAGAGATCTTTCCACTCTCTCATCATCATCATCTCTCTCTCTCTCTTTCTCTTTCGCTCTCTGTCCACAGCTATCACTGCGCCGTGCCAAAACAGGCGCACACTCCTGTGGAGCGACATTGCTGAACTCACGCTGGGTGCTGACAGCGGCGCACTGTGTGCGTGGCTCGAAGCCGGAGCAACTGAATCTGCAATATGGCAGCAATCAAATCGAGCGCAATGCCAGCCAGCTGGCCTGGGTAGCGGCCATACACGTGCATCCTGGCTACGAGCCGGAGGACAAGTACATTCATGACATAGCGCTGCTGCAGCTGCGGGCGCCAATCCTCTACAGCCGCAGTGTCCATCCCGTGCGTTTGCCTGAGCCGCTGCAGCAAATCGAGGCGAATAGCAGCGCCATGCTCGCTGGCTGGGGTCTGAATGCAGTTCGTATTTAGCATTAGCATTGTCATTAGCATTGTCATCATTCATTGACCATTGTCTCCTTCGCAGACTGGGGGTGCGCTGCAAGTGAAGCTGCAGAAGGCGCAGCTGCAGGTGTTTAGCGACGAGGAATGCAGTCGACGCCATCAGACGCAGCTGCATCGCAGCCAGCTCTGTGCTGGGTTGCCCGAAGGCTGGAAGGGTCAGTGCAGCGGCGACTCGGGCGGCCCACTGCTGCTGCCCGCCTTGGACACCCAAATCGGCATCGTCTCGTGGAGCGTGAAGCCCTGCACACGCCCGCCCTATCCGGGCGTCTTTACCGAAGTCTCTGCCTACGTGGACTGGATACGGCAGACAGTGGGTCAGCACGATCCCCACCACTCGCGGCTCTGGATTGGCGACCTGATCGTGGCACGCAAGCCACCTCCACTCCACAATTGACACGTTTGTTCTTGACTTAAATGCATTTTATTAACCTAAATAACAATCCCTAAATTAAAGCGCAACATTTATATACAATAGAAGGGCGAAGCTACGAATTAGTCTACAACCGCAGCAGCCGTTCGCTCTTGGACTTCAGAGGCTGCTCCTAGAGCAGGTATAGTCTTCTCCTACTCCTGCTCCTACATATATCCCGAGCTGGTCTCTAGCAGTTGTGTTTCTATTTAAAAGCAAGGATTGCAAGCAAGGACTTTAGTTCGATCTCTGAGAGCTGCAGCTGTAGCTGCTGCTGCTGCTGCTGCCTCTCTAGCTTCATCTGCATCTCCTGCCCTCTCTGCATCTCCTGCTCTCTCTGGGTCAACCTCTTCGCCTGCTCTCTCCCCTCTATAAACAAAACATAGAACAGCTATGAGGTCAGCTTGATCTCTGGCAGCTGTTGCTCTTCCCGCTGCCGCTCCTGTACCTGATCGTGCTGCTTCTCCCCTTGGTGCGTTTTCATGTACGCCAGAAATATAGTCCACAAGAGGCTGCAGACGCTGACGAAGATCACGCGATTGTGCTCCGGCACCAGCGAAAAGTTGATGGTCTGTAAAATGGGCCAAATGCAGATGCCAACCTGTCAGGGAGGAAGCCAAGTTAGATAGCGACTCGCTCCGCCTACGACTACGCCTACGCGTTCAGAGTGCAAACCTTGTATGTGGGTAAGGCCTTCTCCTTGGTCTCGGCAATTGCTTGCTCGATGGTTTTCATCTCCAGGAGGCTCATGCCCATGAAGAAGCTAACGCAGGCGAAGGGGGAATAAGAGACCTGCTCCGTTGCGGCCTGGAATGTTCAGTTAGGGAGTTTGCCAATCCTTGAGCCACTCTTACTCACCTTAAGCAGGCCAATGCGCAGATTCGTCTGCGGCCACATGGCGCTGGTGAGACGCACCCAGCCATAGAGACAGGGCGCCACATAGAGACTACCAAAGAGACTGAAGCGCAGCGCACGTGCCCAATCGTAAGTCTCTGGATGGGAAGGGAAATGGAAACGGGAATTGGATATTGGATATTGGATTTATTATAGAAGAGAGTAATCTCTTGTGGACTTACTATAGTTGCGTCCCTCTACTAGTGTCTGCTGGATGAGGCTGCCCGTGGGCCACATTAGGGCATAGCTCAGCATGCCCCTGGCCAGGGGATGCATTCTGCGCATCACTTTAGTCGGCATTTAAACTAACTAGACACTAACTAAACTAAGGAGCAGGCACTAAGGAGCAAAGGCATTAAATTGATGTTGGCAAAGGCAACGACAACGACGACGAAGGCATTTACATAGATACACATATATACATATCATATCATAGCTAACATATGGCACACATCTATACCCTACCCTCATATACATATGTCTATGCCTGGGCAAAAACATTGTGCAATTGACCACTGGGGCGCAAGGAGCAGCAGCAGAAGCTTTATTCTACTTGCGTTTTGTTTTTGCTTTCTATTGTTTTTGAAGGCGAGTGCGAAATTTGCTGTTGCATGTTTTTATATTTATATTATATATATATATATATATGTATATTATTTTGCATATATATATGCACATATATATATATATATAAATGTGCCCCCCTTTATACATACATACGTACATGTATGTATATATATGTTATATAGAAAAAGCCTATGCAATTGACCACTGGGGCTCACGTGCAGAGGCCTTTGCTATTGAACTGTACTTGCGTTTTTGTTGTTGCTTTGGTCTCAGCTGTTTCTTGAATACTGGCGCGAAATTAGCTGCTGCAGTTGTTCTCACTGAATTTTAACTTGAATTTGTTACAAAAAAATAAATATTTATTTGCGACTAAATGTCACAATGGTTGCACGCACACTAAAAGCTACAAATTGTTTGCCAACAAAAACAAAAACTAAATAATGTAATTGTCATTGAAAATGCATTTTGTTGCACGATCGTGCAAAAGCTTTTCCGTTTCCTCAGTTTTTTTTTGGCATGGACGTTGTGGATGTCAAGGGTGTGTGCTTATGAAAGCTGTAACGATATTTCCCCCATGTCAAAAAAAGGAAAATGACACAATATGGCCAAATGTCAGGCAAGAATTTGGCAAATAAAATATATCGCAAATTTCCTAAGGGGATGCATGCCTGTATGCACACGTGTGCTTATTTCTTGATGCTTCCCCCTAGGAAATTGGCAAGGCACACATATGTTTGTGTATGTGTGTGCGCACACCAACTCAATAAACACAATTGCCATAAATTATTATTAAAAATATTATTCATATGCACACAAATAGAAATGCACAAATTCAAGTGAGCAGCCATCCGCTTGAGTTAAGCACAGCAAATTTCCTAGCGGGGCCCGTGTCATAACAATTGTCTGTGGGCGAGGAAACGTTACGCATGCACACAATCACACACACACGCACAGCTCATATGCGTGTTTATGTAATTGTATGCTGCTCGGCATTTACAGCCGCAATAAACTAACAGATAATTTCTATGTATGTATGTATGTATGTTGAGAAGCCTTGGCCGCCGTGTTGCCACCTTGTAAAACGCATACTCACATATGTAAGCGCGCACACACACACATGTGTATGTCTATGTATGTTTTGCATAAGTTAGAAACGAACTAAAACTTATTGTTATGCTAGTTTTTAGTACTATGTGCATAGGACGCCAGAGACGCCAGGACGTCGCTGCTGCTGCTGCTTATTGCAATGAACTAAATAACGCAAATGTTTTGCGTCAGCTGTGCGCGTGTTGATAGCTGAAAGCTGCGGGAGCTTTCTGTGTGTGTGAGCTAATGAGCTAAATTGAGCGAGTTGATAGCTGAAAGCTGCGAAAGCCTTTGCTACTGAGAAGATCTAAACGGTTAAGCACTCTAGAAGTGTGAACTAAATTGTTGCGAGCGCTTCTAATGCCCCACAATGGCACATGTAGAGTAAATGCGATCGTTATATTTGAAATCTAAGTGAAGTATTTCAATAACACGCATTCGTTTTAGTTTATTGTCAATCGAGCGAGACAGAGGAACCAAGCTTAGCATCGACTTCCTTTACGTCTTGCACATCGTGTGTTGCGCTCTGCACAGCGGCCACCTGCTTATTGAAGACAAAGCTGTGATACACCTTGGCCAAGGCGGCGCAGTTCAACGGCTCCTTGCCGTACTGGCGATAGCAGTTGATCAGCTGTTTTTCCATTTTATCGATATCCGCCGAGCACTCGTTGGCCTTGGCCCACTTGACTGGCTGCCCGAACAGATTGTGCACACGATCTAGTGTTTTCGTGAATTGTGTCTCCTCAATCTCTGTGGAGCGTCGTGCCCACGACGTAGAGACTGCCACCTGCTGCTGCTGATACGCTTGCAGCTGCGGCTGCTTCTCACCGCTGCTCGTTCCAGTTGCATCTCCAGTTACTGCTGCGGATTTACTGTTACAATGCTCGCATGCAGCAGCAACGGGTACTGGAACGGGACTTGTAACGGCAGAGAGCCCCTTTTCCGCTTTGGTTGCCTTCTCGACGCGCTCCAAAACTTCCCGGCTGATTTGAAATGGTGATGTATTTGGTATTTGCACAGTTTGCGGTTTGCTGTTGCTGGCGCCCATATCGAAACTTGTTCAAAAAAATTGTTATAAATATATCGTGCGTGGTTCGTAAAGAAATTTTTGATTTTCATAAAAATTGAATATATATATAATATTATAGGTCTGATAACTCAAATTGAATTTTTAATACGTACAAAGTCAGTATATTATGTTTGCGTCTGGGCACACTTTTGCTCTCAAATCGAAATCGAAATCGAAATGTCTGAAATATATCAATAGGTTGTCGCACTTCAAGTACTAGCAAAACACTAAACAAAATTAAGGGAAAAGTCAACTTTAATTTACGTTGAGCAAATTGTATATAAATCTATCTATATAAATATATACACATATATGTAAAGTAAACGTAAAGAATACAAATCAATACACCATGACACTTGGCGCCATTTTCAAAAGTGATGACTTCCTAAAAAATGACAGCAAACCTCATCGTATGATTATTTTTGCGCCACCCTGTATATACATATATACATACATGTATATATATGCTTATAAAAAGAGAGAGAGAGAGAGAGAGGTGTGATCACTCAAATTCAAACTGTAAACATTATATAGCAGTATATTGTGCTTGTGGCTGGGAACACATTTGATTCTCGATAAATGAAAATATATTTTGTAAAACAGAAACATCGATACATCGATCGCGATATAAGTCGATAGAACATCGCGATAGATCCACATGCAACATTGCTGTTCCCACATAGCGCATCAACCAAACATTTACTTCGCCTGCTTTAGCCTATGTGAACAAATTGCTTAAAAATGCACGAAGAAGGAACAACAGAGCGCCCAGGTGAGTAAACATGGTGATTCCGTCAATCCGCTTTATATGCTCTACAATATTCATAGAGTCGCCCAACCAACTGCTTCGGCGCTTCCTGCAATGCATGGACGACGGCCAAATACGAAGGGAGTTGTCCAATGATTGCATTTTGTCCTTGTTTGGCCGCAGCGTAAAGGGCGTTGGGCCTGTGTCGAGCTATTTGCGCAGCCAAGTCGTGGGCCGCTACAACCATATTGAGTTTCTGAATGCACAGCGCTGCAACGGGTCGGAGGAGTTGCTGATCAAAGAGCGCTTCGGGCGCAGCTTCAAGGAGCTGCACCGCCGACTCGGAGCTCCGACAATCGTGCCCACATCGATGCACTTGCGTGCAGAGAGCGACAGGGAGGAGGACGAGGAGGAGGAGGCAGAGAGGACTACAACTGGCAGCTACATCAATCAAATGCAAACGCCGTCGCGCCCATCCGACGGCACTGAGACGATGCACTTCATCGCGGCCAGCGGATCGCTGCAGGCCTCCCATAAGCAAAACGACGGCGGCATTGACCTAACCGACACCTCTCAGGTCTCGTTGACACTCGGCTATCGCTTCAACTCACTCGTCTACAAGGATGATACCTCGGTGGACATTTGCCTGATAGTCTACGATAAGTTGAAGTCGAGGAATGCTGGGATGCAGCGCCATTGGCGCATGCGCAGTCCACGCAACGTGCTGACCGATGACGAGGGCGAGGTGCCGGCGCCTCGCAGTGTGCGTCGTGTGCTCTTCAGCAGCAGCAGCGACTACGATGGGGATGCAATGCAGTCGGCCGCGATTGATAATCCATCGCCGCTGCTGCCGCGCAAGCGTCTGCACAGGAGCGATTCGAATGCGAGAAAGTCCAAGCGCTCAACGGTGCTTGGCGGGATGCGGTTCTAGAGGTTGATTAGCATTAGCATTAGCATTACCTGGCGGTGTACCAAACATAATTATACAATTCAAGTGGCGCCCACATCGGGAGTTGCTCGCGAAGACTGAGTCCAGCTGTAGAGATTTTACATAGATAAACAAACGATGTTGTGTACGATGGACTGTTAGCGTACTAAGTTACTTCAAGCGTATACATTTATTGTGTATATCGAATATATAAATGATTATATTTTTTGTAATTTATTAGGTGTTATAATAAAAAATAAAATATATGCAAATTGAGTGGCAAATGAGCTACTCCGAAATAATTCCGAATTTTCAATTTGATTTTAAGCGCCCAACATGCTGTTATCGGTAGCACTTAAGCAACCTTGCGTATTGGCAGATTGTTATATACACGTATATTTCTATTGCATATGTGCTATACTAAAACTAAATGTATGAGCAAATGATTTGCAATCGATTACATAATGTTGTTTGCTATATAGTAAAAGATAGCTTTAAAAACCATTTTTTCACTTGCAATTAAAATTGAAATTGAAATGCAACCGTTTAATCGATGTCGTGCCACAAGCCAGCTATCGATAACCGTTGAGCATCTCTGCAGATTAAAAGTGTGCTTGTCTTTGTTTTCGTATTGTTTGAAATTTTAGCGACGCGTTATACTTGTTCAGTAATATGGCTAATTTAAGCAATAACGAATTCAAGAAAACTGATTTCGACTGGAACGAAATAAGCGTAGGCGACTACAACCTAGACCATTCACAAAACTTCTTTGGTATGCACACAAAAGCCTCCCCGTCGAGCTCTCTATTTACAGTTAACTCAAAAAAATGCGCCATTTTAGCAGCTGCTTCTTCAAACCGGGCGAACGCGCTGGGCGATAAAATGGATTTTATGGATAATTACAGTAATTCGCAAGGTGCAAATTTGAATTTCGACTGGAACGAAACTAAGGCGGGCGCCTTAGAATATGCAAACGAGCTGTGCGGTAAGGTTTCAGGTTTCTTAATTTACAGTTCATTTTGTAATCCAAGAATGAAAACATTTCAGCGGCTGCTTCCTCTTCCAACAAGGAAAACCTAATCTGGAACAATGCGAAGATGACGCGGGAGCAACAGGACAAACCAGCTTGTGACCCAAATTCTAATGAAGAGGATATAGCCAAGTTAAGAACAACTGAATTGCTTGTGGAGGAGGAGACATCAGTTTGCGATCAGAATCTAAATGAAGTCAATATAGTAAATGGTAAAGCTGAAGAGGAGGAAAAGGAGGATCAGTCTGCGTCTTATCAGCATCAGAATGAAGACTATATAGTGCATATTGAATCTGAACTTCAGCTGCAGCTGCACTTGGATTTGTCAACAGATTCGCCTCAGGGTGAGCAGGATGAGGTGGAGTCGATGCCGATTCCCAAGCAGGCAGAGTCATTGAGTGAGCAGGAAATGGAGGTGGATGAGATACTCGGCTTGAAGCCCAGGCTGAAGCTCAACTGGACGCCCAGGCCGAAAAGCCAAGCCGAGCCAGTGTCTGTGGGAAAGGCGCCAAGGGCTTACGAGTGCAAGGACGTTTATCAGGCTAAACGCGAGATGATGATACGACAGCGGGAGGAGGAGGAGCGCAAAGCGCGTGAATTCCATAGCAAACCGGTGCCGAATTTCAAGGCGCTTCACAAACGCTTGGCGGACACAATTGTCACCCACAGAATAGTAATGCCTGTGACGCCGGAAACATTAAGGCGTTCCTATGAGCATATAGAGCGGCGTAAGCGCCGGGAAGAGGTAAGTGCCAAATGCACAAATTTAATTATAAGCAAAATGTTTAAAATGTCGTTGCCCAGAACTCGAGACTGTTGCAACAGGAGCAGGAGATTGCCAAAAATATCCGAAGAGCTGCCCTTGCCGAGTCGAAGCCATTTCATCTGCGCGCCGATCAACGCGTGCGCGAACGTCGGGAGTACAACAATGTTGTCCAGTGTAATCTGGATGAGAAAAAGAAACAGGTAAATATTGTGGGATAGTGAAATGATGAATTCAAATGAAATATCGACAGTCTGGTCACACACTGCTATTAGTGCACAGTGTTGCATGTGCGTGCTCAGTGCAACCCTGCGTCAATTGTGCGCCAATGCTCTAGATTGCGCTAACATAGCTATGCAGCGACTCGTTTTTGCGTTAGCAGTTGAAGCGAAATTAAAGTTTTAAGCAACTCAGTTTTAATTTAATCGCTAGTTTGTTGAGTAAAAAAAATAAGAAAAAGGATTGACGTAGGCTCGCCAAGTGAAACAATACAGAAAGAAAGAAAGCAAATACACAACATATATATTAAAATAGTAATATACCCACATGCACTACTACATGTTGTGCACGTATGTATGTATGCATACTTGTTGTTTGTGTGTGGTGTGAGTCATGACGTTTCGGTAAACGGACGGCGTAGAAAACAGTTATATTGTGCACACATTTATATATATATATATATATATTGCATAAAGGGCGCAACGCGTGACTAAGAAAAGGAAATTTCGGAACGAACGGAGAAAAGCACAAAACTCGAAATTGTGTTAAAAAAGGATACAAAGCAGCTGCTGCGCCCAAATTCACACACACATCTATACCTATACATTTATATATATATATATAAATCTACTCGCACACAATCACATACACACACTCGGAGCGACATCAACAACAACAACATTAGTCGTCGTCGTCGTCACAGTTGAAGTGCGCCACGGCTGGCGAAGCAACAGTCTGTAGAAAGAAAAGAGAGAAGAGAAAGAGAGAGGAGAAAAACTGTTAAACTGTAAACAAAGCTCTTGGCCAAACGGATAGGTGGCGCCACTTTCGCTGCAGCCAGCAGAAATAGAAGAGAAAAAGAAGAAGAAAAATGGTTGATCGTCTCGTTAACTCGGAGTTGAACACCCGGCGCATTGCGTCCGTCGAGAACTGCTTCGGCAGCTCCGGCGTGCCACTGGCGGTGCCCGGACGAGTTCTAGTCGGCGAAGGAGTCCTGACCAAAATGTGCCGCAAACGTCCCAAATCCCGACAGTTCTTTCTCTTCAATGACATACTGGTCTACGGCAACATTGTGATTGGCAAGAAGAAGTACAACAAACAGCATATAATGCCACTCGAGGAGGTCTCCCTGGACTCCATAGCCGACAATCAGCAGTATCGCAACGGCTGGTACATACGCACCACGACGAAGTCCTTCGTCGTCTATGCAGCCACCAGCACAGAGAAGCAGGAGTGGATGGCCCACATAAACAAGTGCGTCGAGGATCTGTTGCGCAAGAGCGGCAAGAAGCCGCCGGGGAACCATGCCGCCGTCTGGGTGCCCGATGCCGAGGCCAGCATCTGCATGCACTGCAAGAAGACACAGTTCACGTTTGTCCAGCGGCGTCATCATTGCCGGAACTGTGGCGCCGTCGTCTGTGCCGCTTGCTCCACCAAGAAGTTCCTCTTGCCCCAACAGACTGGCAAAGCGCTGAGGGTCTGCGACGCTTGCTACGAGCGCTTGCGACACACACCCGATCCGGACGGATCAGTGGAGCAACGTGCCGCCAAGCTAAACATAAGTGGAACGGCGGATAGCTCGAATGATGATGACACCGACGAGGACTTGCCGGGCTCAGCTGAGGCGCACGATGAGCCGCGCTTCTACGGCGACAACAGCATGTCTACGGCGGATGACCAAACTGTTAATCAATCAGCGATTGCAACAGGAACAGCAACAGCAACAACAACAACAACAACAACACCTGCCACAGCCACACCCTCCGCCGCTGCCGCAGCTTCAATCAATTGCTGAGCTCGAAGCCGGCCGCAAATGCTGTGTATAACAGTTTTGGAAGAAAAACAAAAAAAAAGAAAGGACATGATGCTGGCAAACTGAATGCGAACTGGATTACTGGTACTACACATAGAGAATATATATATATATAGAAAAAGAAAGAGACAGAGAGAGCCATATATACAGGGGAATATACACACACACACACACACACACACACACACACACACACGCACTCATAGAGTTTTGTCCACGTCCATTGCGTACATAAAAAAAATTTGATATGATGATTCGCATTCGTCTTTTGCTTTGGCTCGAATTTCATTTCAAGTTTTATGCTAATCTTATCAGCTTCAGTGGGTACTGCTGCTGTTGCTGCTAGATAACTGTTATACACTGTTCAATGAGTGAACGTGGAGTATATGCGTTTGCTGTGCAGAAAGTAAGCTAAATATATGATGATGTATAACAGTTTATATATAGAACAGCCCAAGTATAACTATTCAACTGCCAAAGTTGAATGTCAAGCGAGATTATGCGAAAGATATAGTTCATTTAACAGCTTAACACTGCGTCTCTCTAATATAGGTCACATATAACAGTTCCCTCATATAATAACCCCATGTATGTATAAGAACTCAGACATGAAAGCTTCCATATAACAGTAAACTTCTGCGAAACTGTGCTACAGCAGCGTATGACGCAGTCCCTAGCAGATCTGTGTGTGTTTCTTAATTTAATAGTATAACAGTTTATATATAGAACAGCCTTAGAATTTAATTAAGTTTATTCAGCTTCCAGAAAACAATGTCAAGAGAGATTTTTACATATAACACTTTGCACATATAACAGCTTAACACTGCGTCTCTCTAATATAGTTCAAATATAACAGTTCCCTCATATTGTAGCCCAATACATGTTTAACAACTCAGAAAAGCTTCCATATCACGAAACTGTGCTACAGCAACGTATGACGCAGTCGCTTGCAGATCTGTATGTGGGTTTTTTTTTTAAACTTGTTTTCTTCCTGTTAATCACATTGACTTGCGCGTCAAGCATAAGCGAAGCGAATTTGCACATACATAGATAAACCAAGCACGACATGCACACACACACACACACATGTTCAGCTGCTATCACATGCTCTCTTGCGCTCTCTCTCACTTTGCTAACTGTTTCTTTTGCATTTGACTCCTTTGCAATGCATACATACATACACACATGCATACGGCTTGCCTAGCCACAGGCGCAGACAGTCGTTCGCCTACCCAATCCATCTCGCTCGCACTCATATATCTCCGTATTTGTTTTGTTTGCATTTGGTTCTATTTCTTTGCAATCTATACATACATACGTATATACATACACACGCAGCGATTCGCCCATCACATGCACTCTCTCTCTCTCTCGCTCACTCTGATGCATTGATAGTTTCTTTATATTTTCATTCAACTCATTTGCATTGGACAAGCGCACAATACAATTGCAATCATAATTGTTATACATGAATTAGACCTGAAAGCTTCCATACACAGTCAATATATATGTATATATACATATGTATATACTGTTTCTCATGTCTTAGTCAGACTCAAAGTCAGCTAATCACATGATTTTTTTGTTGCAAACCAAAGCAAAAGTGCCCCAAGCTTGAATCACAGTTCAAAGTTTTCTTTTGCTTACACACACATGAAGGGAAAGCTCGTTCCGGGGGAACACTGGGCGAAAATTGAAAGAAGAAAAGCTTTTGCTTAATCTAATTGTTATTCCTTTGTATACCAATTGATCTATTAGATAATAGGCCTCGTCTCAAACTAGATCGCTGCTTGGTTGTTTTCGCAGAGCTTTCACTGTACTTTGTACGGTTCGTTTGGTTTCTATGTTGCTGTTGCCACTTCTTATGGTTCAGTTCAGGTATTCACCATATTCATTAATGATCCATCTAACTATTCTCTCTAATTGAGCGAACGAGCGATGCGGCGGGCAGTTCAGAAAGTTTTTGGGAAAGCGAAAGAGCAAAGTGCATGAAGTGGATAAAATAGATAGGGATAGGACAGATATATATAATGCATAAGGCATGATGGTAGAAGGGGTAGGTAGGGTGGGCTGGAGTCCACAATTAAAGATGGGAGCGGGAAGGTGGCATGAGACAGAAGAGAGAATAGAGAGCGAAGGAAATTCAAGTTTTTTTTTTGGAAGTCAGATCGAATATAAGATCAGAGAAAGAGAGAGAGATAGAGTTTACGTAAGGCCATTTCTAGCTAAGTAATTTGATTAAAGTAAACTCAATTTGAGCTTTTAACTTATTCCAATTCCTAATATCTTTTGATTTCTTTATCTCTTCTTCTAGCAAGACGAACAACGCAAGCAACGAGAAATGGAGGAAGTTAAGGAACTGCGCAAAATGACGGAATTTAAAGCTCGTCCAAATCCATTTAAATAACTAAACTACAATAAAAGAAAAACAATAATAATAATAATAATATTAATAATAATCGATATACACACACACACACACGCATATATATATGTATATTTTCTAAATGATATTTTTTTGTTTTTTTTTTCTCTTGAGTTCCAATATTCTAATGAATCATTGCTTATATATTGAACAGATTTTAAAACTTTAACAAATCTCATTAAAATTTTTGTAAATGTTTTTTTTTATATATATAATTACGAGCGAGACTCGAAAGGTATATATATATATATATATATATATATACATATATATAGATATATAATATATTGTTCATTCATTCATTTATTCAATTTGGGTTTACGGTATTCGCAGTTCTAGTTATACACACACTTATGTACAATATATATATATATATATATATATATGTATATATATCATGTTTATTTTTGGGTCTCAATCTACTGGATTGTAGAGCTCTTGTATATCTACATAACTAAGCAATGATTAACTGTTTTCTATTTGTATAAAGCAACAACAAAAAAAAGAATAAATTTATTAATACTGTAAAGCAACTGTTTTTTATTAATATACATATCTATATCGAAGTATACGAAGTTCTTCAGAGTGGAAATATTCGTTTATTTGCCTGAGCTCTAAAAGTTTCGACTCTTCGCTTGATCCTCTGCGAAGGATGCGCTTCAGCTTTAAGTTCAGTGTTGCACAACGGCAAAAGCATGGTCAAACAGTGCTATAAAACAAACTAGCAAGCATTTGATAGCCCAAGTTATATACATATATATCAAAATAGTAAATATGAATTTCTTTTTATAGTTAAATGCCATCCACAAACTTGCTGAACTTAAATTTAGGATCCACGAAAAATATCCATCGAATTATAATTATTATGAATCTAGGCCAAACTATATTTATATACATAATACGCATATATAGCCTTTGACTGATCTATATCATGCTTTGTATTTGTGGAACATTCCCCTGTGCCTATTGCTGCACTGCTCTAATGCATGTCTGATTCATAGTATAGCGCCATCTTGCTCCCACTTCACTGACGCCATCTTTTGTTAGTAAATAGAAACACATGTGCTTTGTTTTTTTTGGAGAAATATGAATGTTGGCATTTATTGATGCTTGACAGTTCGTTTAGGCCGCTTGTGGCCGGCGTCGTCGTCGTCTGAACATCTTAGAACTGGCCATCGCTGCCCCAGGAGGTCTTGACGGTATCCTCGTTCCAGTCCTCGACTCCGCCGACAGTTTCGGCAGCAACCTCATCGGCCCAGTTGGTGGTCTCTTCGACGGGATGGTCGACGGCTTCCTCGATTTTGGGTGGTGGCAGCAGCTCCTTGGCTGCGGCGGCCTCCTCCTTCTCAGCCTCCTCGGGATCACGGTAGAAGAAGAGATCCACGACCACGGGCCATTCGGTGGTGCGCGAAATGGTGCCGCGCAGACGGAGCACCTCACGGGCCAACAGCCACCACATAAGACCAATCGAATGGGGCGACTTGTTGTTGCATGGGATGGCAATGTCAATGTAGCGCAATGGAGAGTCCGTATTGGTGAAGGCAATAACGGGAATGTTCACGTACGACGCCTCCATGATGGGCTGATGATCGGTGTTGGGATCGGTGACGACCAGCAGACGGGGCTCGCGGAAAGCGGGCTGGATCTGATTGGTGAAGGCACCGGGCGTGAAGCGGCCAGCAATGGGCGTGGTGTCCGTGTACTTGGCGAACTTCAGCACAGCGCGCTGGCCAATGGGACGCGATGAGATGACGAAGACCTGCAATCGAAATGCGAGTTTATAACGGCACTTACTCAAATGGCAATGCCAAAGAATTAACATACGGTGTGACCAGCCGCAGGCAAAGCATTAATGCCAGACAGCCAGTCGCATGTGTTTGGGTTGGTTGCGTGGGCGTATCAGTTTAAAAGTTGAAATCATTGAATTTCATACCCGAAAGATTAGATAAATCTCATCATGTGCACCAGGCGCAACAAGCATTGCAAACACACATACCCAATATAAACAGATATATATTCATTTGCTACTCACATCGGATGCATTCTCAATGGCAACAATGGCGCGTGCAGCCAAAACCAGTTTCTCCCAGGTTTTGCCCAAGTTGATGATGTTCACACCATCGGCACGACGCTTGAAAACGTATTGCTCCATCTGGAAGTTGACGTTCTCGGAGCCCAGGTGAGTGGTGGCCACCAACATTTTAGTAATGTCATCCTCTTTGAGGGACAGTATATCTAAGCCTCCCGACATTTTAACGTGAAAGAGTTACGAAACCTGCAATAGTATCACGAGAAAAACAAATTATTTCAATTGAAATTAAGTAGATTTCAGCTTCACTTTGCAACATAACCTAACTTCGGTCAGGTACACGTGCCACACGACACAAAAAAAAAACAGTATTAAAAAAAATATAAAACAAACACATATGATTGTGAATTGCAATTGCACAATTAGTAGAGTTATCAGTTTGCATTATTTATAATTATTTTCAACTGTGCAAATTAAGTTTTTTTTAAACAAAAAAAAATTCCAGTTCACTCACGTTGTGGATGCCGCTGGGAGCGTTGACAAAATGGACGAGTGATGGACATCGTGAATGCGACTAGGCCTGAATTAGTGTTGATAACTGATAAAAGTATTGAATACCGTACTTTGTCAGACATCGATAAAAATTTCCATCCATATTATTTTCAATTAGTGTTGGCAGCTGCATGCGCGATAGTTGCACTATTGAGTGCCAATAAGCTAACTGCTATTGCACTTGCTAGACATCGATAGCTTTACCATTATTTTGAATTTGAATTAGTGTTGGTCAGAAAATGAGTAGCATTTACTTGCTCGTTGGCTAGCAAGATATCGAATTATCGTTAAAGCTCCCGTTATTTTGAATGTTAAGCTTGATCTGTCAACTTGATTTAACTTGATTAGATTCAACAGCAGCGTACGTGACAGCAAGCTTGTTGCTATGAATAACTTAAAAAGCCGCTAAGATTCCCACTATTTTGAATGAAATAAATTTGAAATTCTGTTTTCTGTATACACATTTATTGCAAGTTTTTGTTTTGTTTATATACGTAAATGTACGTGTTTTTTCCTCGCCTTCCATGACTACCACATCAAATGCATATTCGATAATATGGGGTTTGTTTTCTTCTCTTTTCTTTTTGCTTTGCCAATACGATTTTCATTTTTGTTGTTGTAATTTTTGTGAAAAAAAAAACAGTTTTTTGGTGAACATACATTTTCGTTGCAGATTTTTTTCCATTTTCCATTTTCCATTTCATTTGACATTATTATTATTATAGTTATTATATTATTGATTTTATACTTTTTCATGGCTTTTTTTTTTGTTTTTTTTGTAGTTTAAAAGGAATATATATATGTGTGTGTGTTTGTGTGTGTGTGTATGTATGTGTGAGTGTGTGTTTGCTTTTTCACATTACTGAATAACATTTAATAATAATGATAAAAAAACAACATTTTGTATACATAATACATAAAACATTTGCATTTCGCTTAGCTTACGTTTTTTTTTCTCTCTTTTTTTATTTTTATTTTTTTTTCATTTTGTTTTAGTGTTAAATTACTAACTACTTATACAATGTAATGTTAACTTGTTTTACTTGTTTTAATTTGTTCGTAAAGTTTTTTGTTTTGTTTTGTTTTGTTTTTTTTTTAATACTAAATTGTTTTTTGTTTTGTTTTTACTTTTGTCTTCTTCTTTTTTGTGAACAATTTGTCTTAAAAAATATATACGTAATAATTAACATTTCGCTATTTTTTTTTTTGGTTTGTTTTTTAGTTTTTCTCTGCGTTTTAATTGTGTATAAAATATTTTATTTTTTATTTTTTACTACAAAAAATCACTCTTTGCAAATAAAACTCAAAATGTTTTTTGTTGTTTTTTTTTTTTTACTGTTAACATTGTTTGCATTTCCTTTCTTTTATTTTTTTTTAGTTTTGCTTGTTATTTCTTTGTTTTTTTTTTTTTTTAACAAGCATTGATTTTAGTATTATTTTTTTGTTTTTTTTTTTTTAAATTTAGTTTAAGCGTTTTTTTTTTTGTTTTTGTATTTTTTAAGCTTCAAAAAACATTTAGAAGAGACATCAAAACGATTTGCAACACAAACATTGAATTCAATTTTTTTTCTTTTAATTTTAGCTTTGATTTTGTTTAAAATTGTTTTTATTTAGTTAGATTTAGTTTTATTTTATTTTCCTTTTATTTATTTAGTTTTCTAAGTATTTAGTATTTAACAATTGATTTTATTTGTTTTTTGTTTTGTAAATATATATATATATATATATATATATATATATATATATATATATATATATATGTATATATATATATATATGTGTGTTAATGCGAATCAATATCAAGCGGAAATGAAAGTCGAATTTGATATAATCGCTCCTCGAACAATACATACTATATGCAATCAGCTAATAAGCGCGTTTAACTTAAGTTTCAGTGTTGAGCAACGCTCAAAATGCATGTGCAAGTCAAAGCAGTGCTGTAAAATTCCATTAGCATGCCTGTGCTGCAGCAGATCTGAGCAGTTTATCTACGTTTCACTTCCAATTCAGTGTTGAGCCGGGTTGTAAGCTGACAGTGTTGTAAAACACTTATATATATACTGACTGTTAAGCAGTGTTGGATAATGCTTTTAGCATGCAATTCTGCAGCAATAGTTATTCTCTTCACTTCAAATTCAGTGTTAAAATATTCGACAGTATTGTAAAACGCATATCAAACCAATGATCTCTATCCAGACCCAGAAAAATGTGAAGAAATCATAGAGAAAAGCCTGGCACTGCCCTAAGAGCAGGACCACAATAGTATTAGCTGATCCCTGCGCAAATGGGACTCAAAACAGAAAAGGAAACAGTGTTGTAAAATAGGCAAAAAATAAAGTGAAGGAAAAGCTCTCGGAAATGCATTTTAGTTAAGATTCCTCTCTAAGTTTAGGTGTTTTTTTATCCACAAAAAAAGGGAAAAGGGATATCATATATATGAATATATATATATATATTTGTATATATATATACATATATATGTAATGCGTGTATAAATTGGAATGTATATATGTATATATATATGTATGTATATCAATAAATGTATGTATATGTACGTGTATATGCAATAACATTCATATCGTAATCATAATAATTAAGTAAATACATATATTTATATATAAATATGTTTAGTGTGTATATGTTTAGCAATGCGTACGTCTTCAATTCAATACGTTTCAATTTCAATTCAATTACAATTCGAAGTTGAAGTTGAAGCTCAAACTCAAGTTCGTGCTCGATTTCTATTTTCATTTCAACTTGCACTTCAATTTCAATTAAATTTCAGCTACGATTGAAAGTCAATTTCAACTTCAACTTCAACTTAAATTTAAATTTCCATTCAATTTGAGTTTCAACTTCAATTTAAAATGCATTTTTAATTTTAATATTAAGTTCAATTTCGATTTCAATTTGAGTACATTTTCAATTTCATTTTCAATTTCAATTTCAATTTCAATTTCAATTACAACTTCAATATGCCTTTGAGCTCTGTGCTGTGGCCTTTGGCACTGGAAGCTTTCGCAGTTCGATTTCCAGCTCGACTTTCTATATATATATATATTTGTCAATACTTATATATATATAGTTTCCCATATATAATTTCATAAATACTTAAAAATAACAAAAAAATTCTTTGTTAACATTCACAGTTCAATCGAGCAAAAAAAAAACACATTTGGTTTTGTTTTTTTTTTGTTTTTTTTTTTTTTTTTAACATTTAAAACTTATTTCTTAAAATGTTTCGGCTCTTTTGTTTCAAATTTATTTTATTTTTTACTTTTTTCTGTTCCTGTTGTGTGTTTTAGTTTTTTTTAAATATTTTTTTTTTGTGTGAGGCGCTTTGGGCTTTATTTATTTTTAAATTTGTTTTTTTTTTTTAACTTTTAAAAAGCTTTCAGTTTACATTTATTTGAAACATTTTGATTAAATATACATCTATATATTTTTTGTATATATATACATACATATATATATATGTGTGTATATATATATGAAGATTTTTGTTGTTGAGAGTTTATATATTTTTTTTATTTTTAGTTTTTTAATTTTTAATTTTTAGTTGTTTTTCTTGTGTAAATTTGGCTTTGGTTTATCTGCTATTTCTGCTTCTTTCTCTTCTTCTTTTTGGCTTTGATTGATGGCGATTGATGTGGATTGATCTGAACTGCTTATATCATAGAATTGCCTTTTAGTTTATTTTTTATGTTAGATATCAAAAAAATTACTTTATTTTTTTCAATTACAAGAGTTTTGTTGGACTGTGATTGACAGTGACTGATGAACCAACATTCTTAGGTGTTCAGTGGCAAAGCTTATGCTGATGCGTTAAATTTTGTATCCAGTTACTTAGCTATTGCATATGAACTGCTTTTTGGCTATGATTGATGTGGATTGATGTAGATTGAGCTGAACTTATTCACTGTAGTATTTGGATCGAAGTGGGCAGAGCCAACAATGTAGACGCTTGGCAAACGCTTCAGAGCACCGTCTCCATTTCAGCTATTTCCGTCTTGTAAGACCTTTCAATCACGTCGGTTTGGCCATTGATTGATTTTGATTGACAGCAGTTGCAGCAGTTAGAAACAAGAAAATTACACTCCAAAAAGTTAGCATATTGTACAGAGATAATTTGTATTTACATATATATCAATCATGCGAGAGCTACAACAATATATGGGATAAATATGTGATATATAGTATATATAGTATCTGTAGAGCATAACAAATTGAAAATGTGCTTCATTAGGGACACGCAAGTGCATAAATCGATGGGCATTCCTCATTGCAGTGGTCCATCACATGGTCATGCGAAAACTAATCTACTGCAAGTACACAGAGAGTGAGAGAGACAGACAGGGAGAGAGAGAGAGAGAGAGTGAAAGAAATAGAGAGAGGGAGAGGGAGAGTGAGCTTGCTCAGAGTTCAATTGAACATCATCAATCAATCAGCAATGAGTGTGGAGCAGCACCCAAGGGTTTCCAAGTAAATAAATTAATGCCAAATAGTGGTCAGTGGCGCGCCTGATTGACTAGCAGATACCCTACATACGTACAAACACGCCATCTAGTGTTCATTTTACCTAACTACTTCAGAAAAAATGGTTAAAGACGGAGTGGTCGACTAGCAGTTACTCTCTAGTTCATCCCATGCAACGGGCTAGTACTGTCTGCTCTTGCTGTGGACATTTAATCAGGGATCAATTTAAGTTCTAGCTGAAAGTTTCTTATGGGGTTGCCAGAATATTATAATATTGAAATCTGTGTTCCCAGGTCAATGCAGCCAAAGCCTGATTTATGCTTACTATCTATGTTTGTTCAAGCATGAATACTAGACATAACTAAGAATATTATGTAAGATCCAATATCCCACGCGTTATCTTACAAACATAGCAGACTTGTTGTGATTCTTCCAATGACTGAAAGTAGTTTGAAGATTCTTTTGTTAGGTATGTAGAATGGGGATTTCAAGTACTTGAACTAGTTCAAATCATGAATCTTTACCTTAGAACTCTAACTTTCAATGAAAACAAATCTACATAACAAATTTAATGCCTCTAGCCTTTAGGTTACTCGCTGCATAAAGTGGCAAAGTAGATGGCGCCAATGCAAGTGCAGAATGATTGAAGGAGCAGCTTGTCCTGTGCATCACATGGTGAATCTATTAGCTTTAGTCCATAGTATATAGGGTATGTCCAAGTCTGGCACTGCCCACTCTCTGTCTATATTGATTGAAATTGTATTTCAATTCAGTTCAGTGGGAAACAACAGGTCTCAAGCTGCTCCCAAAATAGCAACAACAAACAAGAGATATTTTTAACATTTATCTGACCCTTTCGCTTGTTCGCAATGTTCGCAATGAAAAGTTTTTAGCACGTGGCATGAATATCAATAAATACATATTCATATCCATATGCATATAAGTTAATGTATGCTATATGTATGTGTATATGCAAATGCATTCATATTTCCCTTTTGTTGTTGTTGTTGTTGTTGTTGTTGTTTTGTTGTTGTTCTGCGGCAAAGTTTTTGGCGGTTTTTGTTCAAGCGCTTAATTTGCACAATTTTCTGAAAAGTTTCAGCCCCAGCCACGTCCATCATCAAACAAATAAAAAACACGTGGAGCTAGTGCGAAGGACTGCCTGACTAGCAGATACCCTAACGTTGTCTATTTTGATTTGTCATCTACATTGGTCTGACGTATCCAAAAAGGAAGTAAATTCTTGTTCGAGTTGTCCAATTATCACAGTAAGTTACATATCAAATTTGTTGTCTTTAGCTTAAAAGCCAGTCGATTTTTATCGATATTTAGGAAACACGTTGAGCTATCGAAAAAATGAAATCAAATTCTTTCGTGAAAGGCATTCCAGTCTATATACTACAAAGTAAAAGTCTTGAGCTTTTATAGTTCTCGAGTTCGATTCATTTATATGAAGAGCCCATCAGGGACATAACAGACTGCAGAGATTAGCTATTTTTTTACTCAGCGCATCATCTCTATCCTTCCTTCCTTTCAGCCTCCTTCACTCTAAACCAATATAGCCTCGATAGATTTGATTTTGCTGGGTATACTTGGGCTTAGCGCTGCGGGGCTAATCTGATGCGTGAGCAGAAAACGTAAACATTATGCATCAGCATATTTTAGCGAAGTGACCCGACCCCCCTCCTCAGGCCACGGATATCATCTAAACACATGTTCATATGCAAATTAGTTGGCTAACTTTCCATTTCAAGATTTTATCCGGTTGAGAGCTTCACCAATTTGTTGGCTAAATGCTGTTCATTGTTTAAGCCAAAAACCAGAAAAACAAAACCAAAAGCGTTTGCCATAATAAGGGAGAAAGGTCGGACAAATTGGCCGATTAGCCTGCATAATATCTGAAATCTATCTATTTAGCTGAGTTCTTTATAAACAGCTACGCTTCATGCTTTAGATAGGGCTCTAGGCTTGGATTGATAGATAATGATGCTATTTGATTAAAGGAGAAAGGGGAGCTATTTTACAGATATATCTATAAACTAACATAGTTCGGCTCATTGCCAATTAGTTCGAATAGCGATAACTTCGAGTCCTCAAGCAAAAGTCAAACGTACTTTGAATTCGACCATTGCTGTGCTCCATTAAAGACATTAAAGACAGACACCAGAGCTGCTTGGCTGTGCAGTTGACTGCAATCGATCGAGTATAACTTTCAAGTTTCGCCTTTCTCCCTTAGTTAAGCTTCTGCTAATTCCAACGTTCGCTAATCTATTGTGCATATCAAATGTTGTTTGAAAGCAGCTATAAGCCAGGTTTACAAATTTCTGGTGAATGTTCGCGTCACAATAAAAGTTTTGTCACAACTAAACGGATTTGCATGGCTGATGAATTTTTGTGGCTCTGATATAGTTGGCTGCATAGCTTTTCCCATGGAAACGAAACCAACATCGATTTTGCAACAGCATAAAAGGAACTTTTTCGATTTGATTTGCTAATCTCGTTGGTTTTAGTCGCTGACCTGGCTGTATGAGAGGGTTGGGTGTGGAGGAAGCTGTAAATGATATGCAAATGTGTGTGAACCTACGCTACGATTCCACTGACAACAGGAACTGTCGGATATGCTTCAGCTGAGACCAGGGGGTTGGCTCGTTGGCTGGCTGGCTGGTTGGGTTACTGTCTCCGGAAGCAGGAGATAAGTTAATTTAATAAAGTAATTTCCATATATTTTTATTGGAAGTGGGGACGATAGGGAAGACACCAGCAACAACACCGAACACTGTTATTCTAATCAATTGCTTAATTGAATTGCTGACTCAACGGACTATGGGCACCTGCCCTCTCTCTCTCTCTCTCTTGCTCATTCTCTAACACATACACAACATTGAAGGAGAAGGGGTTAGCAGCATGCGGGAGTTTCACTGTAATAAAAAACTTACCACCTGTATAGATCTTGTGCACTGGCAGCCAAGCTGAGGTTTCCTAGCAAAGGCGGACGTTCCTTCAGATGATGATGATTGAGCAGATCCGATGATGAGGCTAGCCTAAAATGGGTTTAGATATTAGCTAGAGCAGGGCACTGGAAAGTGGGTGAGCTCACCTTAACTGTGGCGCTTTGATGCCGTGCTTGTCCATGACCTTTTCCAGCTGACGCACACGAAGGCGAGACATGTCCAATTCGTGCTTCACCTTCCACAGATGCGTATCGCAAATGGGATCGTTGCAGCGATGCTTCTTTAATATTTCTGTTGCCTCGTAAACGGCACCGCGGAAAGTCAGCGACTTGCCCATGGATAGCGAGATGAGGGCACAACAATGACCGCCATCCTTTTTGGCCAAACGTTTGCGTATGTACTTGAAATAGACGTGCTCGAGCAGTAGCAGCAAGGCGGCCAGCAGTATGCCAGCCATTAGTAGCAAAAAGGCGGACAAGAACTGCTCGAGTGCCAGCGGATCGGACGATTTGTGCTCCTGTTTGCCCGGCCGACAGGTGCCTGTCATCCAGTAGCGACGCAAACGTTCCAAGTCGCCGTTGGCTCGGAATTCCAGCAGCCGTTTATTGAACATCTGTACGTACTTGGAATTGCGGCTAAAAGCCAAGCCATAGCCTGAAATGAGATAGAGGTAGAAGTAGAGAGAGAGAGAGAGAGAGTGTGTGAGCATGGCAGTGATTATAAGGGAGGAAACCGAGCAATATAAAGCGCGAAGAAAGCATGGAATTAAGATAAAGAAGTAATGCAAAATATATCAAAAGGAAGGAAAAGAAAACATCAAAGGATTACAAAGAAGCAATAAAAAGAAATAAATCAAGGAAGGAAAACAAAGAAGAACGATGAAGAATGGAAGACAGGACAACAAGGAAGGAAAAATAGAAAAGAAAAGACCTTACCAGAAGCAAGTAATACAATCAAAAGAAAAGCGAATAACACTCACCTGTCATTGCGTACCAACTCCCCACAGTCATTAGGCGACAATCCTCATCCTGGGCAACCAAATAATCCAGCACGGTGCCATCGTAGATGAACGAGTCCAGATTACCATTGAGAACGGCGGCAACGCCATCGGCCACGCTCGTCTTATTGTATCTGTTAAGCGTTGGAGTTGAGATCAAAAGAGAATTCATCGAAAAATCCCAAGAGACGTTACTCACTGCTTCATGTAGTAGTGCATGTCCTTAAAGTATTTGTGTATCGTGGAATCCGTGTGGCTATAGGGTATTGTGCCGTACTTGAACGAGGGCTTGTGCGAATACGGATGCACCAAGCGGCTATCATTGAGTCCACTAAACTCATGGAACTCCTCTCTGCAAACAGGAGTGATAGAAGCAAATTGAGAACGGATTGAACTAGACTAGAATGGAGTAGAGTCAACAGACCTGGTTATCATGAAGGCCGCCAGGTTGGCAGTGTAGATGGCAAGGAAGACGACAGCAAACAGAGCCCAGACATTAGTCATAAAGCGCGAGGTGAAGCCGCGTGGCGAATCCACATGAACAGCGGCTTGAAAAAGCACCGCCCAGACAAGCCAATACGTGCGAAACAGCGAGAAGCGATAGGGTGTGACGTTCGTGTTTTGTAGATAGAGCTTCATATCGTAGCCGCTGGGCGATAGCCACTCAAACAGGAAAATCATAAATGTGGCTGCTTGAATGGCGACGATACCCACCTGTTGTATTTAATAAGGAAGTGGAAGCGGGAAGTGGAAAGTGGAGGATTGCAGATGGGAGTTGGGAGGACCAGGTTCGTCCGAAGCCAAGGCGTAGCAGGAGAGAGCGAGAGTAAGAGAGAGAGAGAGAGAGAGAGAGAGAGAGAGCGAGAGAGAGAGAGAAAGAGAGAGAGAGAGAGAGAGCGTATAAAGTAGTTTTGAGTGCGGACTTACCGGAGCATAGAGTCAGACTGTATTTTGTGACTTACCAGCATCCAAGAGGCCGTATCGAACGGCTCCAGAAAGGCCGTAGGCGATATGATGCCCGTTCGTTTGGCCACAACAATGGCAATGCCTGTTTCCATAAACGGTTCACTGAAATCGACAACCGCTTCGCGCTCGGTGTTGATCATGAGAGATGTGAGTACCATGTCCGTCTTGCGATTAACCAAGTCGGCAATTAAACCATTCCATTTACCATTCTCAAGTGTACCCCATTTACCATCTTCAACCCGTACCAGCTCGTAGGTGAAGCCCAATTCTTCGGCAAACTTTTCGAGTAGATCAATGCAAAAGCCGCTGCAGCATTGATAGAAGGACTCGTTGCGGTGTGCTTGACCCACATCAATATCGGCGGCCATTTCATGATCGGCCGCCACACGGCACAGCACACCGCGGTCCATCAAGCATTTGCCGCTAACTGGATCGGCGGGTGACAGATTGATATAGGGTGCCTCCTCGAGGAATGTGATCTTTAAATGGAATTTCTCGGGCACACCTTGCGGCGGAGCGTGCGAGTTACCTGGCCAAGCAATGTCGCGAATATCAAGCTTCTGTGTCTCCCACGACTTCCACACACCGATCTGTGTGTTCATGCGAGCGAGTGAGCGAACGAGTGAGTGATATATATCAACCCCCACCCCATAGAAAATCGATTTGCAATTATACAAAAGCGTTCCGTGTGTGTTGGATAATAGGATTGTGGATGGATGTGATTTGTACAGTGAGTGCGTTAGAGAGAGAAAAATAATTTGGAAAGTTAAGTCATTCAAGTGTGAGATTCATTAAGCTGAAGGTGAGGGCTCATGCATAAAGCAAATCACTTACCTCCTCCCAGACGAGATTCTTATTGTTGGCGCTGGGTCGTAGGTTCATGATCTTGAGCTCGGCAGATTTGAGATCGCCATCGGCAGTGAACTCAATGTTCGGCTTGTTCAGATCACCCTCGATGGACACATTGCGCAAATACTTGAAAAAGCTGAGCCAGAACATTAAGCACGAGAGAGTTAAGCTAAGGGTTGGAGAGGTGCAACGATACTCACATTTCGCCATTGTCCCAGCGTCCACGACCCTCGTCCTCGCATGATAGCGACTGTGTGGTTAGGCGTCGGTCACGATTCGCTGGATCTGTTAGGTACGCCTCAACGCCATAGCTATAAATCTTAATAGCATTCGATATCTCGTTCATCAGCGCTGCACTGCTCGTGTCGAAGTGTACGCCCAGCATGCCAACTGGAAATTGGGAGTGCGCATCCTTTTTCTCAATCACCGACTGGCTCACGACCCACACATAATTCTCGCCGGTCAGCTTCATCTCCTCGGCAGCCCGTAGTATAGTGATTGCCTCCGTCTGTGTGGCATAGAGCAACATGACACGCGCCTCGCTATTCACCAGCTCCATTAGATCGCTTGTTCGTGTCACCACAATCGAATTGAGTATTGTGAACTTGAAGTGCTCCTGCATTTCGGCCACACGTTCGCGCACTGCCTGCACGAAGTCATCGTGGCCAGCGATCTGTGAGGTAACTACGGAGAACTGATGCCATTTGTAACGCTCCAATATGCTCAACATAGCTGCACTTTGATGCTCAATGCTCGGCGCTAGCTGCAGCTGCAGCGTCGACTGCGATGCTCGACGTTCCAGTCCCGAATTATCCGCATTCCAAGAGATAACCGGTATGCCCAGATATCCGGCCAGCTGCAGAAAGTACTGCGCCGAGGCGGTGCTGTGGCCGAACTGTTCGTTGTTCATCATGTACAGAATGGCAGAGACATTGACGCGCAGAAATTCCTTGCACAGTGTGCTCAAAATGGCTGTAAAGATCAAAAGGCGAAGGATCGAAAGATATTAGCTTAAGGTAAGTAATAAATAGTCTATACGTAAGTATAGGTAGTCTAGTCATATCGAAGTATGAAAATACTTCAGATAATTGAAATCGGAGGAGTCTCTTACATGTAACCTAATAAAATAGGTGAGGTCTAACCAAGTTCGAGCTATGAACTTCCGGCTAGAATTGAGTTCTGCATAGACATTAGCTGAAGCTAATTAGAGAACTCTATTCCAATAGTCCAAGCCCCAGCCCTACATATGATATCACGAGTGGGAACATAGAAATGCTTTAGCATTCTTTACTTAGAGAGAGAGAGAGGGGTTTCTTTTATTTAGTCCCATATCATGGACTATATGACCGTCGATAATGTGTAGAGCGGTCTGACTGGAACGCCCCCTCAGGGCTGGCTTCTCTCATTTTGTGCGTGTCCTGTTTACAGATATGTACGCCAATTAATTACAGATTAGCCAGCGCCTGAACACTGCTTACGTGCCTAGCTTTATTAGGTTATCAAGTGTCGCTGGAGGTGGGGAGTCGGAGGTGTGGCGGTCTGTGGTTGAGGTGTTCAACGCCGCCGCTCAATTGGTGGTAAGCCCCGGGGCCCGATGCGACGCGAGGTGGTAATCGCTGTTGGTTGGGGTCTGGTGGATGCTTCTTATATTGCAGACCTGTTCGAAATGTTTTTTACATTTTTATCCGGCCTAATTATGGGACATGTGAGCAACGGTCGCAGCTGCTGTTGCCATAGAGCCGGCCCGGCTCGCTAATTGACACATTTGAAGGTAAACGTAGCTGAAAAGCTTTCAAACAATTCCGAAATTGGTTTTAAATTAAATCATTTTGCGCCTAAAGCAAATTGAGTGAATGATTGATGGCTCAAGCTGAAGCACTTGATCGACTAGGGGACTAGGGCTTAATCTGTATCTTCCATCCATTAGAGGACGCAACTTATATACCCTGCTTAAAGGCTTTTCACACAGTATCGAAAGGTCTCCAGCTATCTCATTAGCACACGCAAAGTTTCTTAACTTCTGACTGTGTAAATGAAAACTTCGAGCTAAAGCCAAAGCTAATCGTTCGCCCAGCCACTGAGCTACTCTCGCTTGCGTGGGACAGCATTAAAAATGATGAACATTATTAATTCGAACTCGATACTAAAAAAAAAGGAGATTTGGTTTCCAATTTTGGTGCGAGCAGCTGGGCAATGAGTTGGAATGAAACGATATTTTTCATTATGCGGCGCAGAGCCGTTGTAATTAATTCATATGTATTCCCCAGCGGCCAAGGGAAAGGGATGTTTATCCAATCAACAGCAACGGCAACAGCAAACAGCAACAGCTATGGCTTCAATAAAATCGATTTGAAAGGCTTCGAGCAGCTCATTTTGCAATAATGAAGAGTCGAGGTGCGAGGCTTTGGCTGCGGGGGCGAGGGTTCAGTTGGCATTGGCAAAGGATATCAAGGAATTTGCAGGATGCGTTGCTTAGTTTGTAAAACAATGACCAGCGATAATTTAGAAAGTTTTGTGCATGAAAGCCACGAAAAAAAGCTCCAGGCGACAGGCGACAGGCGACAGGCGAATGTGAATGACATGTCAAAGTTGAAACTTGAAAGTTGAGTGAGCCGACACTTGAACAAACATAACTTGGGCAAAAATGACAGAGCCAGCGGGAGGGAGAGAAAGGGAGAGTGGGATGGGGAGGGGGAGGGGGAGGTGGAAGCATGAGTGTGTGTCGAAAGTTTTGCCGAACGTGAATCTTAGAGAAATGCGTTGGGCAGCCTCTGTGAAGGCAGGAGTCTGTAGAGCAGAGAGCGAGAGAGAGACAGGAGTCGCTGGGGCCTGTCGAGGGTCTGTTTAGAAGTCAGGAAAGGAGGGGAGAGAGGGGTAGGTAACAGAGCAGACTGGAGGGGTCTGCGTTGGCATCTGTGAAGGAGAGAAGGGAGAAGTGAGCAGGGAGAGATAGGAGGGTAAGATTAGGAAGAGACCAGGCGTTGTTGTACGCTAGATTCTGTTGAAGTCTGTGCAGGGGTGTGTAGAAGGGTCCATGGAGAGGTGTTTGGTGGGATCTGTGCTGGTATTTGTGGGGCTGTGGATAAGGAGAGAGGAACGCTAAAGCAGGGAGGTCTGATGAGGTGCATGTGCCTGTGGCGGGATCTGTGGCGTTGTCGGTGGAGGGTTCTGTCTAGCAGGGTAGAGAGTAGTCTCTCAATGCTAAAATCTGGAAATCTCATCAAAAAGTTTAATTAACTTTTTCATCACTTTATTTCTGCTATTTGCATTCGAACGCCGAAAAGGAGGTGCTGCTAATTTTATCAACAGTTTTTCCCCCACATGCTTTCAATTACCAGCCCGCAGATAGATCGATAGATGCCTGCCTGCCTGCCTGCCTGCCTGCCTGCCTGCCTGCCTGCCTGCTTGTATGACCAGCTAGATAGATAGGCTAACATACACACACACACACAATCATTCAGTTTGATGGATGAATAGAACCTAAACCAGAAAGAGAGCTAGAGCAAGAGTGGGAGAGGTTGGACAACTCTCTGATTAAGTCGACAATAGAAAATCGCTTAATAAAATTATGCCTGGCAGCCACCACAGAGACTTAAAGGCTTAAATGCTTAAGGGAAAGGCGGCCACGATATGGCAAATTTCTAGTCACATTCATGCCACGCCCCTTTTCTGGGCAACCCTCTGTTCAATGAAATTTAGAGTTGGCAAAATTTAATTTCGTGTTGAATGAATTTTGATTTAATTACCAGTCGAAAAATTATTTGATTTTTGACATCAGACGCCCACCTCTACCCCAGCCACGCCCCCAGCCAAGCTACTTTCCGTGCACACAAGTCACTCGCGCCTGGCTGTCCATTAAAAACTTTAATTGTATGTATTAAACATTTTTAATTGCTTTTGAAATGGTTGTTGGCGCTCCTGTCTCTCGGTTTCCTTTTTCCTATTTCCTTTTCCTTTTTATTCATATATATATATGCTATATATATATATATATATACCCTGTGTGCATTGCCAATGGGGTCAAAGGGGCGTCATTAAATTGTGAACAAGTTTGTTCAAGTTCCTTCTCTCTCTCTATCGGTTTGTCTGTTTGGCCTTGCAAGAACTTAAACTGGAAGTGAAATAGGTGAATGCTAATTTATTCAGTTTGTTTCATATATCATAAGTAGCTCATATAAGAAGCTCATTTTAAAACGATTATACTTAGTGGATGTAGAGACGTCGTTCAAATGCAACACACAAAGTGAGTTTTAATATATATTTATATATATTCTCTTTGTGGGAGCAAAGGACCCAGCTTTCTGGCATCTATCCTACTTTACATATAAATTTTGTGTTCCCATTGAAAATAGGCATTCACAGCTTAAAATATATTTAATAGACGGAGGAGGTCGGATTAGGATCCAGCGCCGACTCATCTTTTGGCGTGTTTGTCTTTTCGACAGTCTGTCTCTCTCTCCGTCAGTCTTTTAGTCGGCTTTTCTGTCCGTCTGTCTGTCTGTCCGTCCATCTGTCTGTATGTCCGTCCGTCCATCCATTCATCTCTCAGACGGTGGCTCGCCCCATCCATCCGTCCTCCGTCGCTGCGTTTGTGTCACCGTCTGCCGTCCGAACTCTTGTCCGCATGTGTGTCCATCTGTATGATCTGATCGATCTCGATAGATTGTAGATGCAGATTTACTTATAGCAAGCACAACTCAAATTTGTTTGTGAAACAATCGAAGACAGTATATTTTATATTTATATTTTATATTATTCGAGAACACTTTTTTATACCATTTTCTCAGAGTTATTCTCTTTCTACTTCTGTTGCTTTTTGCATAAGCTTTATAATTTGTACAGGGTATGTGTTAGTCTGCCCCTCTCTACAGACAACTTCACTCTACACTTTGTTGTTACTGGCTCTGTTTGTGCTTTATGTTTTCCATTTCCATTTCCCGTTTTCCGTTTTCATTTTATGCTTCTGTTGAGGCATATGAAAAAACTATAGCCTAGTTATTGGGGCAGCATAAAAATCTTTTTTTTTTACAACTTTTTCATAATGTGGCATGGAAAATGAACTTAGAGAGAAACAGCAAAGCAATTAAGTCCACAACTTGGCCGATTACGCCTAGCCAAATGCTTGTTGTTTGTTGTCAATTTGAATGAAGTTAGGCAACAAGATTCAAAGTTCGCTCTGTGATTTAATTAAAATAAGCCAGAACATTCCATAGTATTTGCCTAGGCTCAAAAAAATAGTTGAGGGGTTGAAAGTTAACTCTGTAGTATATCCAGCGATTGTTTGTCTTCAAATATGACTGAACTTTGCTTTGATGCTGTTTGAAAAATTGTTTTTTCTTCACCCATTTTCGAGCGACTTCAAATGAATAGCAAAGAAGTCAAACTCTGACTCACTTTCTGTTTTTAAAATTTGTAAAAGACTAATGGCTGCAGTATTTATTATTATTATTATTTACTAAACGAGAATATAGACTGGAGGGAGGCAGGACTTCAGTGTATCATGGAATTCGATAGTTATTTAAAAAAGTGAAACGATTTTAAGTAAAAGTATTCAAATTAAAATTGAAATTCAAAAGTTTTCCTGCTTCTATCTTAAACTCTCTCGCACACACACTTATAGTAAGTGAAGGTTTTACGCAACGTCGCCTTTGACAGCGTTGGCAACGCCAATAATTCATTCAGTGGTTCCACTGTAGCCACAATCAGCGACATGCTGCCGCAGCTACTCGGGCTGCTGTTACCGCCTCTTGTGCTCCTAATGCTCTCCTTGCCTTTCCGAACTGTCACAGCGACAATAAGTAGGTAGTGAGAATCGCATAGAACGCCCGCCAAGATGGTAGTCAAAGTAGCTAAGAACTGTTTTGCTGTGCTCAAAAGGCGGCAGGGCGAGAGGGCCAGGGGCCGTCGACTCATTTATGTACGCATAATAATGCGTAAATTGAATTTTGACACCGTGCTGCTACAATTTTTGGCTAACAGCCAGCCAGGCAAGCACCACCTTCGCCTTCGCCTTCGCCTCCACCTCCACCTCCGCCTGCACCTGCAGCTTCGCCACCAGCTCCACCTACCGCCCACCATCTCCAGCTCCAGCAGCTGGCAGGCATCCAGTGTTGCCGTCAAGCAGTGGCAGTCATCCAGTTACTCGCGCTTGTCAGCCACCGAAAGCTGCGAGGCACCGAGGCACACGGCAAGCGCAAGTTACGAAAACTTTTTCTGGTTTAAATTTTAAACCTGAAAAACAATTTCTAAATTGGTTCGCAATTTGAGAAGAGGTTTTCCTTTTCATAAAGAAATTCAGATGAAAAATATGTGCCTGACTGACTGTATTATAGTTCCCAGAAATAGAAGACAAGTGCTCGATTCATTGGAAATTTAATCAGCTTATTAACACGCTTGACCAACAAGTTATATGATGAAAGACAGAGAAATAAATAATGAAACATGGATGAGCTCAGAGAAGGGGAGGGGCAGAAAAGGAGAAAGAGAAAGAGAAGAGGGAGAGGGACAGAGACGATAGAGAGAGTGAGACAAAGACAAAGAATGAAAGAGAGACAGAGACAGAGGGGAAAAGATATTGAAACGTAGGCAGAGACAGAGTGAAAGAGACAGGGATACAAATATAGAGGAAGATGGGAAATGATGACTTTAAGAGCATTAGAGAGAGGAGTCATACACCAAAGGGACAGAGAGCCACACACAGATACACAGAGAGTGCGAAACAATCTTTTTTCGCCTGTTAACCAAGTCTGAAATTTTAAATTCCAATTGAATTATGGCTTAAATTAAACACAATTAAGTTAACAAACAGACTTCTTATGAGATGCCCAGAGAAAGAGAGAAAGAGAACGAGAAGTTGAGCAATAGCATTTCATTTTTGCGCTCATTTGTGTGTGTGTTAATTGGCTTAAGATTTGAAATTTAAAATTGAATTATGGTTTAAATAAGGAACCATTAGGCTTACATGTTTTTTACGTGCTGCTGTACAGGAGGAGAGGCGTTGACAACCCACCTAAGGGCATACATAACACACACACACACACACACACACTCGAGGGAAGGGCGTATATGTGGCTGGGAAGTCTGTCAACTTATTATAACATCCATTAATTTCATTTGAGCATCATTCAATTGCCTTCATTTTTATCGCAAGTTATCAAGAGTTGTATGTATGTGTGAGTGTGTATGTGTGAGTGTGTGTTTGGCAAAGTTTTTGCATTAAGCAACATATTTGGCAGGCTGGCGCGGAAACGGAAACACAGCGAGCTGACAGCAGCGGCAAGTGGGTGTCAGAGACAGAGCCACAGCCAGCGGCACATGGCTCAATACAATTTGGTATTCATTTTGGTTTGTAGACAAACACACACACACACACACTCTCCCTCTCTCTCTCTTTCTCTTTCATACACTCACTCACACTGCGCTGCTGCTAAAATATGCTTGAAAAGCCTATAGCGACATCAAAAAAGGTTCACAATGAAATGTTTAATACCCTGTAGCCATTCGAGTTGCATTATCCGGGTATATTGGCTGTTGCATTAAATGTTTGTAAGTGGCGGGCGGTAGGCGTGGTATTATATTTATATATTATTTATTGCGCATAACAGCCGTATCGTTTGTGCCCTGCCTGTCTGTCTAGCTAACCTGTTTATCCGTCCGTCCTTCCGTCCGTTCATCCGTCTGTTTCCGTGAATCCAACGTTCTTGGAATCTATGAAAGCTAGAACTTTGAGTTATTTGCAGGTGGCTTTATAACAAGAACTAACATTATCCTTTCCACGAAATTGAAATTGATTGAAATTGATATTCGACCTCGGACATTTTACGAGGTTTGAGCAGCCAGTTAGAGCTTCTGTTAAAGCATACATACGTATTACCTCCGGCTTGGCCAGAGCATGTGTTGAAGGGTGTATTGTAGTCGTGAGCCACCCACTCTATAAAGCAATTTTATTTGTTAAACAGCCATTAATGCTAAACGAACGTGAACAATGGGCAAAGGACAATGAACGAAGGACGCAGGATGAACGGGCTAGTGTCAAGCGCCATGAAACACAATTAGTCAAGTGGCGCGAGTGAAGAGTGTATAGTGTAGAGTGTAGATTGTAGAGTGTACAGTGTGCAGTGTGTATGTGTGCGAGTGTCTCTGATTGCACTTGAAATTCTAAAAATTGGAATATATCACGCATACGCCCCACATGCGGCTACATCAAATCTCTATCTTTATATACATATATATATATGTATATATATATATACATCACGTATAAGCTGTCGTCGTACAATCATAAATATGCAATAGCATTGCATAGCAGTTGTTACACATGCACGCACACACAATTAATCAATACCATGATAATTCCACTCAATTACACAAACACACACACACACACACACACACACACATAGACTAAGCGGCAAACAGCAGTAGAAGCATATGAGCTGACGGCTTTTCGCGCTTCTAGCTTCTAGCGAACTCATGAATATAATCTAAGCACACACACGCAGCTAGAAAACAAATACACACACACACATATATATACATATACATATATATATATATATATATATATATATATATATATATATATGTACACATGGACACACACACATATACACATGGGCGTGGTATGCAAAGAAGAGCGAAAAAAGTGGAAGGAAAATTTGAACCAAACTAAAGTTAAGTTTTTGGTTCGTATAAAACTTGGCGCATATATAGATTTTATAGCTGTTTTGTTGACGTCACATGGTCAGCTGTAATACACACACACACACATACACACACACACATACACACATGCACGCACATAGACACGAGCTGGCAACGACAATGACAACGAGCTCACGAGAGGACGTTGACGCTGATGTTGCTGGCAATGCTGCTGACGACGCCCCACTTTTGCCATTTGCCACTCGTATCTGGTGGCACACACACACACGCACACACCCCTATGCACACGCCTCACAGTCCGCCCTTTTAACACCCTTTGGCACACGCCCTGCTACTGCTCGTAGGTGTCTTCTGCCAGCATCTTATCGAATATCAAAGTGTTGTTAGGTTGATTTTGATTTTGGCATTTTTGGCTCCGCTTTTGTTTTGCTTTCTGTTTATTTTCTTTTTGGCTGTTGTCAGAAGAGTTTTACACGTGAGAAATGTTTAGCTGGCATACAAGTCACATACATCACACACACAGCCACACACACAGAGACAGCTATATAAATGCACTTTTAATATGCTCGCTTGAGCTGCAATTTGAGTTTGTTGCTCAAAATTTGAGCCACAAAAAGAAAAGGAATTTTTAAAAAGATTTTCGTATTTTTCTTCGTTTCGTCTTACTTCTGTTCTTCTTCTTCTGTCTAGTGTGGAAATGCACTTTGGCAAGCTTAAGGAAGATAAAGCTTTTGTCTCTAGTTGCTCTACAACATATTCCTTGAATACAGTCAGTCAATCAGTCAGCCCCTTAGTCAATTAATTAACCCATCAAGAGGCTATCAATCAAACACTATCAAACAACACTAGAGTCTATCAATCAATCAAGAGTTAATGATAAACTCAGTCAATCAAAGATCCCAGTCAATCAGTTAAAGAGTCAGCTAAGAGTCAGGGAATCAATCAGTCCAGTCAATCTGTTAGTCCATCGGTCAATCGAGACTCAGTTAATCAGTTCAGTCTTATGAATCAGTCCATCAGTTATTCAGTCAGTCAATCAGTTCAATCAATCACTCGATCGAGAGTAAATCAAAGAATTGAGAGTCAATCAATCAGTCAATCGAGAGTCAATCACTAAGTTAGTCAATCAGCCCTGCCAACCAGTCAGACCATCAGTCAGACAATCAGTCTTTCGAGAGTCAAGCAGTCAGTTCATCAGTCAATCGAGAGTCAATCACTAAGTCAGTCAATCAAACAATCGCTAAGTCAGTCAATCAATCAGTCTGCCAGGGAAAATAGATTTAATAGCCCGCCTTGACTCAATTATGGCCAACTGCCGCTTGTAAATAGCACTCAGCCATTGAGTAAGTTAGTGGAGAATGATTTAATGGCGTTCGCAGATGTGGCGAGAATGGCAAATGGTTAATGCCAGAGCACTTACGAATAATGTAAATCGCGTGTGATCCAGACTAACCGCAGCTACTTGCTGGGCCTTAACCAACTAGGCTTCGGTCTCGGTTTTGGTCTCGGTTTTTGGGCGTCAGCCATTAGCAGCGGTTGCCACGGCTTACGAGGCTAAGCGTAAACATCCTGTTTGGACAGTTGACCGCAAGGATGCGGCTGCACTTCGTAAGCAAGAGAGTGAAAGGGAGTGAGAGTGAAACAGCAAGAGAGCGAGCGAGACGTTAAATATGTAGGGCATTAGACCTGGGCCTACTTCTACTGCTCTAATAAAGCAATACAATGTTCGCAGCCGATTTAAGGCTCCAGCTGCTAACGACAGCTTCAACTGTCAACAAAACCCTAAAGCCGAAACTGAAACTGAAACCGAAACCGAAACCGAAACCGAAACCAAAACCAGAAAAAAGCTCAGTCCATGCAACATAAAACTGAGGACTGGAAACTGAGGCTGAGTCCGCTGCTCTAACATAATGTGTAAATAAAAACGTTATGTCCAAGTTCAAAAGTCTTGAGTATGGCTGGTTGGGGCTCAGGAAAGAGGGCAGCTGATGGAGGGGGCTCACTTGACCTGGAACTGACTGCGGCCCAATTAGTTGGAAGTCAAACGTTAGCTTCGTTCCGCTGTCGACAAGTATTTATGCTTGGCATGTACCAACGGAACCTACTTTATCTCTGTTCCTATCTACATCTTGATTTCTGTCTTCCTCTTTCCTTACCCCTCTCTCTCTCCTTCTCTCTCTCTCTCTCTCTCTCTCTTGTTTTCTTGTTCTCAATTTTTATGCGTTTTCTTGCTCGGTTTGACTTCAGTCGGTCCAGAGGCCAGGACAAGGCCATACTTTTTCATTTGACTGCCTCCGTGGCTCCCGCTACCCATTCCCTTCTCACTTTCACTCCTTATAGTCCTGTTGCCCTAGCTCCTTACTCTACTGCGGCCACTCTACACTCTTTCCCTTTTTCTCTCTGCTGCTTACTCTGGCTCCCTTCTCTCTCACTTCACTCTCTAATTCTCCTTGGAGTCTAGTTGCCCCTTGGTCCTTGCTCGCCCAACCCAATTTCTCTCCCTAAAGTCCTTGCACGGTGTCCCCATTCTGTTTCTCTCGACTGTGAGTCCAGTTGCAACTCACACTCTCTTCTTCACGATTCACTCCCCACTCCCTCTCTCTCTTTCTCTCTCCGTCGTCCTGCTGCCAATAGCTGCTTGGTCTGGCCATTTGTTTCGGCCTTGTTGCTACTTTAGCTGGTGTGGAGGCCACCCGCTACGCCACACAAGTTGAATGGATGCCATTGTCTGTCGTCGGTCTGCAACTGCAGATGGTTCCTGGGAAAGGGAACAAGGGCAAGGACTATGTATGCTATATGGGCCACATACTTTGTGGCTTTCTCTGTGCTCTGTTCAGTTAGGTGTGTGTGTGTGTGTATTCGTGTGTGTGAAAATCACTTTGCTATTGGGATGCCACACACAGTTAGCCAGTTTCAATAAACAAGTCTCTCGACTAGTTGCGCGCAAATGGAACTCGGCCTCGCATTACGAATCATAAAAATTTATGAGAAAGGGGCATATACTTTTACCGTTGGCAGTTAGATAAATATACATATATATATATCTATATATATCTGTAGCAGTATATACTTGTAGCATATATACGTGAAAGGTCCCTCATTGAGCATTGCCAGCCACACACGTCCATTTATCTATTTATCCATTTGATACCCTTCTGCGATTGGATTCCAAAAGGAATGTTGCAAGCAGCGAAAGACATATGTGACTGCTTGAGGCTTTGGGTGCTTAAGACTTTATCAGTTTACTTGGTTTGTCTTTCAGTCAGTCTATATATAGGGTTATAAGGTATATAGGGTATATAGGGTATATTGGATATATAGGGCCTTATATGATATGTACGCTATATAGGCTAAATAGAGTTGGTAAGGTGTAGGGTATGTAGGTTTTCTGCATCACATGCTCGTCAGATACATATATATATATATATATATATATATATATATATATATATATATATATATATATATATATATATATATATGTATAGGGTATCATCATATCGATCTGTTATAGCACTTAGCTCGGTTTTATTTTCTCTACTGCTCACTTAACGTTCTCCTTAAACACGCCTTTCAAGCATTTGCTCGTGCCGCCGTCAGCTGGATGGCCAATCAGTAGATATCGACAAGGGCCTAAGCATCGATACCAGTGCCATCAGCATCGCCATCAGCATCGCCATTGCCAACGCCACTTACACAGGTGTTGAAAGCGCTTGCCGCTTAACGACAGGAACATGCTTCAACAGCATTTTAATGTGCACTTTGATGATGTCCTGGCTGCCTCCGCGGCCCCTGCTGGCTGCCTCTGCTCTGTCTCCTATTGACCATGCGGTCAATGAGTGTTGGACAGCTGAAGGTGGAACTGGTGCTCGAAGCTGGAACTGAACTGGAACGGGGGTATTTGTAATGCCTTGTGTAGACAATGTGTAAACAAGGCTTACAAACGTGTCTGTCGTTAGAGATAGAGATAGGCAGAGAACAGGTGAGAGTTGGGCTCTGTTTACCCTTTCAACTTGTCAACCACAGCAAATGATAACTGAATGAGTAATTATGCACAGCTCTCGCCACCTCCCTCTACTCCCTCCACTCCCGTCCTCTTTGTCTCTTTCAGTCTCTATTTAAATATAGAACAGCAGCAACAGAAAGGCCTAAAAATATTTAACAGCTGCCTTGTTTATTCATTTGTCACAAGATAAATTACTTTTCGAATGTCCTGGCAGCATACGGAAGCTGGCACACAATGAACCAGTGATATATGAAAGCTGTGAACTTAGAAGAAGAAGAAAACAAAACGGAGATATATTGGGCAGATGTAAACTTTTTGACCTTAGACAATCGAAAACCATTTCTATATAAAAGTCTTGATTACAAGGATTGCGGCTATAGATGAAATATTTGTGAGTTGTTAATCGAACTAGTTTGAAAGAGCCAAGCTAGTTGGCTAAGAAAGCAAAACAAATGAGTAGCGTGAATTCCCGATTTGGTGAACTAGTTCAATTTGATGAGCTTCGTCAATTTTATTAGCCGATCAATCGTAATGATGATGAACCAGTTCTATCTGAATTTGAACTTTCAATTTGACGAATTAGTTCAATGTCATGAGCTGAGAATCTAAGTTTTATCTATTTGAGAAGCTGTTTAATATGACGAACTTGTTCAATTATGTAGATCAACTAGAGCTAGTACAATTTCAAAAGCTTTCAGAACAGTTCGATGAACTGACTCAATTTGTTAGGCAAATTCTAAGCTTGATAAACTAGTTCAATTTAATGAACTAGTTCAGTTTGATAAACAAAGTTAAGCAACCAGTTCATATGAAACATTTCATCCATTCAGCAATTGCACTGTCCGATGTTCGGTCAGACCCAGAGCTAGTTCCATTTGCTGGTTTTGCGGTTCAGTCATTCAATCATTTACATGACAGCAAACAGTGCGCGAGTCCAGCATACACGCACGCACACACTCGCACACACTCACATACGCATACAAATTATGTGTGCGGAATGCAGCGGAGTCTGTGATTGGGGTTTGAGGGCTTTGACCGCATCAGAGTGCAAATTGTCACTGTTCATATCATTGGAGAATTTTTCGGATTGCGCATCGATTGATTGCAATTAGTGAAGTTAATCATACGCACCGTTGTGCCATGGCAACAATTATTTTTGACCACTAATTGAAGAGCGTTAAGTGAGCGACAAAATATGATATGGCACGCATTGCTTCCAGCTGCTGACATTCACCGCAAATGAACCTAACTCGATAATCAGGCAATCAGAGTATGAGCCAAGCTGAGCTGAGCTGAGCTGAGCAAAAGGACGAAGAACGAAGCACACAGACTGCGTGTCCATAGCCCTGCCCTAGCCCTGGCCATGGCACTGGCACTGGCACTGGCATTGGTCCTGACTGTGTTTATTGTCCATTTCTTGGTTAGTAGACAATAATCGTTTTGTATACCCCGTACACATTGATGCATGCTTAGAGATCGGGTATATTGCTATGGCAGGAATGATGAGCTTAGTCGATCCAGTCATAGCCATGGCCATCTGTCCATTTGTGCGTCTGTTCATCTGTATGAGATTTCTATGTTAATCATTTATATTCAAGTTTATTTCACTTGCTTATTATCGATAAATATTGAACTATTAATTTTGTTTTCAACATAATACGCCCCAAAATTGACAAACAAATAGCCTTTCAAATTAAGTCAAGCTTTGGTTTGGGTATAACTTAGTCGAGCATCGTCACTTGTTGTTGCTATGTCTAGGCTCGAGGTAAAAATAATACAATTTTGTATTAAATTGCATTGACACACACACACACAGACAGACACAGACAGACACAGACACGCACAGAGTGAGCGAGACAGACCTTTGGTAATGGTCATTAACATGAATGGCTTAGATAATGGCCTAGAAAGTGTGATATTCTTGCACACTACTATGGAATATACTATGCATTAGCCTATTGTTGCCACAGTACTTAAACGCATAATTATACGAAAAACTTAGTTAAAGTAACTTGTAAGGCTAAAGAGATATATATATAATATATATATATTATAGTTAAATTTCAAAACCTAAGCTAGGCAAACACTGTCGCATCAAGGATTTCATCCATTCAGCAAATGCAAGTCCCGGAGTTACAACCCGCAGTATACAAATATATAGATATTTTTTGGTATGTGCGCCCTTTGCAGACGTCTGAGTCTGAAATCGTGGTTTTACTATTTCTGTTAACCATTTGCAAAACTAGCTTTGACTTTGATTTCATTGCAATGGGGCAGGAGCTAAGCAAGCATGAAAACACTTTTAGATATATATATAGATATATATATGTATATGTATGTAAGCATATGCATGTTTTGTATGTGTGTTTCATCGTACATTGAAGCATCGAAAATTGAGTCTTGTTCTGGCCCTTTGACAAGCAGCAAAACTGATTGGCTATGCCGCAGCTGCGGGCTATATATATATATACATGTATTACTAATACACAAACACACATATATATGTATATAAAATATATATTCTATATATATATCATGCATTTGAGCTCAATCGTAGCTGTGTCTCTGCATAAATTGATAAAGAATAAAATAAAAGCTCGGTTAGCAAGCGAATGCAAACAAAAACCAAAGAAAAAGAAAAAGTCCAACATGATGTTTAATGTTTATTGCGGGCTGGCAGCTAGCTTGATAGGCTGAACTGTGGGCGTGGCACAGTGGGTGGCTGGTGGTTGTAAGTGAGGGTAGCCTCAGAGTCGGAGCTCTGTCATGTGGGTACGCAAATTACAACACATAACAAATGTCTGAACGACTGATTGCCAAACATGTCGACAATACAAGTCTCTCTGTGTGCTCTCTCTCTCTCTCTGTGTGTGTGTGTGTGTGTGTGAGTGTGTGTATATGCCAGTTGGGAATTTATAATGGTTTTCTATTCTACAATCCCTCCAGATCCCCCCTTCTCACACACACGCATTTCTAACAATAGAAGCACATAGAAGCGAAACGGCCTGATTTGAATTTTAGCTCCAATTTCCAATTTCCACTTTACAGACTCCAGTTCCAGTTCCAGTTCCAGCCGTCGTATTGTTGTTTAGGTGCTGGCACTTTACGTTTCTGCATTGATTGCTTATATCTTGTTTGTTGGCTCCAAAACCCCAATTCGAACCCAAATCAAATCTCAGCTGCCAACAGCTTCTTCTCCCGCTTCTGCTTCTTCTTTTTCTTCTTTCTCTTCGAATTTCCATTTGAAAAGAAAATTGTGCAATAATTTGTATGGGAAATTGAATTTGATTTCATTTTTTAGTGTGAGGGCGTAGCAATGCCTTTTGTGATTGCCTCAATGAGTCGCCACGATTGCTGCCCAAACTTGACCAAGCAAAAGTACAGATAAACCAGGTTGCTCCACAAAAGTCAGCTTTTATTTGGTACACTGAGCGAAATGGAAGTCATAATTAAGTTAATGGCAAATATTTTTGGGCAGCGACTACAATTTTGCTTAAACTTTTTATTGAGAGAAATTGCTAATTCGAGGTTTTTTAAACAAATTATAGAATTAGGTATAAATTCATATGGTACATTGTACACTGACAGAAATCATTAGAGAAATTAAATTAAACAATTGAAAGCTGGAAACTATAATTCCTTGACTGATTTTGCTGTATTTGCAGGTCAAAGTAATAAAGTTCCATCATATCATGTTTACAAGATATTCTACGTCAAAGAGGGAGAGAGGGAGTGCTCTAGTCAGGAATGCCCGACTAGAAGATACCCTGAACCCTGCGCAACGGTGCTATTCCAGCTAGATATATATATATAGTTAAGGTCTGCCACGCTTCCTACTGTCTGTTATATAAAAGTCTGTTCCTGCTGTAGAGCTATATATACAGAGATATTTCTATATATACATATATATATATTTAATTTATCTTATGTATACATAATTTATATCTGTTCGTAACTTTGTCTATGACAGACCTGACATCCACTTTATGACTTTACTTTACTTTGCGTTAGACAGATTTTTTTCTTTTTAGATGTTTAGTTGCTGAACAAGAGAAAAGGTGAAGGGTTGAGACAGGTAAGAGGGTGGGGTGGGGTGGGGGCATTGTAGAGCAGGTACAAGTGCAGGCTTGTTCAACTGAATGCAACACTTTTAGATTGAAATTGCTCGACGAGCAGCTACTCCGCTTTAGTCTACTCTAAGTTGGCAAGTTGCTCATTAAATAAACTAGTACATTTTAAGTACGAAGCAGAAGATGGAGTTCTAGATACATTAACAGACGTCATCATCATCGACTCGACTCGAGTCAGAGCTTAGCCCCTTCTCTTTTTAGTCTAGCTGAGTCATACCCACAGCTCTTTCAAAATTTTCAATGGGTATGGAAGAGCGCCTGAGCGCCCAAGTAGTTCAAGATGAATCTTAATTAAAAACGTGACGTGTGGCCGCATTATAAAGTCTAAAGCCTTGTCCCCTTATTCAAGGCGTAGTTTTTTTTTTGCCCCAACAGAACTTAGCACTTTAAGCATATCTAACATTTAGATTTAGATTTGGATTTAGATATAGCTCTTTATATATATGGAGAGGAAGTTATGTGTGTCTAGTTAAATTTGATAGACAAGTACAATGTCTGATTCTCGTTAAATGGGCAAACTGTTCAATAAAACACCTGAGTTACATAATAAAGTGTTTCGTTCAATTGAATAACTGAACGTAGAGAATCGTTCATGAACGACTGAAAATGAAACGTTCACTGTGAGTTAGATCATTGAACTAGTTTAACTGAAATTGTTTACAAAACTAGTTCTTCAAAATTATAAAGCTTATTCAAATAGTCTACTGAACAAGTTTACTACAGAACTAGTTCAATGATCTGATCTGTTGATTTAGTTCGTAAGGATGTAATACAAATCTTCTATTAAGCCATAATGAATATATGAATATAGCTATAGAATATAGTTTCGTTCAATTGAACTATACCAAAGGACTCGACTCTTCTAAGTTATATATTTGTAGTTGAACTTGTTCTGAAGCACATTAACTTTTCGAAGTTATATTGTATTTAAAAGATGTGTTGAAAGTTCACTTACCAGTTGGACTCGGCGTCAAGGACATCATATCGAAGTGTATGTTCTTCTGCTCGAAGGAGTAGTCCTTGAGGAAGGTGAGCTTGGCGCCGCGCGTCTTTGTTAGCCCGGTGACCGCATTGTTGATGCTGCGCAAATATTCGCGCTTGCCGAAATTCGTGTGCGGCGCAATCAAACCGATGTTCAGCTGCTCCTTGTTGGCGCCGACACCTTTGCTCAGGCTGTTGCCGCCGTTGGTTAGCCGCAGAGCCTCGAGGCTGGGGCAAGCACAGATCATGATTAACAGCGGCAATGCCAGCAACATCTTCGTCGACATACAGCACGTGTTGCTGGTGCGTGTTGCTGCTGTGCAGCTACTTATATTGCTATTGTGTTTGCTATTGCTGTTGGCAGTGTTGCAGTTGTTGTTGTTTTTGTTGTTGTTGTTGGTTATATCAATTGCTGCATTGATATGAGCATCGACAGTAGCTGTTGCTGCTGCTGTTCTTGTTATTGTTGCTGTTGTTGCAATGAAACTCTTTTTGCTCTGCTCTGTTGTTGCTTCTGCTGTTGCTGTTGCTGTTGCTGTTGTGCTTGGTCTACATTTCAGCTTAACTTTTGTTCTGCTGCTGCCACGCATCAGGTGCCTTTTTCTATAGTTAAGCTGCGTATTATTGTTGCTGTTGTTGTTTTTGTTGTTGCTGTGGCTGTTGCTGTTGCTGTTGCTGTTGCTATCGTGTTGCTGCTGCACAGCATGTTGCCTTAATTCGACCATTACCTGCACAATATGCTAGCTGCAATTGCCCGTTTTTCCTTGCCTCAATTACTCTCGTTTGCTCTTGCTGTTGCTGATGTCGGTTTTCCTTCTTTTTTTTTCGTGTTGCTGCTGGTGCTGCTGTTGCTTAATTTGCTTTTATGTTGCTGCTCATTTTCTCACACTTTCTCTTTCTCTCCACCTTTTCTCTCTACATATATTTAAATAGCCTTGTTTATTTGTTGTTGGATGGATTGGGTTCATAAACAGTTGCATATCATCTTTAGCTAAGTGAGAAATTTGCTATTGTTGCTGTTGCTGGTGTTGCTGTTGCTGTTGCTGCCGCTGTTGCTGTTGCTATTGCTGATGTAGCTGTTGTTGCCTGGCTTAAATTATGTTCTCTATTATGCATTGCTAATTTCAAGCACGCAGCAAGTGAAAGTCATTTCCTCTGCACACACACACAAACACACTCTCACACACACATATACTCATGTTTGCATAAAGTTGCTGTTGGGCAACAGCAACATCATCGCCCACAGCGGCAACAACAGCTGTGTAACGACTTGACGCTTTCCGTTTCCGTTACCTAATTTGTTGCTTGTTGTTTGAATGGCAACAGCAACATGAACAATTGAGGGCTGCAGCTGTTGCTACTGCTGTTGCTGTTGCTGTTGCTGTTGGTGTTGGTGTTGCTGTTGTTGGCAGCAATGGTTGCCTCACTGTACACAGGATGTGAAGTGTATGTATTTATGGGCGCACAGGTGGCAATCGTTGTTGCTGTTGCTGTTGCTGTTTCTGTTGCTGTCGGCGGATTAGCTCAGGCAAAATGAGCTCAGAGTTTAATTCAATTTAAAGCTGTTTCATATTGAATATTAATGTAAGTTTATATATAGCCATTCGTATTACACACACCAACATCCATCTCCCCACACACACGCACATACACACGCACACAGCGGTTGCTGTTATAATTAGTTGCTTTGACTTTGGAAAACTTTGCATTAGTCCAACTGACCTCATTGCTGTGCCTCGCTTGTCCCTTTTCGACTCGCCTAAACAACAACAGCAACAATAAGAAACTAAAGCATGGTTTGACACAATTCTAGCTTAGGGGCGTGGCAATTGCTGTCTGTCAATTTGTCTGGAGATTTGTATTGTTGTAATGGGTGCTTATTCGTATTGCTATTATTATTCTCATCATTCTAATTACAATTATTATTATAAATATTTTTATTATTATTAGTATCATCATTATCATTGTCATTGGTCATCATCATAATCACCATCATTATTATCACTCGTCATCATCATTATCATGAGTCAGAGTAATTATCAGCAGTCATCATCATTATCATTATTCCGTATCATTGTCATTAGTCATCATCATTAAATGTGGATACAGAAAAGTACCAAACTGGCAGAAGCTATCGATGAAGTCAAAGTCAGAGTCTATAATAAAGCAAATATGTAGAGACAAAGTTGATTGGAAAAGTGTCTGTAACTTCATCGAAAAGGTTTTGCGGGTGAAATATTTGAACCTCGACGCAGAATCACTGAAGACAATATTCAGTAAGATCACATAGAAGGGCTTCGTTTTGAAGCTTAATGCTTAATGCGAGATGGCTCCAAGGTTGGAGCCAGCCCAAGAAAGAGGTTGCTTATGCAGTCCGACGGACACAGTACTTTGTCCTACCTCAACTACAACAAAAAACCATTATCATTATCATTATCATTATCATCATTATTATTATTATTATTATCATTCCGACGGACACAGTACTTTGTCCTACCTCAACTACAACAAAAAACCATTATCATTATCATTATCATTATCATCATTATTATTATTATTATTATCATTATCATCATTATTATTATTATCATTGTCATTATCATTATCATTATCATTGTCATTATCATTATCATTATCATTATCATTATCATTATCATTATCATTATCATTATCATTATCATTATCATTATCATTATCATTATCATTATCATTATCATTGTCATCGTCATTGTCATTGTCATTGTCATTGTCATCGTCATTGTCACTGTCATTGCCATTATTCTTAATCATTATTATTATTGATATTTTTCACATCACTATTACTATTATTATTATTATTCTCCCGATTTCTATTGATGCTCGAAATATTGCTAAGTACTTAAAGTTATTTATCTTTTGGCTTGGGCGTCGCCGCTGCTGCTGCTGCTGCTTGGGTTTGGGCGTTGTGTTTGGGTGGTTTGGGTTGGGCTACGGCTAGGGCTAGGACTGGGGCTTGGGCTTGGGCTTGGCTGCTCTACGAAAGTTTTTTCTACGTCAGCATTTATAGTCGGCCTTGCTCGCGCTGCCTTCGCTGGCGCTCGTATTTGTTCGGCTTGCAGTCTGAAGCTGAGGGCGTAGCTGCGTTGCCACTGGAACTGCGAAGCTGGCCGACTGACACTGGAGCCTTTTTCATGCCTACACCCCAGGCGCCCCACAACCCCCACGCCACCCCAATTTGTTGGGCGTCATGTTGGGTGACTGGCACTGCCTTAAACTGTGTTTTTTGCCACTTAGTCGCTGTCAATAAGCAGCCAAAACTTATGCATATATGTGTATGTGTGTATGTGTGTGTGGGAGTGTGTCTGAATGCTTTGTTGTTGACCCAATGCTGTTGCGGGACAAAGCAGTGATTACTTTTGCGGACTGGCTGCTTGGTTGTTCGGTTTAAGCCGCAACAACAGCTGCATTACAGTCAAAGACATAGAAGGTCATAGCTAACCAATAGACACACAACAACACACACACACACACACACACACACGCACAGACTTAGCCATAAAATGCGTTGTCTTTTCTTTGCCTATATCTTATTTTGTTGCTGTTGCTGTTGTCTATGTCTATGCGAGCGTCTGAGCCTATGCTACAGCCAGCCACACTCACAGACACACACACACACACACACACACGTATTGTATATAGATATACTCATCTATATGTACGCTCGTGACAAGGCAGCAATAAATTGTGTCTTATGAAAAGCAAATAAAAAGGCCGCCATTGGCTCTTGGGCTGCTTGTCTTTAGGCATTCCACTGGCTGCTTTTGCGGCATGTGGCATGTGGCATGAGGCATGAGGCATGCGGCATGTTGTGCATACGCAACGTTGAACGCCCAACTATATGCCCAAATAGATGTATGGAGTACCTGCCCGCTACCAGCCAACTTCTCCTAACTCTCGCCCATTAGTCGTTCGCCTTCACGTAGTTTTGAGTGTTCTGTTCAATCGGACGTGGAATGAATTTAGATACAGTGAGGACTCCCAAGAAAGAGTTGTTGGGTTGTTCGAATTGTGGAACAGAGCTGCCAAGAGCTACAGGGCTATATATAGCCATTACTATACTTTTATGACTGTCATTATGCATATTAGCATTATAATAAATATAATTGTCGTTATCATAGTTGTTGTTACTAGTCATCGCCATGATCATTCTCATTAGTTATAATGATAATAATATTTATATATAATTAGTCATCATTATTGTTATTAGTCATAATCATTATCATCATCATTGGGCATCATAAGTAGTCATCAATTCTTAATCATCATTATTAACCATATTCATAATTAGTCAACATCATTAGTTATAGTTATTAGTTATTATCATAAGTCATCATCATTAGCAAGTTACAAGGTATTGCCATAGTCGAGCATACTCGTTCGCTAGTCTATGTATTTGTTGCTGTTGCAATGGCATTATCATCATCAACTGTCCTTTGGCGTTGCTTTCGTTGTCAGTTTTATGACTCTTACTATGGCCCCTCTTTGACACACACACCCACACACACATACACACACACACACACACTTGCTTATACACACATGATAAAAGAAGAAGGAGAAAAAAACATAAGGGCTTAGCGCGCCTTTTGGCTGTGTGACAGTTTTTCTATTTTTCTCTTTGCTTGTTTTCTATTTACTTGATGCAGACACTGCCACGCCCACACGCCTACGCCGACAGTGGGCAAAGGTCGGTGCAATTTTGTTTGCTGCTGCTGCTCTTGTTGTTGTTATTGTTGTCGTAATGTGTTTGCCTATTTCATGCGCTCTGCTGGTCTTGTGATGTGGGCCAACTTTTGCTTTCAATTTACCTCACTCCCACTCTCTCCCTCTCTGTCACACACTCATACTGTCCTTCACCTTCTTCTGCTAGTCGTAAATCGACAGTGCGTCGACCGCTGTCAACGTGCGTCTTGTTACGAATATTTCGCTTATTGTTGCTGTTACCGTTATTGTGTTCCGTTATTCCGTTTTTGTTGTTACTGCTTATTAGTTTTTTTTCCTCTCTGTTGTCGTCGCTTTGCTAGACGTGTCAAAAGCCAGCGCAAAGAAAGACACAAAAAAAAAGAAGAAAGAATATGAGGAGCAGGCAAACAAAACAAAAACAAAAACTCTGGCAGCCAAGAAAAATTGGGGCGTGTTATCTTTTTGACGTTGATGATGCGCAGCAGCAGCAACAACAACAACAACAAATGGAATGTTAAAGGAGCAGCTGTGTAGTTGTTCATTTCACACACACACACATACACACACAGACACACAGGCCCACACACATACACAATTAATTTATTTGATAAACCATCACATATATAGAATTCTGTGTTTTTCTATTTGATTTGCGATGTGTATATGTGTATGCGTGTGTGTGTGAGTATTAATAATAATGGAGGCGTGGTTGCTGCCGTTGCCACTGCCACTGCCGCTGCTGCTTTTCAAAAAGAGGGGCTCGCGCCTTGCTACGGCATCTACTTAGCATTGAACTTTGATCTACCGTTATTTATTTTTGTTTGCTTTTTAAGCACACTTTGAGTTACACTTGAAAAAAAGTCGTAAAGAAAAAACGAATTTAAGCACTGTTTCTTTTATTTGTATTTATTTATTATTTAGTATTGGATTGCCTACTTACAGGCGGCACTTGATTCAGGTAAAGGCAATGGCAAGGGGGCGTGGCTTTGGGTGTTCATGGCTAACCCAAACAAATAACATTTCATTCAACAAAAACAAAAACAAAAAAAAACAGTACAAAATTTGGCTGCAGTTGTCATGCACTTTTGATCACTGTGCAGTCATTGCTGTTGTGGTTGCTGTTATTAGTTTTAGGCTGTGTACGAGAGAGGGGGACAGGCGACAGCAGAGGTCGGTTAGGTAGCGAGCAAAGAGAAGCACAGTGGCAGCAGCCGCAGCAGCGATAGCAGCGACAGCGGCAGCAGAAAATGAAACAAGAAACAAGTCCACACCCAAAAATTCAAAGACACGCACAACGTCGACGCCGACGGCGCGCACACACACAAACAGACACACACACACACAAGTTAATATGTATTTATTTTAGCGAGCTGAATTTTGTGGCCTGGATTTGCGCTAACTGTTATTTTTTTGACATTGTTTTTGCTCATTTCTTTACTGTCAATTGTTAGTTGGCCCAGAGCGAGACGGGGATATAAATGTATATGCTTTTGTTTTTAGTTTTTTTTTTTGTTTTTCGATTGTTCGCTTACATTCACCGTTAGTGTTTACAGTTAACTGCTCCTCGGTTAGATCAGTCCGACCGCCAGCTACGCTACGTGCCTAGTCGCTTAACGGTTAACGTTTGATTTCGAAATGTTGGGGTTGCGTTTAGAGTGCGGGGGTCTGGGGTCTGGGTCTATGTCTGGGCTGCCGTTAACCTCGTCGCGCGTTTCTGAGCCCCACCGCTGACGAAATGCGACGCTGCCAATGCGGACTGAATGCGACGAGCAACGAAGTGGCACTGCCAACCCGGGACACAAGCATAGCCTTAACTACCAGCAGCAGCATCAGCAGCAGCAGCATCAGCAGCGGCAGCAGCATCAGCAGCAGCAGCAGCGACAGGCTCTGAGCAAAATGGATGCTGATTACGAAATTTACAAAAACGTTACACACACACACACATATATATATATATATATATACACATATACACATACACGCTCTCGCTGTTGCCCACTGCCGCATGCCCTACACTCGGCTGCCCTACTCTCTCGTTCGTCAATGTCAAAGGAGCGCGCAGGCTTACGTTTACATAGCCGCACCAAAAACAAAAAGCAAAAAAAAACGCCCTCTGTATTGCGTATATGTGCGTCGAAGTCTCTCTCCACGTGCCAAACCCATTTCGCCTACTCTCGCCCTCTCTCCCTCACGCCCACTCTCTCTATCGTCTCCAGTCGTCGCACTGCCCAAGTTACAAGCGCTGCCAGCTGGTTAACATTTCGACTGGCTAAATATTGTACATGTTAGGTATGTTCAGTTTGGCAACAGTCTGGCAACGCTGCCGATGCGGCTAACCATTGCCAATTGATAAGTGTAAGTGTGACAGAGAGAGGCAGAGAGAGCTTTCGAGCTGCGCAAGTCAGAATAAACAACAACGACTGCGTCAGCAGCGTGAACCGTTAGCACACGCTGAGGTCAGAGCTCGGCCGTTGCGAGCTTCGGCTTCGATGTTCGGTGTCTCGGTGTCTCGGCTTCGGCTTCAGCATCGGCTGGGCTCGTTTTAGCGTCGATTCGTCAATTCGTCTTTGCTGGCAAGGCTGCGAAAACCACGTGTTGATTTGTTTTGATTATGCGCATTTTGCCTTTGAAACTTTTTTAATTGAATCCTTTGCGGAATCAAGCAGCGCACAGAGGCAGAGACTACTCACACACACACACTCACGCACGCACAGCTCTGCCTTCGCCTTCGCCTTCGCCTTTTGTTTTCGTCTTCGCTCATGTGCAACGCCGTCGTCATTGTCGAGGTTGTTGAGGCTTTTGGCTTTGACTTCGGTTTTTTTGGTCGCCATCGCAGCCGCTGTCGCCGATTCGTTGCCAGGCTCTGTATCTCTCTGTATGTGTGTATGTGTGTGTGCGTGTGAGGTGGTTTCCATGCGTTCTCGGCGTGTAAACGGTTTTGCGGCTTGCGCTCTGTCTCAGCCAAGTTGGTAAATTAATAAATTGCCTGTATAAACGTGGCCCCCGAGTGGGGTCTTTTACACGAAATTTGATCGAGCAGCGGCAGGGACAAGCGATTAGGCCTCACTGTTGACGTGCCTATGATAGATGCTGTCTCCTTGCCCAGGCTAGAGAGCGGGCTTAAGCGAGATTAACCCTAACTCCTCTCCAAATATTACTTTCGACTCGAGTCTCAACTATTGAAAGCTCTCTTGTGCCATCTAATGTAATAAGCAATGTGTGTGTGTGTGTTTGTGTGTGTATGCGTAACTGTGTGTGTGTTTTGTTTGCCTTTGTTGGCAATGGAAGGACATTAAAGTTATTGCCAATAAAATATGGCCATATCTTCAAAGCGTACCTACAAACACATCATCAAAGTTGCCGTTATCATTATCATTAACATTATTAGTGTCGTTAATAATAACAAAAATTACCATCATATAATCATCAATATCGTTATAATATTTATTTGTATTATAATCATAATCATAATGTTTATCATTATAATGTTCGTTAGTCTTAGCATTATCATTATCAATATCATTATCGTAATTTCGTCATTATCATTATCATTAGCATTAACATATTCATAGCATTATCATTATCAGGATCATACTTATTGCGAATATCAATTTCATTTTGTGTACTCGTCGGTATTAGCATTAGTCATCCTCATTAGTGTTACCATTATTATCAGTCATTATTATTATCATTATCATTAGTCATTAGACATATCTATTGCGATTACCATTTACATTGTATATACTTATTACCATTATCATTAGTCATAATCATCATTATTACCATTATCATTAGCATTGTCATTAGTCATTATCATGGCCATATCTTAGTACACATTTGTATAGTCTACATATCAATCAATATCATCTTTCATTAACATCATCATCATCTTCATTGTCATTATTATTATCATTATAAAATACAAAGTTATTCTTTTTGGACGTTACCCAGAATACTCCGTATATTGGTTATATATGTAGATATTATAAATTTCAAGTGCAGGAAGAACCAGTCAGAATGTCCAAGTGTCTATGTGTGTGTGTGTGTGTGGTCGATTAAAGCAATTTTCCACATCATTGAATTGTGCTCAATGAGCAGGACGTGCGTCAATAAGGCAGCGCCCGCAGGATACGCAATCCGAGCATAGTTTTTTTTGCACTTCTTTCTCTTTCTCTTCTTCTTCTTTCTCTTCGTCTTCATCATCGTCGTTCGTTTCTTTTATTTTTGTTGGTTTTATTGGCATGAAATTTGCATAATTAACCTGGCCAAAAAGCCAATTGTCGATTGCAAAGCAATTAAATAACGTTTATTCAACCAGCGCGAATCGGTCGATTCGAGTCGAGTCCAGTCGAGCTAAGCGCCAGTTGCCAATTGGTTAATGATTTAATTGTTGATAATTAATGAACTGCGATTTACACTAGCCCCAACAGCTAGCCGTCATTAGCTGCTGCTGGCGCTGGTGCTGGTGCTGCTGCTAGGACGTATTACGTATACGCCGCATCAGCTGCCACAGGACAATGGGAAAAGGGCGCAGCAAATGCTTTCACACATGGAGAACAATGCGAAAAACAAAGCTGCGATACGATTGGGTTACCATAAATCATAATAGAGAATAGGAAGTGGGAGAGAGAGAGAGAGGGAGTCGAAGAGGGAGAGAGAAAGAGGCAGAGACAAGCTCAGAATCAAATGGCAAAAATACACGAATTCGCTTGGCTTTTAATGCCAACGGCTAAAGTAAATGAAGAAGCGCTGATATTAAGCTACACACACACACACACACGCACACACACACACACACACACACACACACAAAACACACAAACACACAAACACACACACACACACACAGAGAGACAGGCGCAAGTTAAGTGTTGAGCGTGGCAACGCATAATGCGCAGATCAAACACATTTTACTTGCTGCAGGCGTTGACAGCGAAAGCTGTAATCAATTTAGCGGCTGCTAGACTATAGAGATACCCTGTGTGGTTGGACTATGCTTAAGCTTTTGCTCCTCTGTTTGCAAACTCTGTTCAAGTTCAGCGAATATTCCATAAAAAGTTCACTGCATCTCGCATGATTTCCTCACTGCTAATATACCCCTTTTGAGCACAGACTGAGGGTATTCAAGGTGCTTAGCCATAAAGAGTCTGCGTGGCAGATTTGAAATACTTAGCTCATATTATGCTCTAGCCAGGCTTAAAGAAGATATTTATCGATTTCTGAAAAGAAAGTTAAAGAAGAAATTGGGAAGGTTGAGAAAATCATTATACATATTCAGTTTACTGTCTATATGGAATCGATAATTATCTATTGCTGGACAAGAAGTTATCGCTTAACTGAGTTATTGTATAGTAGAAGCTACACTAATAATCGTTTATCTCTGCTGTTATCAGTGTCATATACATCGATAAATATCGCTATAAAGATAAAAGCCCAAATATAAATAATGATCGATAAGTGGGAAGTTACCGATGTCGTGAATTGTATTATACAACACTTTCGTTACTGTATATAGACCTTGCAATGTCAAAGATATGCTCAAGTACTAACGTTCCATAAGTTATCGATAGCTAACATTTAGTCCCTTTCTTGATACCCAGCTGAAGCTTTACAGGGTATACAGAACAACGACTGGATACCCTGTAAAGTTGAAACTTAAATAAATTGAAAATTTTCTTTATTAGAAGATGAAAGCTTTCAAATATTTAATGTATATTTTCCATCTAATATACCCCATCCCAAAACGGAGCTCTTTACAGGATATATATGTATAAGCAGAGGCGGAGAAAGCAAACTTAAAAGCAAATCGCTGAGCATTGACTCAGTCAATTAAGTGTAAGAGAAAGGTTCATTTGATAAGTTCACGTATTCATATTAAATACGTGTCAATCTCTAGCAAATCGTGTTATGTCTTATGCCAAAGAACTAGTTCCATGTCACAGTCGAAGTGGAAATGATATGGAGGCAGGAGATGGTGACAGCTGAGTTGGCAGCTGTGTTGAATCAGTTCGCAGTTCGTTCAATTGAACTAGTAAGTAAAATGAACTAAGAAACTAGTTTAGCTATCAATAAACAGTTGAATTGTATGAACTTCATTGTTCATGATCGATTCGTTTGGCTTAAATATTTGTTCATAAACTATACTTTCCAATAGAGTTTTTCTTTGGCAAAGAACTAGTTCCAATTCACATTTGATGTTGAAATCAGACAGAGCTGTGTTGAATCAGTTCATAGTTCATTCCATTGAGCCAACCAGTAAAATGAACTAGTGAACTAGTTCAGTGATCAGCGATTCGTTTGGTTTACAAACTATACGTTCCCTCATGAGTCACTGATGAACTAGTTCTTTCAATCAAACCAGTCTTCACAACTCTAGTTTCAGTTTTTCACACAGCATCAATTGTTTCGACTTTTCCCACAGAACATGAAATGCTGCATACCCTTAGGCAAGCGCACAACATATGTCAATGTGTGTGTATGTGTGTGTGTGTGTGTGTCAGTGTGTGCTCGTGTGTGTGTGTTTGCGTGAGTTTGCTTGACTTCACAGGCTGGCACTTGCGGGAATCGACAATAAAGCATCAGGCAGCCAGTCAGGCAGGCAGCTTGCGTGTGACAACTACATTGACAGGACACCGATTTCAATAAGAAACAGCATGGACAAAGAGGGTGAAAGAGAAAGAGGGAGATAGTAAAGAAGAGGGAGAGAGTGGGGAGGGGAAGAAGGGGAGAAGGGGAGCATGTGGTTGTGTGGAATGCTAAGCTCGCTAACAACTCAAACAGCACAGCACACAACAACAATGAAAAACTGAGAAATAAAATGAAAAGAAGAAAAGAAGTGAACGTTTGAATACCCTTCAGGTGGAACAAGAGAGAAGAGAAAGGAATTGAAGTGAAGAGTATAGATAAAAGATTAGATATGAAAATATAGAGATAATGGGGAGAAGAGAGAGGAGTATGAGAAGAAAGAAGAGTGAGAGAGAAGATAGTAGATAGAAAAGAGAAGAAAGAGAGATGAGTGATGAGAGAGAAGAGATGAGGGATGACAGATGGCAGAAGAGTGATGACTGATGACAAATGAGATATGAGAGAAGAATAGTGAAAGAGATAAGAAGAGAGATGAGTTGAAAAGAAAGCAAGTAGAAGAGAGGTGAGTGAGGAGAAGAGAAGATAACTGTTGACATAAATATATACCCATTCGACTACATGTCCTATAAGTACGTTCAGAACTTTTCGACATATCTCAACAAAATGTCTGAGCTACAATACCTTGCTTTAGGGTATTTGAGCAAATAAACAAGCAGCGAGGCAAATGGCAAACTGACAGCTAAAAGCGTCGACCAGACAGGTACTACGTATTCGTGTGTGTGTGTGTGTGTGTGTGTGTGTGTGTGTAAGGACCTTACCCAGTTTGAATGTCCCTGTCCGAGTCCATGTCGAAGTCCTTCTGCTTGACTAATGTTTGCTCAGCACGCAGTTGTCGGCTTTTTGGCTTTGCCGATATGCGCCTGCCTCTGCTTTTACTTTGAGTGTTTAGCTCGATGTGAAGTTAAACTGAATACACACACACACACACACACACATACATACACACACACACACGCACAAACACACACACACTCGCATACACAGACAAATATTACAATTTGTGCTGTTCGATTTGTCGAGCTACTCGTCTTTGCATCTTCAATTTGCAATTTGAATTTGTGTTTATTTAGCTACATCCACTTTCCCATACTGGTTCATGGAGCGACAAAGAGAGTATATCGGTTGAGAAGCGAAGAAAAGAGTAGAAAAAAGAGATGAGAAGAGAGAGAGATACGAGATAGGAGATAGGAGATAGGAGATGGGAGATAGGAGATGGGAGATAGGAGATAGAAGATAGAAGATAGGAGATTGGAGATTGGAGATTGGAGATTGGAGATTGGAGATAAACGATAGGAGAAGATGAAAGATAAAAGATAAAAGAGAGAAGATGGAAGATGCAAAATGGAAGACGGGAGAAGGAAGATAGAAGATGAAAGATGAAATATAGAAGATAGAAGATGGAAGATGGTAGAGAGAAGATGGAAGATGAAAGAGAGAAGGTAGAAGATGGAAGATGGGAGAATAAAAATAGAATATGAATATGGGAGAAGATGGAAGATAGATCAGAGAAGATGGAAGAAGAAAGAGAGAAGGGAAAAGAGGGAATACGTTAAGATACTCGTGCCTACTATCCCATCTTATGTTCAGACTTCAGTTATACTCGCATTGCAGGCGTGACAAATCTGGAAATACCTTTACCCCACCCAGTTTCAGAGTTAGTCCTACACATAGATCTATGTGTATATATCTATCTTCCATAGTTTTTTGCTATGTCTTTTTCATTTGAATACGAGCGGGTACTAGGCTGTCGGCTATGCTCGACTGCAACAGTCCAACTTGCCATCTGGCAACACTTAAGTGGAAGTGGAAGTAGAAAAATAGGAAACTCTGTTGCACTCTGTTAAGTGGGCTGCGCTTGCACTCAGAGAGCTTGGCATAAGAAGCCAGTGTTGCATAACGCTAGGCATAAGTTCACTTGAATTGTCTTGATTCGCTCGCAATGCAAATGAATGAATTCATATATACAGTCGCCCCCTCTATTTATAACACTTGTTAAGTTGGCTGCACTTCAGCAAAATAAACAATTGAAATAAACAATTCAAGCGCTTTCTTCACTTCACTCAATTCAATGGGCAGCAACGTTATGGAGGCACCCAGCAAATACATCATGATGCGATTTATCAAGCTTATTGAAAGAGAGACAAAGCGAGGGAGAGGGCGTGGTAGGGAGAGGGCGTGGGAGTGAGTAGGGCGCAATAGCGTGTGCTAATGATAACTAGCTGTTAATTTATCTTGTTGTTAAACACAAGGAAAAACCTTTTGCTCTTCATTTTTTATGAAATACCAGAGCGAGAGAGAGAGAAGGAGAAGGAGAGGGAGAGCGAGAGAAGAAGAGGGAGAGAGAGAGAGAGAGAGAGAGAGAGACTTCAACTAATGAAATGCTTGTTCGCTTTTGTTCGGAACATCTTTCTCACAGTGACTCTGTCATTTATCTTTTTTCGGCTTCGTCTTTTTGCTTGTTGTTGTTATCCTCGTTCGTTCTGTTTGTTGTCAGTTTGCCTTTGCTTGTCATTTTTCGTTTGATTTCATCATAATTTTGTCAGTGAGCTCCCCTACTTCTTCCTGCCCCAACCACCCCATCTGTCAGCCATGGCACAGGATATCAGAATCGAAATCATATTTCGAAATCGAGTTAGCATTGAACCACATGAGTTCCTGCTTTGATAATATTGTTGCTTAGCATACTCTGTTCTGACTGATGAAAGTGGGTATATTAATTGTTTGTATTTACATCTTTTTCTCTAACCCGCTCTCAGTCTTTATCTGTATCTCTATCTCTCTATCTCTCTCTCTATCTATCTCTCTATCTATCTATCTCTCTGTCTCTCTCTCTTTTTCTATCTCTATCTCTATAGCTTTTACGGCGTATCATGCAGTCAGTTATGCTCAACTGCAGCTTTAAAGCTCTCTAAATTACATTACATAATGTTTTTCTTTTGGCTCGATTCGATTTCCTTCCGGTTTGGCAAGATTGGTGAGAGTGAAAGGGAGGGGTAGGGGGGATTGTCCACAGTGTTGACTGGAAAAACATTTTTGGTTCGGCATCATCGCGTCCAAATTAGGCAAAAACCACTTCGAATCGCACAATTTATTAACTAGCTCAAAAAAAAAATTGACTCTGGCTATGATATCATGGTAGACGCCAACGCAAAAGCTGCGACTGGTCGAGCTGGCTGGCTGACTGGCTGACTGTCTGGCTGGCTGGCTGGCTGGTCTGCTTGGCTTCGCTTTCTAGACAGCCTTGACTTTGGCCTTCTCCAGTTGCTTGGATTTGACTGCAAGCGAGAATTGGGATTATTCGTTGGTGAGGAGGCGGCATTCGGCTGACTCACCTGTGATCAGAGCGTCTGCATCGCTGGGCGCTGGCGGCAGCTCTGAGATTTCGCCCAGAGCTCGAACTGTTGTCGAGTTGCCGCTGGCTTGGGCCTCTGCCCTTTGTTGCACCTGTTTACGCAGCTTGCGCAGGTAGGCGGCCTTGTATGCGTCGCTCGGCTTGCCGCCTAGGCCATAACTGACTTCCAGCACGGTCAGTGGTATGACAGTTGATGAAATGGCAACTAGATCTGTATTGTTTTTCACCAAATTAAAGTTAAAATGTCTGAAATAATTTGAAAACATTTTACCCGCTTCGTATTTCTCATCTGGATTGCGTTTGTATAGCATGGGCGTGGGCGCAGCGAATGCCAATAGAAATATATATATCAGCGTTAGTTCCACTTTCATCTTGCACGTCTGCAGTGCTCAGCAGCTGTTGGTAAACTAAACGCGTCTGCGCAAATCACTTAACAAATTTGCTTAAAAGCGCACATTAACGCTTTTCGTTATTTGGCGCCATATTTGACTGAAACTTTCAAAATAGTGGCTTGTTTTGCAGCATTCAGCTTTCTTGCACTCTAGCCGTTTGAGTAACTATCGATATTTATTTAAGCAAAAGTATTTAAGTATGTATATGATAATATTTGTTTTTAAATATAAATATAGATATTTTCTGATATATTATTTATATTTTAATGTACATTTGTTGTTTACTCTAAGAAAATAAATTAATTTCTACTCATTTAAAGCTCTGTTTTTTTTACTGCCTTCATAGCAATCAGATTTTGTATCTCTGCTAAAAGACCTTATTGAAATATGTTTCTGAACACTCACCGCATAGCTGCACGGTATGCATATATCGATAGGCTATCGTCGTGCCACCACAATCAATCGGTATTTCGCAGTGTTTTGTTTTTTAATGCTCATTGAAAAGTAATTTGCCATCATCAAATGCAAATGGAACGGTGACATAAATGAGTTGCACAAACCAAAACGTGGCTATATAGACGAAAAAGCGGCGCGTAGCAGAACACAGTAGAATAGTGTAGCAAAAAAAAGGGAGAACAATTTCACCAATTACAAAGAAGCAAACAAAGACGCTGGCCAAAAGCATGAGTTGAAACTGGACAAGCACACACACACATATACACGCACACACACATACGCGCGCAAGCAAGTAAGCACACACAGCGTGACAGAGCTTGTGCCAGACAGGGAGAGAGATAGAGAAACAAAAAGATAATTTCAAGGCAACGCTGCGTAACGCAGGGGAAAAGAAGGAAACTTCAAATAAGGTGACAATTCGGTCGACAGCGGCGGCGGCGACGGCGACGACGACAATAATAATTGCTCTGGTCTGTGCTAACGGTTAACGGAAGGAGCGCAACCACGTGTATATGTGGATATATGCATATATGTATGTGTGTGGATGCATATGCATGTATTTGTTGTTTGTGTGCTAACTGGATATTGCTGGGCTGCCATGCAATAGCAATAACGGCGACACCCGACTCAACATAACAGTAATAAATAACGGGAGCGCATTCGCCAATTCGCATTTCATACTCATCTTCGCAAGAGCAGCGCAACAATAACAGCAGCGCAACAACAACAGCAGCATCAACATCAACAGTTACGCCAACAACAACAGCAACAACAACAACATGAGCACAGTGTTTATTAACTCACGGAAGAGCCCAAATGTGCTAAAGAAACAGGGCACAGACCAATGGGTCAAGCTGAATGTGGGTGGCACCTATTTTCTAACCACCAAAACAACGCTCTCCCGTGACCCCAATTCCTTTCTGTCGCGTCTTATACAAGAGGACTGCGATTTGATATCAGATCGGGTGAGTTCACACCGACATATACATATATGTGCACTCACACACACATGCATGCAGAAAAACATGAATGAAGTTAAAGCTTCTTACAGCAAACCCAAAATAAAAGATAATATATATATATATATATATATATATATATATATATATATATATACATTGTATATATATACAGTACAAATATTTTTATAAAAACTATATTTTTATTATTATATATCTTTTTTTAAAATTTTTTTGTTCATTGATAAATTGGTCAAGGCTATGTTAGCGAGCTTTCACTGTATTTACACGCATACATATATCAGTACATCGATATACGTGTGTGTGTGTGCATTGCATTTACAGCGGCCATTGCGCTCAAAGCTGCCAGCTATATTATAATTGTCCAAAAATTGTAAGCCAAACCACAAATCCACGTATGCACACATGCATACAAACCCACACGCACACACACACACATACACACACACACACAGGCACAGCAGGCTCAACATGCAGTTTATTCTGCGAACAATTACAGTTCCAAGAAGAACAAAAATAACAACAACGACAACAGCAGCAGCTAAAGCAGCAGCCAGGGCCATGCCGAACTGCAGTTGGCGTCGTCCCTTTTTGAGTGGGCAGCACAGTTGAGCTGAGAGCGTGTCGTGACACGATTAGTTCAATAGTTGCAAAAATGTGTAATAAAAAAAAAAAAAAAAAAAAAATATATATATATATATATATATATATATATATATATATATATATATATATATATATATATATATATATTTGCAATTGCAGATTACTGCTTAATCAGCGAAGATAAGATACGAATTTTCTATTTGCCGAGCAAATAAACAAAATCAATTTATTTATTTTCTTTGCCGATTTGAAGCGCAAATTGAATATTTGATGATATATCATATATATGTATACAATATTTTAAATATATAAATAAATACGATATATATATATAAATTCGATATTTAATATATACGATTGCTATTCGCGATAGTTTTATTTGTGCCATCTATGTTCTATCTAATGTGCCATCTCTAGCTCTAGATTTCGTATTCCTGTTTGCGTTCGTGTTTTACAAGGCTGCACTTGCATTGGCTGAGCTTTCTGTCACACACATACACACACACACACACACACACACACACACACACACACACACACACACACACACACACACACACACACACACACACACACACACACGCTCGCCCACACGCAAACGCCTTAGCTATGCATGTCTGTATGCATGTTTGTCTTGTATCCGAAACCAGTTTTTGTTTTCTTTTCTGCTTTATTTCTATTTTGTTACTGTTGTTGTCCGAGTCCTTGGCTTGGCAGGGGGCGTGGCCAACGCAAATTAAGCGAATTGCTCTACAAATATCGCCCACATAAATCTAGGCGAGTTTCTAGCTATCATAAATATATATGAATATCAATGTATATACATATATATATAGAGAGAGAAAGAGATAATCTATAACATATGTATCATGCATGAATTATATTTACGGTTTTTCCAATTTTATAAACAAAAGCGGTTCGAACCGTTTGCCCATTATTAATGCCCAAATGTTTTCGCTGCCGCTGTCTGGCCTCTGTCGCTGTTTTAGTCTACGTCTTTGTTTTTGCGTTTGGTTGTATTGCTTTTGCTTCTGGCTGTTCCTTTAGTCTTTAGGCTTTTTTGTCTTTGCCTTTGCCTTTGCCTTTGCCTTTGCCTTTGCCTTTGCCTTTGCCTTTGCCTTTGCCTTTGCCTTTGCCATTGCCTTTGCCTTTGCCTTTGCCTTTGCCTTTGCTTTTGCCTTTGCCTTTGCCTTTGCCTTTGCCTTTGCCTTTGCCTTTGCTTTTGCCTTTGCCTTTGCCTTTGCCTTTGCCTTTGCCTTTGCCTTTGCCTTTGCCTTTGCCTTTGCCTTTGCCTTTGCCTTTGCCTTTGCTTTTGCCTTTGCCTTTGCCTTTGCCTTTGCCTTTGCCTTTGCCTTTGCCTTTGCCTTTGCCTTTGCCTTTGCCTTTGCCTTTGCCTTTGCCTTTGCCTTTGCCTTTGCCTTTGCCTTTGCCTTTGCCTTTGCCTTTGCCTTTGCCTTTGCCTTTGCCTTTGCCTTTGCCTTTGCCTTTGCTTTTGTCTTTGCCTTTGCCTTTGCCTTTGCCTTTGCCTTTGCCTTTGCCTTTGCCTTTGCCTTTGCCTTTGCCTTTGCCTTTGCCTTTGCCTTTGCCTTTGCCTTTGCCTTTGCCTTTGCCTTTGCCTTTGCCTTTGCCTTTGCCTTTGCCTTTGCTTTTGCCTTTGCCTCTGTCGCTGCCTCTCTCATTGTCTCTGCTTCTGATTATAGTTTTCAATAAAAAAGTTTGTTTATTTCTGTTTATTTTTGTTTGATTGTTTTTACTCGTTCGCTTTTGTTATTGATTAAATTTCTGCCCCTATCCGCTGCCTCCGCTTACGTCCGGCCACCCCTAAGCTCATGCCAAGGCAGCCCGAAGCTCAGTGCCCGCCAATTAAGGCACCCACATACTATAGATTTGTACATACATACATATATATATATATGTATATACCGTATTTATGTATATATATAATGTATGTATCGGGTAAATCGGGCAGTCGGGCTGGCACCTAGATGAACGGTCTGATGAGTGTGTTTTGGGCGCTGTAGTTCGTTTTATTGTGGCTGCTCAAATTGATGAAAAAAACAGGAAAACAAGTTAAGCTGACCGTCTAGCAGATATCCAGTAATTGACGTTAACTTTTCGAGTCTCTTAACTAAGTTAGATATCTGTAGCGCATGTATAATCTTCAATATCAACCAAAAGCTTCAATTCTGTGCATCGATATTTATCGATATGAAGATACCTATCGATTGTGTGAAGTAAATTTGTTTGACGGCAACTATCTGGCAAAGTTCAGATTTCTAAATACTGATGTACTTGATTAGGATGCTCGAAAATCTATTTTAGATATCGATATTTATCTAAACTTACAGATAAACATAAAATTAGTAAAAATCAGTGAATCTGCCCGAAAACTTTTTTTTTTCATAAATATCGATATTATTGTAAATACTGATATTAATCTATATGTGCACAAACTATTATTGCTCAGATAGAATTTTGGACTATCTAAATCTATTCGCTTTGTGATGTTTGTAGGATATCTTTCGCTTATAGAGCAGATAAAACAGATTTCATAAAACCATTCGAATGGCTATTGATTCAACAATCAACAATCGAATATACCCCATGCACACATACATGTAATGGGTATATGAAATCAAAATTCACATAGCTCAAATACAGGCAGACTAACTGGCTGTCTCATTTCTCTGTTTGCCTGCTTGTCTGTCTGCCTGTCTGTCTGTCTGTCTGTCTGACTGCCTGCCGTCTGGCAACTCTTGTGTAAATCATTTACCATAATAAATGACAACAATGCATAGAGAAAGGCCATTACTGTCTATGTACGTTGAGCTCAATGAGTTATGCCTGAATATATAATGGCAAATCAAGTACAAAACAACTAATATTGGCAGTCTGCCTGACTAGCAAATACCTCACACCCAGTCTATTTCAATTATACGAGATATTGGAGTGAGGTATACAAACGGATGAGCGGCCAAACATGGCTAGATCAGTTTGTCTATTGTTCCATACTGATCAAACTTATATGTATATACATATATATATATATATACATTGTAGGTTCGGTCATGACTCCTACTGAAACCAATATACCCGCTTGGAATTGTTGTCTACAGAGCAGAGCAATATCATTTCACCTGGTGCATTGGTTTTTTTCAACCTTGTAATTCGAGAGGCCACTTAATAGGTTTAGCTTCTTGACACATTTCCAATAAGGATATACATACAAATATGTATGTATATAGCTATATAGTAGATATTGGACTAATTGGTTTTGACTTTTCCTTTATAGGATGAGACTGGCGCATATTTGATAGACAGAGACCCAAAGTATTTTGCGCCTGTGCTCAATTATTTACGGCATGGCAAACTCGTTCTGGATGGCGTCTCCGAGGAGGGTGTGCTGGAGGAGGCTGAGTTCTACAATGTGACTCAGCTGATTGCGCTGCTCAAGGAGTGCATCAGCCATAGAGATCAGGTGAGTGCCTGTCTGTCTATCTTTCTCTCACTTAAAGTCAAATTCAAATATATAATATTGTATTTCTTTAATCTCAGCGTCCACATGCGGATAAGAAACGCGTCTATCGTGTGCTGCAATGCCGCGAACAGGAATTAACACAGGTAATATACGTGTCATTCAATTGTTAAACAGGTGTAATAACTCCCTCTTTCGCCTTTCGATTCTGTTTTAGATGATCTCCACGCTTTCGGATGGCTGGCGGTTTGAGCAGCTGATAAGCGTTGGCATGCAATACTCGAACTATGGCCCATTCGAAAATAATGAGTTCCTTTGCGTCGTCTCCAAAGAATGCGGCTCGACAGCAGGACGTGAATTGGAGCTGAATGACCGCGCAAAGGTCCTGCAGCAGAAGGGTTCGCGAATGTAAGCAAATGCGAAAACAAGTAGAGGGGAATACCAAGAGAGAGAGAGAGAGAGATGAATTGTAGTTGCATATATACACATATACAGCCAGCCATATCTAAGTAGACCAATCAGGCCATTAGCTATAACATTGCTTAATTAACCATTTAACAGCTGATTAGCTGATAATGCTTACTATCTATTCGTAATGGATTTACCATAGATATTCAAATTGCTAAAAGCTTGATATGTATCAAAAGCAACTGATTAGCTGATTAGCTAAATATCTAATTAGCTGATAAGCTATACAAGTTTGACATACATCAACAGCAGCCCCACCGATTCAGTCTTGTAATTCTCACATGAAAATTTGTTACACAAACGTAACTCTGCTTGCTGTTGGTTGATATATGTAGATGTCGTGTATGTGTATGTGTATGTGTATTTATGTTAATTCAGCTTTGCCTTGTCTAAGTATATACATTATATACAAGCAGTAAAATTCACAATGTGTTCGATTGAACGGGTAACTAAACTCAACTGCTGAACTAGTTCAGTGATCTGTGAACTAACAATCGTGGATGAATGACTGATGATACTTTGTATACATGTCTGTGCATCGATTGCTCTCGGTTGATGAACAGAATAACTATACCAATTCAAAATCGTTTATAAATGGTTCGAACAACTGAATAACTGAACTATTAAATGGAAGATGAATAATATGAATGTGAACAAACTATTGAACTAGTTTACAAAGCTATATTACTTGAGCGAATCGCACAAATTTAGTACAAAATAGCCTATTCATGTAAATTGAATTGGTATCAAAATATTATCAAGTGGTACTAGTTCAGCAGATTGAACTAGTTCATCAAATAGAACTAATTAAGCATATTAAACTAATTCAGTAAATCTAACTTGAACTTGCAACTCAATGTTAAGAGACACACACACAGACACACTCATACACACACAGATAAGACTCGGAACTATATAAAATACATATATATATATATATATATATATATATATATATATATATAACCTTATAATTTGTATATAGATGACATTTTTATAACTAGAATCCAAAATTTACAAAGACCAACAGCTAAGGCAATGCATTTATTGTACGTACAATTCGTATATTTACCTAGTGTAATATGACTATGCAATTATATAGAGAAATGAAGTTCAACAATATATATATATACATATATACATACATATATGTATATCGTATAGATTTTGTTATATCCAATTTATTGTTTGACTACCAAATGATTGATGTTAACCACTCTTTTTCTCTTTTTCTTTCTCTCTCCCACAATCTTTCTTTTTTTTCTTTCTCTCTCTGTTTAATTGCAGTCTTGGAATTTAAAATGCTTATAGAGCAGAGCATAGAGTGCGCATACCATTCAAAATAAAACAAAATGTAACTCCCCTCAGCAAACACCAAGCTTAGTTAATTCAACAAAGACAAGCCACAAACATCATGAACAACAACAACAACAACAATAACAATAACAACAACAACAACAGCAGTAATAACAAAAATGTACAAGAAATAAAACAAGAACAGCACAATTTAAGAAAGCGCCAAAAAAACTACGTTAACAAAGAACGGCGGCGATTGGAAAAATAAAGTCAAAAGTCATGCAGTCAATAACTCAATCACTAACTGAAATACATCAATCAATGAAAGCAACATTAATCAAGCTGAGCTAACTATAAATTTGGCATCAAATCCTAATTGACAACAGTTGAATAAGCATAAACACAATCAGTTCAATCATTCAATTACTATCATCGATCGAGCAGCCATAATTAGCAACAAAATCTAAAGAGCAGCCATAAAAACTCAACAATCATTGACTTAAACAGATCAATCATCAATCAAGCAGACATAAAAAGAAATTAGCAAAAATCCTTTTTAAGCGCAGTTGGAAAACTGAAACTTATCAGTTCAATCATTACTCAACGAAGCCAACAGTCAGTCAATCATTCGCATCAATCAAACTAACAGCGAAAGTTCTTTTTGACAGCAATTGGAAACATAGAAAAAGTTAACAAAATCTATTTAAAAGTTACATCAATCAATTAATCAATCATCCATCATTTGGCTCTTATGTAAGTCTTTAATTTCTACAAAATTTTTCCAAATTTTTTTCAAGTGCAAAATTTTAGCCTTATTGTATTTGTTATGATTTCTTATTTTTTATTTTGCAATTTTGATTGAACTCGTATTTTTTTATTGACTTTGACAAAGTATTTTTTGTGTGTGAATTTGTACGTGAATGAAGTATATTTAGAAGAATATTTAGAAGCAAATTGATGGAACACCACGGTCACAGTTTAACCTCGAATGATGCACACACACAGAGCGCTCTTCAAAGGAAACACACACACACACACACACACACACACTTACACTTATACACACTCTCACACTAATACACACACACATAGTTGACTTTCATTTTGGCTTCCCTTTTGCCTTCCGCATTTGAAGAGTGCCTAAAATACGCTTAAAGCCTGGAATCGAAAACTAAAAGAAAACGTTGATGAAGCTAAGCACAAATAATAGAAAAAACACCGCCAACATTTGATTAAATTTAATACATAAGTGAATAACAATATATGTATATATAATATATATATAGATATATATATATATATATATATATATATATATGGATCAGATGCAGGATCCAGAGAAACTAATAATTAGTTTGCTTCATAGCTGATGGATGCAAACGCTTGAACATGAACACCAAATTCTCAAAATGCAATGTATATATATATATATTTATATATATGTAACATATATATATATATATATATATATATATATATATATATATATATATATATATATATATATATATATATATATATATATATATAATCAGTGCATTATCATCATCATTCGGAAATTTTGTATTTCCCAACTCAAAAAAATTAATTTAAAAATCAAAAACTATGTAAGAACATTGTAGTCGACTGCTCGTTCAAATTGTTAAAAATATTTTTGTTTGAATTTTGAATATTTTCGGATTAGCTACGCCAGTCATATTGATGCATCCTATATAATATATAGATCTTATAGATCTATATAATCAGAAAAAAAATTGCAACTGCAAAACTTGAAGATCTCCAGTTAAATGTGTTTCGCCAGCTTGTCACTTTCAATAGACACATGAACAGAAACATTAATCTACCAACTCTTAAGCAATTGGAACAAGTTCTAGTTCATGCGTATGAATTGTTGAATTTTTTACGTTTTTATGATCGCTCACGTGGTGTAGGAGCGAGCATATTCGTCTCTCTTTTGAGTATATGACTGCTCTAATCTCTTACTCTACTTTTATATGGAAAATTGGTAAGAAAAACTAGCAAAAGTTTTGAATAGAGTAGTTGATATATATAAATATATATAAGTGTATGTGCCTTGAAGGCATGGCGCATTCTTCTTTTGTCTGTTTTTGTAGTTTGAGTATTGAGCAGTCGGTTACGCTGCAATGTTCTAAATTACTTTCAAGTTGTAAATTTGACTATATATATATAAGTTAATAATATATTGAGCAATCTGATTGCTTGTGATCTTTGCACAAAGTTAAAGCAGTGAAATAGAATTATAACTTGTTCATTTATTGGTCAAATTCAAACTCTAGTGAAGATACAGAGCAGAATAAGTACTGGAAGGATAGTTTTCTTTTTATCTTAAGCTATCCTTATGTACCTCCCTCCCCTTTATAAGAACCATTGACCCCAAATCGGCTTCCACAATGACTTCTTTAAATAAGGGAGTTAACTTGTTACCAAGTCTCTTATTCAATTTCATGAGTAAGTTTATAATTATAGTTCTGATAGCTTGCTTGTGATCTCGGCACGAAACAATAGCAGTGAAAATAATTTCAATCTTATCCGTTTATTGGTCAAATCCACACTAAAAGCTAAGTGACAAAATATTCTTATATTAGGCTAGCCCTGACCTATAATCGCTGTGTCAGCGATTATGTTGAATGGATTATGTTTCAACGTCGCAACGGCGCATGGAATGTTGACGCAGCGTAGTGTGGAGTTTGGCATAGTTGGTATTAAGCATTGTTGCAGCTTTGCTGATCGCGCAGAACTGCAGTCGTTGACTTTGTCTGACCGGATGTGATAACTCCTCCCTCACTAGTTTGAAGGCCGTCCTCGGTTTTCCTCAAAGAGTCGATGGCAGCTCGTATCGAGATTTGTTGTTTATTCTTTTTGCATTTTTGATAAACCTTGCAGACTACGAGACCGATGATCAGAGTGACAAAAGATGCTGCAAACATCATAGGCCATATTGACAGTTTTTTTTTCGATGTTGTCAATATATTGAAGATTCTCAAAGTTCAGCCTCTGAAGATAGGGCATGCTCAAAATCTCTCGATGACCAGTTATGTTTAAGGTAGCCGAGATTGCCGAGCCTGGGTGACGCCTGACTAAGTTCTTGGTATTTTCATAAAGAGACCCATTCACATAGATTTTCTCATCAAACGTCAGTAGGTGTGTGCCATGGATGACTCTATCCAAGCTGCTGTCCATCTGTATTGTAACTGTAGCTTCGTTGACAATAATGATACCATCGTCAATTACCATCAACGGTTGTAGGTGGCTGGGACGAGTCTTACAATGCGCTATACCTCCAGAATGTAGTTGCTGCGCACATCTTGTTGATTTCAGTTGTTTGCAGAATGTAGAGGTGAGAGTAGCGGTGCAGTTTCCAATTGCTAAGATATTATTACCACAATCTGCGACGTTGTTATTTTCCTCAAAGTCAAGTATTGTTCCATTATGCTGAACAGGAAACATGGTTAATTTTTTACATGCTACGCTAGGATTTGGGTACTTAATAAGGAAGTGTACAAAATTATGATCTAAAAAGACTTTTATATAAGCTATTTCAATTAAATCAGTTATAGTTAAATCTGTAGAGTGCTCATTTAAAATTTTGCTCAGGTCATTAGAATCAAGTATTGCTGGGTTTATAATTTGAATCTTTGCAAGCGTAATAGACAACATTAGTGTTTCGAGTTCAGAAATTATAATTCTATTTCTTGTGAGTAATGTTTGGTAAAGGTTTCCTGTCTCGATCTGTTTTTCTTTTGCAAATTTAATTATTTTGTTTATGGATTCCGTTAAGTCGTTAATTATACCCTGAACCCATTGAAAATGGGAAATCAGGGTATAATGTTTTTGTGAAATGTATGTAACAGGCAGAAGGAGACATCGCAGACCCCATAAAGTATATATATTCTTGATCAGCTCGATGAGCTGAGTTGAAATAGCCCTGTCCGTCTGTCCGTCCGTCCGTCCGTATGAACGCAGCGATCTCGTAAACCACAAAAGCTAGATATATGAAATTTTCAGAGAATACTCGTCTATAGCCTACGCAGTACGAGTTTTTTTTAGATTTTCGATAACTCATCCCGTTTCCTTATTATCGATAAAAATCGATAACTTTTCTTCGGTTAAGCATACCGAAAGAGCTAGAGACTCAAAATTTACTGTGTAGATACGTGTGACGAATGCGAAGATTTTGTAATTTTTGGATTTTGGATGCCACGCCCCCTTCGCCTCCAATTTGCAAAAATCGTATTTCAAATACTAGAGACTTGTGCTTTGGCAAATACACACATGTTAATGACATAATCACGCTGTTAAAGTTTAATCAAGAAAGTCCATCCACAAACAAAGTTATTAAAAATTTTATTTCTCATACAATAGGCATATTGCAGCCCGAGCGCAGCCGCCGCGCTGACTGCGCAGTCAGCAGAGCGCGTGCTTATGCGTGCGTGCGTATGCATGTGTGTGCGTTGCTCGCAATATTTGTATATGTAAAATAAGCATATCACGTTGGGAAGATTGGATCTTCGCAGGGTTCAGGGTATCTCGTAGTCGAGCCGTCTCGACTAGAGCACTCTTACTTGTTTTTTCTTGTACTTTTGTATTTATAACTGCCTGTTGTTTAATTGAGTCAGTTAGTTTTTGCTGGTGAAATTTCAGATGTTCGAAGTCGTCAAAATCAGGGGTCCCTGCTACTATCTTTAAAGCTGTTCCTAAAATATTTATACTTCTAGCCTGTCTATGGTGGACATTAACTGTCTCTAGCAATGACCTAATATGACCTAAATCTGACTCGAGAATTTGTCTCATATGGGACTGTGGGAAATGTTTCATAAGTGAATTTGTTTCCTCGGCAATTTCCGAGTACATTGTAAGGTTAGAAGAATGTCTTAACATTTTAAAATTTTCCCAAATAACCGCATTTCCGTCCATGATGGGGATATAGTTCGAGTTCGAGTAGTTAGTTATCTTTCCAGCTGCTGCTGCTACTAGAAGTAGAAGGCGAAGAATCCAAACCCTAGTAAAGATAAGATACAGGGCAGAATGAGTACTGGAAGGATAATTATTATTTTTTTTTTTTTTATCTTATGTTATCCTTGTGTACCTCCCTCCCCTTTATAAGGACCGTTGACCCCAAATCGGCTTCCACTAAGACTTCCTCAAATAAAGGAGTTAGCTTGTTACCAAGTCTTTTATTTAGTTTCATAAGCACTTTGTCGCCTACTTGGAAAGTTCTATTTCTTCTGTCCGCATTTTGTCTTTTCAGTAGCAGATCTTGCGCTTTAGATATTTTATATCTTATTTCTGCTTCAAATTCTGGTGGGGATGCATGAATTATGTCAATTGGTTTTTTATTATCGACTGAGTGAATTGATTTATTGTATTCTATTGCTGCTTGAAGTATAATATCTGTTGTGTCATTTAATTGTTGTTCTATCAGTATCTGATATTGTTCTGGAAGCTGTGAAGAATTTCTCCTACTTGATTGGGGACTGTTCCACTATTTGCTCTCTTTGCCACTTGATTTTGAATTTGGCCAGAACTGCCTTGGTTTTGGTATTGAGTCGTTTGTCTTTGGGCTATTACCAAATTGAGGTTTTTGTTTAAAAAATTGAGTTTTTACGGGATTTGGAGAATTGTTCAGATTTTTTTGCAAAGCTATTTGCACTTCTGCCAGTTAAAATAAATGATGTTAGATTTTATTTTTACGTGTGATTGGGCTTATTCCAAATTGTAGACTGAATATTCTTAAAACAATTCTACCCTAGCTAGCTAAACTTTGGGTTGGCGGCGGCAGCGCTGCTGCTGATCTTGCAACATTGTCCGCATTCGGCGACGGCTGGATTCTTAGAAATTGCAGACTGCTGATTCGGTATTTTTTTGTTTGCCCCACGTTGGGCGCCAGTTAATAATATAAAGGGGAGGGAGGTACATAAGGATAACTATCCTTCCAGTACTTATTCTGCTCTGTATCTTTACTAGAGTTTGGATTTGACCAATAAATGAACAAGTTATAATTCTATTTCACTGCTTTAACTTCGTGCAAAGATCACAAGTGATCAGATTGCTCAATAAATTATTAACTTTTATATATATATTTATATATATATATATATATATATATATATATATATATATATATGTATGTATATATGAGAGTAATGCTAAGGCTAATGGCTAGCATTGTTACCGTATATATATAAATCGATATATATTGAGAAATATATAGTTGAGTGTTCAAAATGTTAAACTTTCTTTAAAACTGAGTTGAGCTGCATTTACATATATATATATATATATATATATATATATATATATATATATATATATATATATATATAAATATATATGTATATATGTGTCTGATAATATTATCTATATTTATATATATACTAACTCGAAATGCAGCCCCCATTAAAAACCTAGAGCTTTATTTAACTAGCAAAGAAACATGAAAAAAAAAGAAAACTAGGAAAAGAAAAAAACCATTTTTAATCACGACTGAATTTATGTGAATTTGCACTAAAAAACAAAAGAAAGAGAAAACAAAATAAAAATGTAATAATAACATTATATATATATATATTTGAATCATTAATAAAATACCTATATATATATATATATAAATGTATATATATAGATATATATAATTTTTAATAAAAATGAGGAAAAAGCGAGTTTCGAAATGTCGGAAATTCAATTTTTTTTGTAAACATTTTGAATTATTATTAATATATATAATAGCTATAGCCAGACTCCAGAAAAGCTTGGTAAACTATATATATATATATATATATATATATATATATATCTGGAAAATCAAAAAATATATAGAGTTTGAAATGAAGTTAATTCAGCAAACAATGCAATATGAGCAACATGTTCTTAGCTAAATATGAATGTATTACACAAACACACAAATACACACACACACACATACAGATGACACACACACACACAAAATGCATATGTTGGACTGTTCTCTCATTTTCATATGCATAGATTAACTACTCACCCAGACAGACACACACATACATGTATATGTGTGTGGCCACGCATTGGCAAGCTTCACTGTATTTGCAACAACAACAATAACAATAACAACTTATATAATCATCAAGAGACGTCTATATGTAGCCATTGGCAGCAACAGCAAAAAAAATAAATAAAAATTTCAATAAATTAAATGAAAACTTTTTCTAAAAAAAATAACAAAAATCGTGTTTGATTTTTTATGAATAAAAATATATTTAATATCTTTTTTTTATATTTAAGCTTTTGCAAAATATATATTATGATATATATATATATATTAAAAAAAAATATATATATACACACATATATATGCCATATTTATATTTTGAACTACAAAATTGAATTAATTTATATTTTTGGCAATGCCAAGATAATAATTTTTTTATTAAAAAAAATAAATTTGTTAAAGGTCTAATGTTATTTTATTTTATTTTGCTGTATTATTTGTACTCTTAAGCTGAAGTCCATCTTGCCATGTCCGTCTGCTTGTCACGGATATTACAAGCTTAAAGCTTGCATGTTAAGAAAATAGAGAAAGTTTCATTAAGTGAAGTTTCGTGAAGCTTATAAGCTCATAGCAGAACTTAAATGTGAGTCGTGGTAAATGCTATTCAAATTTCATAGTAGTCTTTGCTAAAGGTGGTGTTTAACTTTACAGAAAAAGCTTAAGATGTAGCCTTAGCTTAGCTTTAAGCTTTTAGCTTTAAGCTTTTGTGAAACATGTTTTAGCTTCAAACCAGTAGAGCTTCTAGCCAATAAATAAAGGTAAAAAGCTCCAGCAAAAAGCTTACTGGATAAGTGAATTATGGTGAAATTTTATATATATGTAAAAACATTCCTGAACTGTATTGGGCCAATAGCTAATCAATAAATTTAGAATATTTCTGAGCAGATTTCAAAGCATATCTTTGGGAGATGCCATAACTCGATATTCTTATAGATTTTTTTTATTTCGCTCTCCTTGTGTGTATAAATATATACTCTTTAGTAGTATCAAGATCTGCCTCTGCTTCAGAGTATTCAAAACTTTGTTAAAAAGGGGTATATTAGCTTCAAGTCCATATAAGTGGCAGAAGCTATCACCGAATCCATAAATAAGATATATTCTTAATCAGGCTGGCGAGTTCTGTCTGATTTTAGTCCATCTGTCCGATCGTTTGAGTTCAGCGATCTCTAGAGCTTTAAGGCCTGGAATTTGAAGTATATATTTTTGTATATCCGACGTAGTATTGACTTTTTAGTATCGATAAGTATCGCTTTATCGAATGGGAAGCATAATTTGAAGACCATAAAAAATGCTTCCTCCAAAAATACATGTTTGTAAAGATGGATAGGGTATCTAATAATCAAATTGATATTATAGGGTATCTAATAATCAACTGGTATTTACAGCCCTATCGACGAATAGGGTAGCTACTAGTCTACTAATTCTGTTTAGCTAGTTTATTACTTGTAATATGATTATAATTTTATGTAATGAATGAGCATTTTAAAAATATGAAATAATGATATAATACTATATATATATGATTTGTTATATATATTAGTATTGACATATATAAACTTTAGTTCAATTGTCAAACAAATTCAATGAGAGCACACGAATTTTGGTGCTGGAAACGTATTAAATGTTAAGTCAGCCAAAGTTAAATTTCCTTCGGTTCATTTTCTTATTTGCCAGCAGAAGAGCGAGGGAGGTGCTGGCGAGCGGGGAGGAGAGGTAGGCGTGGCATATTGATTAGAATTTGAGCCATGGCAAACTTATGCAAAGTAAAGTAAAAAGAGATGTTCAGAGTTGCGTGAGCTTCAAAGCTCATAAGATATTCATTGGGAAATTCACACACACAACATAGCGTGTGTGTGTGTGTGTGTGTGTGACACCAGATGGCATTGACAATTTTTACAGTAGCTACGCTAAGCATAACGGCTGCAAATTCTAGTTTCATCTAATGAACTAGTTCAATTTGATGAACTTGTTGGATTTGATTTTCTATCACAATTAAATAAACTAGTTCAATTCAAATTGGCAAAGAGTTCAATTTGATAAGTTCTATTTGAAGAACTAGTTAAACATTGATGAGCATTGGATTTGCTGTTACAATAAAGTGAGAAAATTGATAAATGAATTCCATAAGAAGAACTCGTTCAGTGTGCTCAATTTGATGCATTCGTTCACTGGAACTAGTTTGCTTTAGTTCAATTGATCATAAAAGACTTACGCAGCTGATTCGTTCATTAACGATGCGTAGAGAGCTGTCAGCAAAGAGCATTGCTTATGTTCGACTGAACTTTATCGTTCACTGATCACATTGAACAAGTTCAGTTGTTCATTATACCCTGAACCCATTGAAAATGGGAAATCAGGTTATAATGGTTTTGTTAAAATGTATGTAACAGGCAGAAGGAGGCGTGGCAGGCCCCATAAAGTAAATATATTCTTGATTAGGGCGACGAGCTGTGTCGATTTTGCCATGTCCGTCCGTCTGCCCGTCCGTCCGTCTGTATGTTCGTTTGTCCGTCTGTTCGTATGTATGAAGGCGTCGATCTCAGAACCTTTAAGAGCTACCATTCCCATTTTAATGTTATCGATTAAAAACGTTATCGAAATTCAACTATAAAATTATATCTCGAACATCTTTAGAGTTAGAGTCTCCAAATTTTGTAATTAGTTTAATGTGTAATTTATACAATTTAGATTTTTGTCATATTTTTGATACCATCCCCCCTTCCCTTCCCCTCACCCAAATTTGTAAAAACCGTATTTCACCTACTAGAGACTTGTGCTTCGGCAAATACATATGCATTACATAATAACGCTCTGAAAGTTTGAATAAGAAAGTCTATCTACAAAAAAAAGTTATTAAACATTTAATTTCCCATAATGTGGGCATAATGCAGCCCAAGCGCAGTCAGCAGAGCGCGCTTATGCGCGCGTGCGTATGCATGTGTGTGTGTGTATGCACACACATGTGTTGTTTGTATGAGAATGCTTAGAATATCGGCTCTTCGCATGGTTCAGGGGATCTCTTAGTCGAGCAGTCTCGACTAGAGACTTGTTCTACTGATTGATTCAATTGAACTGCCTTCGATGTGATGCGATATGGCTAGCTAGCTTTCTAACTCGTCTGCATTCACTCACGTTCTGCCGCCCGCTTATCGCGAAGTCGACTGAGGCAGAGGGAACAGCGGCGGTGGCAGCGGCAGCGGCAGCGGCAGCGATGTGTTTAGCACGTAGCGCGCTGTTTGAAATGTTATTTCATACGCGATATTTGGCTGGCTGCAGATTCATGCACGCATATATCGATATAGCCACATTAAAATTTAACTGCGCCAGCAACCCCAGCATCATGCTACATGCGACATGCCCCACGCTACTTGCCACATGCCACCAGCCCAATGGCTCTGCTGCGCCACCACTAAAAACAGAGACCGATGCGAGGCCATCACCCAAAACACGTGCCCATTTATATTTATTCTAAACAAAGGAATAAAAACTTCTGTCGCCGCGCACATGAGGCCCGCGAACTGTTTTCTGTGCGTGGGTGTGTATGCGTGCGTGTGTGTCTGTGTGTGTGTGTGTGTGGTGTTGGCCAAACGACAGCAAAGTTTTTATATTTCCACATACCCTGTGTTTCTACTGAGAGGTGGGGCTACATGATCAAGTCCATTCAAATTGAACTTCTATTTCGATTGTAGGCCGTTCAAGTGTTTCTATATCCTCATACCGTATAACTGCTGAATATAAGATATATTGTTCAAATATAGTAAAATATATGTCTCAAAGTCCAAATATTATAGTAAAAGATAACATAAGAGTCGAGTTGATCGATTGAAACCTGTTTACTCTTTTATGTTTGTTCCTGCCCTTTAGTCTTGGGGACATAGGAGTTTAAGACATTGCTAAAGTAGCCAAGTTTGAACTAGAACTAAACCGTTTTGAGGTTCGAGTATAAAATCAAGATAATTTATTTAAGCAATGTAATTTTGGTATTTACTCCTACTTGACTTTGTACATTAACAATTAAAGCCTTAAACTTGCTTTAGACCATACCTACCTACTTTATGATACATATATAATTGAAGATTATAAACTTGAATCATATCCAAGCATTATCGAAACCAGCTTTTAGCGTCGATTTTGAACTTCTAGTGCAGCTAGTCGTATTCGTCTGAAGCCGATAAAGTCTCTTGAATGGAATTTGAAATTTGCATCAGCCGAACCGAAAGCTTTGCTGAACATCTTTCAGAGTGATGTCAGACCCTTCTGCAGAGCAGAGGGCATCTGTTAGTCCGTCCTATGTGCGACTAGAGCATTGGTAACTTCTTTTTTATTTGCACAAACGTCCGATGCTTTGGCATACGGCAATGCGCGTTCGGCCGTTAAGGACATTAGTGCGTTTCGCTTTCATTTTGAAGGTTTTTACTGGAGGTGAAGCTGATGCTGAAGTCGCCGAGTCCTCGAGTCGTCGAGTTGTTCTGGACCCTGGGGGACGGCTCGTAAAGCGCAGCACGCAGCGAGCCTAAGCGAAATTTCATTGGTTTTTATGGTAACGATGGCGCGATGACTGCCCCAATCCTAAGTCCCCAACCCAACACCAATCAAAAAATAAACCAGCCTAACCTGGTTTCCATTTGCAATTCTTTCCTTGTTTCTTTGAAACAAGCTCAGCCCGCTTTTCAATTCCGAATAGAAATTCGCATCGCGTTTCTCTTTCTCAACCAAGCTGGTTAGACTTGGTTTCAATTCAGAGTTCTTCCTTCCATTTGCAATGCACAAGATATTTATTTTTTTATTTCTCGTTTGCTTCTCTTCTCAATCTGCTTTCATTCAAATCCTTTTCGTATCCTCGTTCAGTTTCTTAATTGTCTTTCTTTAGCTGCTTTCATTTAAGCTAAACTCCAACTAGGTATAACTTGCGTTTGCTTTCGCATCCCTGCTAGCTGTCATGATCTGCAGTCGGTTGATAAATTCTATTTTTAATTGTCGCTTTTATTCGCTCCATTCTCTTCCCTCACTCTCTAGATGTCTCCTGTTCTTTTTTGATTTCCTTTCAATCAAGTCATGGGTAAACCAGGTTTCCATTTGGTGTTCTCAAAAGCCTTCTTGATTGCCCTTATCTAGCTGCTTTCATCTAAGTCTAGCCTTATTCATAGTTCAATACTCGAAAATCTCGTTCCCGGACTTTCCTTCCTTGTTCCTCTCGATCTGCTTGCGACATAGTTGAACCCAGACCAGTTTTCATTTCACAATTCTCGTTTGCATTTCCCTTTTCTGGAGCTGCTTTCACTTTTCGCGCCCGGCCAAGAAGCCGTCTCGGGGTGGCGCAGTTGAAGTGCTTGCCCCAGCAGCATCGAGCTGCCACTTCAGCTGCAGCTGCAGCTGCAGCATCTGCATCTCCAGCTTCAGCCTTTGCTGTAGATTGAAGTCATCTTTGCACCTTCCACGCTGCAGTCGGCATTGGCATTGGCACTGTCTGCAACAGGATTTGCAACCCCTGTTAAACGGATGCAGGCAACTCGAGCAACGATTGCACCACCGACGCACCACCAACCACTTAAACTTTTGAATAGTGGAAAAAGTGCACTCAAGCAGGGTCTCTGCTTGGATTCATGTGCCAGCCACCACCATGTTTCACTTTCATTTTGGCGAGGCGAGGCAGCTGAAGAGGGGGAAGGGGACATGCAACCGAGTCTCGTCGTCACTTTTTGCACCTGCCACCCAGTTGGGGGTTGCTTGCAACTAAATCTGGGGGCAAGCGGCAATGATTCTATGTCAACATGACAAGAGGCGACAGCCGCATCGTCGTCGTCGGCGACATTCTAATGCATGCGGCGCATGAGGCATGAGACATGAGGCATGAGGCATGAAGCATGTGGCATGTGGCATGTGGCATGCTGCACCAGTGGGTGGTCGACTTGAAAAAAGGGGTTGCTCCTTGGCTGAGGGGCTAGACAAGCGTCTGGCTGCGTTTTGTCTCGTGTCTGTCTAGTGCATCTAACTTGTGATTTCCTCCCACTCCCATGCCCCAACTCTTTCTGTGTATGAGTGGGCTTTTGTGCAAGCTCAAGTGCATGTCGCCAACGCCGTGTTAAGTGCGTCGAAACAAAGCAAAGCGTCTGTTGCCTTTGTGTGTGTGTCTGTGTGTGTGTGTGTGGGTGTGCTCTATGCCATCTGCCTGCGGGGGCTGTTTGCCACGTTTTGTGCCAGAGATTTCTGTGCAATTTAACCCCATTTTTCCGCGTGTGTGTGTGGCATGCAACTAAACACCAGACTCGACTCTCACTCAGCCATCCAGTCGCCCCATCGAGATTAGGCACAGAACTAATATGCAGCTAGCTGCCTGCCTTTACTCTAACCCCTGCATCCACTTGTACTTTCGTTAACCCTTCAGCCCTTTTACCTCATCTATTTCTCTACCCTCTCTAGCCCTTGCTTCTGCCTATTACCATAGCTGCATTTTAATTGCAACTTCGACTCTCTTTTCCCTCTATCCCTCTTTCTCTCTCTCTCTCTCTTTGCCCTTTACAACTTCGAAATGGGAAGGCTGCCCCCTGTAGCCACATGTCAGGGTATTACGTGTCTCGTTTCTCTAAAAGAACGTTTGTCAGACAAAAGCCCAAATCTTTTATGTGAACTTCATTTCCTGCACAGACTGCTATATCTCTCTATCGTTCTATTTTCTCTCTCTGAGAGTCAGGCAGAGTATGGCTATTCCCTAGCCGAAGCGCAGTTGCCATTATCGGAAGGTCTAAGAGGTCTAAGGTCTAATACTATCAAAGCTAACAAAGCCCAATAATCAGCTAAGAGCCTCAGACAGTGTTACTGTAGCTAGAAAATTAAACCAGACGCTAAGCGAATCAGCAGTTCGCTCACTCCCAGCTAGTGTGCTTCAAAGTGAATTAAAAGTCGAAGTGGGAATGGGACTAAGTTCATATTCATTGGAATAGCTTATTAAAAAGAACTAGAGAATTAGTTTTTAACTATTTCAGTTGAACCAATTGAACCACTGTAAATTATGAAGAACAAACACATAGCTTATTGATCTAGCTCTTCAAATAAAACGAAGAAATGAAATGAACTAGTGAATTAGTTCAACAAAATAAAGATATAGTTTAGGGAACTAGTTCCTGAAATTGAACTCAATCATCAAATTGAATAGTTCTTCAAATTGAACGAGACGAAGAATGTTTGGGGCATTACCTAGGCTTTCGCTAAATAGAATGCTAAGTTTCGTCTGCCCAAATAAGAACTGGGAGTTAAAAGCTAAAAACAAAAATAAATTAAAAAGTAAAAGGAAGGGCGTATAGGCTTAGGAAATTTGCATGAGGGGGATAGAATGGATGGAGAGATGCGGCTAATGAATGCCAAGGCGCACACACACGTGGAAGAGGCGGCTGCTGGCTGACAAGCTGAGCCATAAGTCATAAGAGTCGAGGAAATAGAAATGGGAAAAAGAAAAATACGAAATGGGAAATGAGAAGTGGGAAATGAGGAAAGGCGCACAAAGAAATATTTGTCAATGCAACGAAATGGAAAGTTTGAGGTAGCGCAGCTATTGAAATAAGCAGCCGAGACGCAGAAACAACAAACAAGCCCAAGCAGGTGGGGGAAGCGCGTGCAAGAAGAAGTGGGAGCAGATGGAGCAAGGGGGCAGAATGCTGAATAGAAAAAAAAGTAGAAGAAGAAACTGGAATCGAGGATGTGCGTGCAAGTTGTAAAAGTGAAATGAAGTGACGAAGGAGAATTCAGGATGGAGCAGGAGGGCAGCAGCAGCAGCAGGAGTAGGAAGAGGTGAATCAGGATAGGGAAGCTGTGGCAGATGAAGTTGCAGAGACGCTTTTGTTCTGACCTGTTTTTTTTTTCATTCCTTTTCAGTTTTTTTTTTTGTACTTGTGCATGTGTCAAATATATATTTTTTTTGTGAAAGACGGAGATTGAAGGAGGAGAAGATGCTGCACTTGAACTACGCTAAATAGAGAGGAGCATAGAGAGAGAGAGAGAGAGAGGGCAAGCACGTAAGTGTGTGAGAAGAAGAGTGGAGGAAAGGAGATAGAGAGAGGGAAAGAGAGGGAATGAACGTAAGTTAGACTAAAGGGTTAAGATAAGAAGAGAGAGGCAGGGGAGACAAGCTCGTAAGTTGCCACTGCACTTGAGCATACATACACACACACACACACACGCACACACCTATATCTATATATATATGTTCTATGGCAAGGGCAGCTGCGCTATTAAGGGATGCAAAATGCAAGTGATTGCAATGTCGTTAGGGGTTTCTCTACTTTAGATTTGAAGAGTGGGCCGCAGTGGGCCGAGGGTATTAAGAGGGGATAAATGATGCCTCTAATGATGTGCTCCCCATGTACAGATTCTGCTGCTGCTGCGGCTGCTGCTGCTGCTTAGGCAAACAAACAGTGAGAAAGCAAAGTGGAGAGCATGAGTTTTGTTATTTTTGCGCCTCGAAGTATGCAACGCTTTATTTGCATATTCATATTGTAAAGCACAAACACATATCTAAATATATGTATATATATATATATATATATATATATATATATATATATTATATGTGTGTGTGTGTATGTGTGTCTATGTACAGTTTACACCAAATCATGCCGCGTAATGAGCTTTGAGCAGTTAGAGTAAAGGTTTTGGCATCTCTCGCTGGGGTCAACCCTGTGTTGTGTGGACCCATTTGCAATATATGTGTATAAATATATATGCATGTGTATATATATATTCATGTACATATATGGAGTATCCTCAACTTTTCCTTTTTTTTGGTCTCATTGTTTAGTGAGTTTCCGTTTTCTGTTTTTTTTTTTTGTTTTGGGAGTTTTCATTAGAAACTTTTTTTTTTGCGCCAACATCATTTTCTGCAAAATGTCAAAACAAAAAGGGTTCACACACGGACACACACACACACCAATACACAATTATAGAGACACACACACACACATACGTATACACACTCACATAGAGATAAGCGCGCTCGCAGATTTAGATATTTTAGACATGCGTGTGCACTTTCGTTCACACACACTCGCGTACACACACACACACACACGCACAGGCACAGCCAGCATCGCTGTGGGCCTGTTTTTGACATGGCTCTGCCTGCTGCCACGCCCCCAGTCCCGCTAACTAAACATGCTTAATTAGAAAGTAGCTGCGGCGACTGCGACTCGCCGTCTCATATTTCACTGACCACCACACATTAGAGCTGAATCATCAGCGGATCAAATAAACCGGAACTAGCTCAGTGCTGAGCAGCGCTCAGTTATACAAACATTCGTGAACGATTCAGCGTTCAAATAAACTATTTTACTGTATATCTTGAGCGTATTGAATAACTGATTCATCTGATATCGGACTGGTTGATTGAATTTGTTCATCGTGCGGAACTAGCCCTTGAAAATGAACTGGTTGGTCAAGTATAAGCCTTAAGATAATCAGATGTAGTTGAATTCACTCATCAAAATGAGTTAGCCCATTGACATGATAGTTGATAGTTGAACGAAATGCATAATAATTTTTTTCTGTACTGAGTAGCTCATTGAACTAGTTCAAATTGAATTACAAGAACTAAAATAATCAACTATATAGAGTAGCTCTCGAACCAGTTCATCAAAATGAGCTAGCTCATCAACTTGATCCAATTCAGTACCTGTACTGAGTGACTCATTGAACAAGTTCATCAAATTGAACCAAAATTGTCATAGCTAACTGAGCATCTCAACCACCCAACCACCCAACCGCCCAACCGCCCAACTGCGCAACTGCCCACTAAATGTAGCGGACGCCACCGCAGATCCTTACAAAGACCCCAGTAGCTTCCAGCCCTTCCTTCCTGCGCTGACTTCGTTCCCTTTCCCCGCCTCAGATGGGATGACAACATTTTCGGGTTAGCTGCGCGTCGCAGTTTGTCTCAGTTTGCGTTGATGGGTTGCAACCCCACCCCGCCACCGCTGCTACTCTTGGCTTTTGGGGTAGGGCAGGCGCAAGGGGGGCTGCTCATTATGTGGAGCGTGGGCTGCGGCTGCGGCTGTGGCTGCGGCTGTGACTCGCATTTGGGGCGCATTCGCGTCCGCCACGCACATATGAATTTGTTGAATTAATCACTTGGGTTTTGGGCCTTGCTCCCTTTTTTTGTTGTTTTCTCTCTTTTTTTTGTTGCTTTTGGGCTCAGTTTTAGCCTGGCCGACACCCACACACACACACACGCACACGCACGCACACATTGACATGGGCATTGCTCTAGGCATATTTGGCGAGTCCTCCACTTCCGTTTCTACATTATGCAGCGAATCGATAAAAAGTTTGACCAAACCTCCAGTCGAGCCGCTCGACATGTGAAATGTGTGAAATGCGCGCATTAAATAAAAAACGCCAAAAAAACGAGTAAAAAATGAAAAAGTAAAAAATGGAAAATGGAAAATGGAAACAAGCAAAAAGTGAAAAAAATGAGCTGAAACCAATTTAAAAAGGGGTATCTACCCCAACAGCCTAGCTAGGGTAGCATTTTTATACATACATTGTATTGCCGATTTTTAAATCGCCACGAAAGGTGTGTAGCCCTCCTCCGCCCACTGCCCCGCCCCCACCTCCTCGTTTACCAGTCAGTGCGCGAGCATGTTTTAGATAAGGTAAATAACTGCGATTGTTTGGAATTTTAATGTAAATGTTTTTATGCCACATCCACAGCCATTTCCATATACATTTCCATGTCCTTTTTCGTGTCCTTATCCATGTCCATGTGCCCATGGATCAGTGCTGGTCAGCGGTGGTCAGCACCGGAGCGCGGCTTTTACGATTGCTAAATGGAAACTGTGACCGCTTCCGCTCATTTGCCTCGACATTAGCTAAATGCATATATACAGTATTAGATCTGTATATGTATATGAAGGTGTATATGAATATAGATGTGTATATGTGTACATATATATATTTGGGCAGTTTTCTATATGTGAAGTAGGAGTGGGTAGTAAATAGCCTCCATAACGCATTTAGAAGTCGTTTCAGCCTTTTAATTTCCTTTTGTAATATATGTATATACACACACACACACACACACACGCTTCGATCCCTCCAAAAAATTTGAACAGGACTTCTAAAGCCCCGCAATCTGCCTCAGTTCTCTGACTTAAACGTTTCTTACTTCGTCAAAGACATCTTTCCTGGTCATGTTTGAAACTCAAAGACATATGAGAACAGTTGTCTATGCTGCACTCAGGGCAGTCAGCCAGGGAGATCTATGTTGAATTCCGAGTGAGCTATAGCAATTTATGCTTAACTTATTGTCACCTCCAAGAACAACGCCTTTTATTTCAAATTCCTATCTAATAGGAACATTTTTCTTATGAATAAACTTGCGCTTTATTTTTAAGTAACTTATCTCTACTGCCATGGATGCCCACAGTATGGAATTGGAGCATAGAGAACAAGTGTTTTTTATACTCAATCGTTTTGACGTTGGGAATGGTCGTAAATGGCATGTTTATGCATGAACACAGTTCTTGTTTCATTTGCAGTCTTGGATTGCATGTGAGAATATACTTTTTTTCTCGAAAAATATCTCTCCCCCTTTGGGGCTCTCAAAACTTAAGCTGCTAATCAACATTTGAAACTAGAAAGAACATGCATTTAATTCCTTCTAGTTACAGATGTTGTTTAGTTTATCAAATAGATTTATCTTAGATGTTTTCAGTCAAATATTAGAAAATATCAAATTTGGAACGGGTCTTAGGCAGTCGAATACGATCTGCAACTGCAACTCTTTGCAAACTCTCTTCTTTCTAGTCGACTTAGAGATTTGCAGTGGAACTAGAAGTAGTTCGCGTGGACACTTTACTGCAACTTGCAATTTGATTTGTTTAAAATAATTTTGTTTCTCTTTTGCGCCTTTTTTTGAATTATTATTTTTTTTTTTAATATGTTTGCCAAAGGCTGCTGCAGGCTGCGCCATAAAAACAATTTGAATTCAACTGAAAGCTGAAAGTGAAGATAAAAGCAGCGACTAAAAATCAAAGAACTCTGATAAATCTGTGTGTGTGCTATGTATGATGTGTGTGTGTGTGTGTGTGTGGTGTGTGTGTAGCCGAATTTGAAACCCAACTGCATTTGTCTTTGAGCTTGTCGTCTGTCAACTGCAAAAAAGAGATGAAAAAGAAAGAAGAGAAGTTAACATAAGCAAACCACAAATGCACACTCACACACACACACACACACACACACACACACAGAAAAGCCTTGCGGAAGTGCAATTGCAATTGCAACGACGCTCACAAAGCATTCTAACATGATTTTAATTACAAGCCCCAAACTTGTGTCACACAAAACAACTTTGGCCGCCCCCACAGATGCGGCAGATAAAGCGCCGAGCACAAGCTAGAACATGGGCAAACGGGCATGCGCGACTGTACAATACACGAACATTAAGTGTCAATTGTGGAAGGTGTCAAGAAATGTTACGCCGTCATGGTCACTCGATGAGCAAGTATCTAAGTTCGCTAGCCAAACAGACGCAGGGACTGAACCACGCGAAGACTGTGTGAAGCGAATATGCTCGTTTGGGCATATTGTGCGCGAGCATGGGAAAAAAAGCAGCAACTGAATCGGAAACAGAAACAAAGCGAAACGTGTGAAGTCCTCAAATCGCTCGCAGCGAGTTGAAGCTGACAAAATGTTTCGCACTTTTTATTTTGTATTTTTTTGTCAGCCTCATTTCATTGTGGCCTTGTGGCAGTTGCAGTTGCCGCTTCCTCCTGCTCCTCCTTCTCCTCCTCCTGTTGCTGTTGCTTCTCTCGAATAGTCCACTGAACAGGCAGCAGGCAGCCATCGAAGGTACCCAACCCAACCCCCATACATAGTAGAGAAAAGCCCTTTTTGTGTGTTCGCTCCCAATGTTTTGCCTCTTGGCGGGTCTGCCTGCCTTCTCCAAGAGTCAGCTCTTCGACTTGAACCTAGCCCAACTTCTGAAACTAATCGGATATTTATGCACATTTCTAGTACAAGAGAAGAGCTAATAATCCCTGATGCTACATCGATATTTTATATAGTTTTAAAAATCTAAACAATATAGTTAAAAGCTAATGATACTATACTATATAAACTACTACTATACTACATCTTCAAAACCAAAAAGACCAAAAACTTGATTTTGCAACAATTATGGGTTATGGGCTCGCAACTTTGATGGGATGTGGCTCGCATAGTTATGAAATTCAAAACAGCTTTTCAGTTATATAAACGACGTAGTCTTAGATGGGATATATGACTATATATACATATCGATTCAGATAGACTGGCAAATTGATAGCTATATCATTTTGACTGTTGTGATTAAGAATATACATACTTAAGTTCATCACAAGCATGTTTAATGCCAAGACATATAGAAATATTTCTAGTGAATGGAATAATGAGAGTAAAGTTATGACAAAAACTTGCTATTTCATATTATTAAACTAGCTCATCTCTTTGATTAGCACATTAAACTACTTCAGTATGTTGAACTAGTTCTTCATATTGAGTTAGCTCATAAAAACGAGCTTATGTATTTTACTGAACTAGTTCAAAGTAGTTAGTTAGATAAAGTATTTGAATTAGATCTTAAGTAATATTGGAGTAGTTCTTCATAATGAACTACTTCATATAAACTTGGCTATCTCAATTGAACTAGTTTGAAAAATTGAACTATAGTTTGTAGTCTTATAATCAAAACTACATACATATAAAGTACTTGTCTGTACAGTAAACACACTTTGAACTATGACAGCTCTTCTAAGTTAATTTCGTAGATATTACGCAACAATTAATTTTTGGGGAAAGAACTTGGGCGCAATGGCAGTGGAAAATGCCCAGAAAACGCAGTAAAAATTTCAAACGTTTCATATTGTGTTGTTGTGGTTCTCTCTCACTCTCTCTCTTGAATACGCCGCCAGAGGGCGCTTATGCTTTTAATAGGCCTATGGAAAGGTTGGGTGGAAAGGCTGGCTGAAAAGGCTGGGAGTAATGCGGGCTCTGCGTTATATTATTTTGACAACTTTTTGTTGGTTCAGTGCAAAAAAAAAGATAAAGAAGAAGGTACATACAGCAGCGAGTACATACGGCAAATGTGGTATATATATGTGTATGTGTACATATGTGTGTGGGTGGCTGGGTGCTTTCCACACACACACGCACACACACTCATACACACACATCATTGGTGGCATGTGCATAATCAAGCCGATAGGCGGCATAGGCCCGAAATCGAAAGCCGAAAACTGCAGCCAGAACGAACGAGAACGAGGCAGGGACAGGCGGAGAGTGAGGAGGTATAGGAGAAGGATAAGGAAGAGGAGGAGTAGACGTAGGATGACGACGGCGAATGCGCAGCTATAGCCGCCTGGAATAGTGTCCGAAAGTGCGTTGCAAATGAGCAAAAAAAGGCCACGCCCGGCTTTGCTGGCCCATGTCCTGGCTGCAGCTACTGCAGTTGATGTTGCTGTTGTTGTTGTTGTTGTTGTTGTTGCTGGCATAGGCCGTGTACGTGAACGTGTTGCTGCGTTACCTTTCTGCCTGCCTGCCTGCCAGCTAGCCAGCTAGCCCGTCAGCATGCCTGCCTTGCTCCTTTATTTTTTGCACCCGTTCATTAAGTGAAGAGGAAAGTATATTGGCTTTGCTGTAATGTTAGTCGTGCTGTCTGTCCGTCCGTCCGGTATCAAATCACTCTCCTTTTCTGCGGTTACGCCCGATGGGTGCAAGATTATATCTTCCGAAGTTATGAAGCCAGAAACATGTGAAGTTTTGCAGTATGATGGCTCTACACTGGACTCATGGGAAAGCATCGGAAATTCAAAAATATTATCTGTTTAACTGCATACAACTACAACAACTGTTTGAGCATGTATTTTGCGGCTAGTTACGCCCGACTGAAAAGTTTTTACTTGTTTCCTTTATTTTTTCGGTTTTTTTTTTTTTGCCTGCAACATTTTAATGGATTTTTTTTTGTTTTTATGTCGGGTTTTACTTTATGCACATGGATTCGTTTTTTTCACATTTTCTTTTTTTTTTTTTGGTTGATTTTTGGTGCTTTTTTTTTGTATTTTCTGCTCGTCTCATCATGATGAGCATTTCCTTCTCTCTCTTTTTTTTATTCAAGCAGATAATTACATTTAAATAAAATAAAAATTTCATGTGGCGCTAGGTAGAGTCAGCTATATATACATACATACATATGTATATATATATATATGTGTATATATATATATAAATATCTATATAGTAGTCATAGCCAGAGCCCACTCGCCCTTTGCCTATTGCCCAGTTGCACCCGCACTTGCTGGGCGCTGTGAAGCTGCCCGTTGGCCTCGCAGACGTTTTGTTTGGTTTTTGTTGGCATGTTATTATACCCTGCAGAAGTAAAAAGATTGGGCGTATTAGCGCAACTGCATGTAAGAAGTCAAATAAATAAAGTATGTGCAAAATTGAGCTATCAGTCGTCCAGTCGTCTCTCTGTCTGCCTCTGAATATGAACTAGACACTTGAAATTGGAACTAACTCAAGTCAACTCAATGCGTAACTCAACTCATCAATATTTCAACTTGATTTTGAAAGCATAACTGGATTAGCCTAAAAGCTGATAAGCAGTTGCCCGTCAGGAATTTACCTCATTTGCTGGATATTGAAATGAGTCTTGAACACATTGACATATTCATATGTCACGTTCACTTCACGCTCGGAAATATTTCGCTAGGCTCGCTAGGGAGCATCTCGGAGTCCGGTAGAGGTATCTGTTAGTCATACACATCCGTCTAGCGCACACCTACTTGTTTTATAATTCATTTCGTTGCGTTGTTTGACTTACGCCCAGAACTGCAACAGGAGCTGTAGCCTAGCTGCAGCATTTGCTTGTTGTGTTGTCACAGTGCCGCAAATTGCGCCGCATTTGTCTGCTCTTTAGGCTGGTTCGTCTGACCATGCCAGTTGCACCAATATACAAGTCATTCGCCTCTACTCCTCTCTCTCTCTCTCTACTGCTTCTCTCGCTCCCCTTCTCTTTCTCTGTTTACCAACTGCAGTCAAGTTGCCGTTGTTAATGCTAATTGCCAGGTTTCTACAGCTTCTGCAGAGTCGCTCGTTATGTCCCCTTGAGTGTTGGCCGCTCTTTGGGGTCATTTCTGATTCTAAAAGTGTTGCAGTCCGAAAATTAAAAAGAAATATATATCTCATACAATGGGATATCACATTTAAATCTGCTAATTCTCTTCATCTACCTTTGCTGTGCTGAAAGAACGAAGACACAGAGAGAGAGAAAGAGAGAGAGAGAGAGAGAGAGAGACAAAGAGAGAGAGCGAGAGTGCAACTTTTTGACGCATCGTGAAAATTTCTTGCAAACAAATGAACTTAAATGGAATGGATTACTAACATACAACTTTTGAACTAGTTCAATTAACAGTTACAGCTACTACAGTTGAGTTGTTTATGATTCATGATTGATCAAGGCTCAACTGGTATATAAACTGATATATATGTTGACTTGACCAGATAAGTTATTTAACTATTCGTCAGATTAGAGTGGCTCAACAAATTAAGTTTGTTCTTAAAACTGAAATAGCCTTTGAAATTGAACTAGTTTATCTAATAGTAGTAGTTCAAAACGTGGTAGCTCACACAAACTAGTTCATTAAGCTGAACTAGTTGATCAAATTAGACTTCAAATGAAACAAACTTTGGATATTAAACTAGTTCATGAAATTATAGTTAATAAAATTTATCTAGCTCATGAAATTAAATTATGCTTGAACTAGAATCGATATAAAGAACTAAAAATGGTATTCAAAGGAACAACAATTTATGTATGCAAATGGACTAGCCAACAGAGCGTATGCTTAATATGTTTCGGATTCATCACCCATGGACTATTGAGTTGTTCGTACTTGAGCTTAAGTAGTATATAGTTACATGAAGTATTCTTGTTTGCTTAGACTGAAGCTCCAGTTACATGAAGTATTCTTGTTTGCTTAGACTGAAGCTCCACTTAAAGGAGAGCAAGAGAGGAAGAGATAGAAATGGAGAGAGAGAGAGAGAGAGAGAGAGAGAGAGAGAGAGACAGAGAGAGAGAGAGAGAGACAGCGAGAGAATAAGTCATAATTATCCATGTAAAGTTAAATACGCGGCCCAAACATTTTTGGCTGACAGATAAAGATGTGAAGTCCGAATTGGAGTTGGAGTGTGGGAGTCGAAAGCAACAGGCATCGAGACGACGGCACTCACTGACTCACCTCTCCACACCTCGCCCCAACTGAACTGTTGGGCAGCTTATCATTCTTCCTGCTTTTATTTGGCCACTTAAAGAAAAGTTGGCGTGTTCATCTGTGGCTTCGTCGTTGCTGCTTCTGTTTCTGTTTGTGTTTTTTTTCTTTTGCCTTCAAGAAATGTCAGAGCACCGCCAGCGTCAACAGCAGTGACACATTTCATTGAATCGATAAAGTTTCACGGAAAAAAAAAACAGAAATAAGCAGATGCCACCAAAATTTAAATGCTCTTACAGATTTTTATTGCCTGAATTCAGTGAAAAGTTTAAGTCGAGGTATATTAGCTTTGCATAATAATAATATGTATGACATGTAACAAAAAGTTGTACAAGACTCAACAGGGTCATTGTTTTGCCATTAAAAAATGTCTCAGAATCTATCTATTAAGGCAATTTCGATTATCGATTTTAAGAGTGATCGATAACTTACTTTGTTCTTGATTAGACTCAACAGGGGATTTGAGCTAGACTTTTATGTTTGAACAAGTTGAATAGAGTCTCTCAGGTATATGATCTACGGAATAGAATACAAGTGCATTGATGATAGGCTCGAATTTCAATTTCAGGCTCGTCTACAGGAAAGTCAGACTTTCCCTAAGCAATATTTATATGTAATTAAATTTTAACAGTTTCATTATAGCTCAGCGTGAACTTTTCGCATTAAGAGGAAGGCATGTTCGTCCTATGCTGCGTATATGTAACGTACAAATCTTTTGCCTTTGTTGAGTGCTAGTGCAGGCCGTAATGCATGCATCCATCCTAATGGATCTCACAAATAGAACAATTATGCGTCGACGTCAAACACAATGTTGGCATGAAATTGGAAATTGCCGCGTTATATTCTATTTACACCTTACAATGCTGCGCTGCATTTAAAGTGGATGAAGCCGGGAGGCTTCGTCTTGACTTTTGTTTTGAGCAATTTGCGCTTAATGTAGATATTGTATGACAATTTGCCTTTGTTTCACTTGTAATTGTGCCTGAAATACTTTGTGCTCGACACTTTCTTTCCTCGAACAGGTTTCCAACCATTACAATTTTCACAATTTTTACAATGGTTTAAGTAGTTAAGCATTACATACATTGTGTGTCAATCAAAAGTGCATCTTCTGTAAAAGGTAGCTGTACTGTTAGCATTTGAGTTTTGTTGCTTATACAGTTAGGCCAGATTGTTAATCAATCAGATTCTGAATCATCCGATCAGCAAGCAAGTCGATCACTAAGTCATACAGCAAAGAACACGTCAGTCAATTAGTCAGTGAATTGATTTGTCAATCAATCACTCAATCAATCAGTCGAGCTATCAATAAGTTCTTATGGATAAAAGACGTCGAGACCTAGAGACTTAGAGCGAGAGAGTAGCGTAGAGAAAGATTGAAAGAGGGCAAGAGTGGATATTGAATTTTTGAAAGCGTGAGGACTATAATTTTTTTTTTTAAATGGGAAATATTTGAAATGTGTGTTTTAGGTTACAGAATCTGAAGCTGTTTGATGTAAAAGATTTTTACACCCGAAAGGGATTGAGATATATTGCTTTCAGTTGCGGAAAGGAATGCTCTGATTCTTGAGTAAAATTCATATATGCATATATATATATATATAAAAGTATATATATATATATCTTTTTGTGAAAACTTTGCCCAATGGCGCCATAGAAATAAACCTTTTTCTTTTACCCTTTTAACAACGAATTTTGAGTAACTAAATTAATTAAAAATTTGTCTGCACCTACTTCTACATACGTGTGTGTGTGTGAGTGTGTGTGTGTGAGCAAAGAGTAAAAAAAGTGAGCATGTTGCGCAAGAGGAACTAAGCTTGTTAGCAACTTGGCAGCGGCTTCACTGCTGCTGCTGCTGCTTGCCACACGCATTGCCCAAATTGAAAGAAAGTGGGCGGCAAGCCGTTGGGCGTGGCTGGTGCTCGCTCTCTGTGCGTGTGTGTGTGTGTGTGTGTGTGTAAGTGTGGGCAATTGCTGCAGCCTTATTCCGCATATTATTATACATATTTTATTTCACTTTTTTTCTCGTGCAGTTCTTTATTTTCTTTAGCTGCCTTTTCTTTTGCGCATTTGCTGCGTAGTTGTTGAGCTTTCTTTCTTCTTTACTTTCAGCGAGTGTGTGGGTGTGTGTGAGTGTGCGTGGGTTTTCTGCACTCATATGTGCTTGTAAAGTTTTTACTTCGTTAGCATAATGAGAAACCGCGTGTTCATATCCACACGCCTACGCACACACACGCACATACATTCGCTTCGACATAAGTAAAAACAAGTTGATTGTGCCTCTTGCGTAAGTATTTTGCGCCGTTGTAGCGTTGTGTGCGTGTGTGGAGGCTGTGACGCAGAAGTGGGCGTTGGGCGGTGGGCTGCGCGGGGAGGAAGGGCGTGGCAACACAGCAAATTCTATTTAAATTGTGTACAACATTATTAGAAAGTTTTCCATTGCGCCAACCAACCAACCAGCAACAACAACAACGAAAGCCCCCCCAAAAAAAAAGTATAAGTAAAAGAATTGCAGTCGCTTATGGTCGACTGTCCAATGCTGGCTCATGCGAGAGCAATGGAGCCAACGATTTCAATTTGTAGATATAGATCTAAATTCAAGGGAACAGAGTTAACCAAAGTTTAGGATCTTCTCTTTTTCTCTCTCAATAGACCACGCCCCCCATAGATCGTAACGAATTATTAGAGGTGGTTGTAAATGTATATGGTTTACATAGTATATATAATATATAGATCTAGAGCTGTACATCTACAGCACAAAGCTTCAGCCTGAAATCTCTGAAATGCTTGATAGCTTTAGCTTCTATTCATATGCCACGGCCCCAGTGGGCATACGCAAAGCAACTGAAGATATTGAACACTCAAGTATATACATCAAATATCAACGAGAAAATAACGGAAGAGGATGCGTAATGAAACCAATCTACTCGTCTTCTTCACTTCATGAACGGGCATAATAAGCACAAAGCACACAACCAGGCAGAGTGTGTGTAGGGGCAGAGGTAGCAGCAGCTTTTGGGCATTCTTATTTTTTCGGTTTTTGGGGGTTTGGGAGAAACGCGTGCAAAAAGTTGCAAAGAACGCGCCAACATAAGCAAAAAGAGAGAATATGTTGGAAAAAGTCGAGAAACAAAATTTTTAATTTGCCTCGCGGCAACACACACACGCACACCCACATACACACGCACGCTTAGCTGTCTTGACAACCAGGAAGCAGCCCGCTCTGCCACAGCTCTGTCCAAAAGAACCAGTTCCTGCGCTCCTATCCTAGCCCCAGCCCCAGCCTATCAAAATGTGCTGGAAAAACCGCGAAATTGTTTTTCAAATTTCACAGCTCAATTTTATATATTTTGTTGTGCCTGTCGTCAAGTGTGAGTGTGTGTGTGTGTGTGTGTATATGTATAAAACCTTTGGTGTTTCGATGCTCAATGAAACGTTTCATTTAATTGCAATGAATGCAGTTCAGGAACATAAAAAACGATTTGTTCTATTGAACTGTTGAGTTGTTCATGAACGCGAACGCGAACTGTTTAATAGTATGTATCAGGTTCATCTAGTTCATAGCTCTCAAATTATCATGTGAACTTGTTCAGCATATGAACTACTTAATTAAATTGACTAAGTTCATCAATTGCAACAAATTGAACTATGTTTAGAATATACAACTAGCTCAATTGAAATTTAAAATGAAACTAGGTCAATTCTACAAATTGAACTAGTTGATTTAATCAATTTGAGCCAGTTCGTCACATTGAACATGCTGAAGAAATGCACTCAGTTCAATAATTGGAACAAGTTCATCAAATTGAGCTAGCATTGTGTACGCAACACAAAATTAACTTAATTTTATTGTCTTCTCTGGCTGAAGGACAACTCTGCGTATGCTTAATAAATTGTTAGTTGAACTGCCAAAAACGAAGTCGACTGACTTTTGTCGATTGACAGTTGGTTGGTTGGGCTATACGACACACATATATATGTATATATTAATGAACATACACACACACTCACACACACACACACACACACAAAGAGTTGGGCTGGCAAAAGTTTTCTTATTCTTTTTCTGCTCGAACTGCTCGAAGTGCTTGGCTGCCCCCGTCAAAGGCAACAGAACTTGCTTGCCAGCCAACTCACACCTCCCTCTCACACACTCATCACACACACACACCAAAAAGGAAGGCGGAGGTTGGGGTAGGGGCTGCGGTTGGTTGTGTGTTCCGGAGTTTGGGGCCAAGGGCAGCGCCAAAGAATTAAAACCGCAAATGTTGCTCTGCACATTATGCAAAATTAGTAGCAATACCTACGCATGTGTGTGTGTGTGTGTGTGTGTGTGTGTGGGTATGAGTGTGAGTGTGTGTGTGCTGTGGGTAAGCGTGCACCCAAAAAGAATTTTTAACAAACTTTTCACATGCTTGTTTTGCTCTACTCCTCACGCAGCGCTCACCGAAAAGAAAATAAAAATTGTTTTGCCAATGAGCTGGAGCTCGCAGAGTCAGACTCGTGTGCTTGGGTGTAGGGTATCTGTAGTGCGGTCACGCAAAAAAGTTGCAGAGATAGGGCATGAAAAGAACTTGAGGCGTTGCTGCTGGATGTGGAAGGTAGGAGGATGGGTTAAAGCAGCGGCTGGGCGCACTTCTTAAGCATATTTCATTACATGTTCGTCGAGTTGCGAAGACGACGAGTAAGGCGACGATGAGGATGAAGACGAAGATGACGATGAAGATGAAGACAAAGATGATGATGATGGCATTTGAGTAGCAAGAGTGAAGACGGCTTCAGTTTCGAATGTCAAGAAAGATCGCAGTAAGCGGCATTCCATGGACAAAATAAGTAAGAATGCTCTTGTCGGGAGTACATGACTAGGAGATACTCTGACCGTGGGTAAGGGTATAAGATCTTTCTGAAAGATGACAGACAAATCTGGCTATGAAGGTAAGAATCAGAGTCTATTTTTTTAGAGAGAAAAAAATAGAGAAAGAGAAAAAGAAAGAGAGAAAGGAAGAGAGAAAGAGAGAGAGAGAGAGAGAAAGAAAGAGAGAAAGAGAGAGAGAGATGGACTTAGTTTTGTCTATCTAACTGTCTGGACTCCAGTGCAGGCAAGAGAATACCTCTTATACATGCATTTCCACACTAGGTAATATGCCTTTTTTTTTTGGCCAATGGGTACAGGGTATTAGAACAGAGCCACAGCCGTGAATCTCCTTGGATACATTAATCGCATCGTAAATATGCTGCCATTTCCAACTCTCCCACTCTAGCAGCCAGCTAATTTAACCCTGAACCTTCTCAAGGCATACACACACACACACACACACACTCATACACTCACACACTCATTTGCCTGTTCCTTTGGGAACGCGTCGCATTTTGCTTCTTTGGCTAGAAAATGTTTTTTTTGGTTCTTTTTATTTTTTTGTTTTTGTGAAAAATTAAAAGCGCAAATGCTTCCACGTCCCCGTTTGCCCTTTGTCCCCTAGGCTAAAAATTGTAAACGAAATACCCCGTTTCCCATGTGTCTCGGCTGCTTTTCTACTCATGATTATTTTGAAATTAATTTGAAAGCCCTTTTGCTGTGGTAGCCGCATTTTTCGAAACACAAAAATGTCTTAAACTTCATTACTCATCTTCTCAAGGGTGTGCGCGTGTGTGTGTGTGTGTGTGTGTGTGTGTGTGTGTGTGTGTGTGTGGAATGTGGCAGCTACTTGACTATGTCACGCGCGCATTTAAATGTTTTTTCGGCTTATCTAACGAAGCTTTCTACCAACTTTCTTGGCTCGGCCCCTTGGTGCTTAAGCAAAATCCCCTGAAAGAGCTTCAGTCAAAGGCTCAAGACTTCTATTAATATATTTTTGTACGTTAGTGTAGGGGTAGATCCTGCTCAGCAGCAAATGTATCTTAAGTTCATATGACTCATGCTACAAATATATTTGAATAATGTTAGCAGTTAGCTTAATTTTATAGCTACCAAGTCTATTCTTTACCTTATCTTACAATCATATCATGTACAGTCCTTATACCTTATGATTTAGCCTAAAATCTTGATATTCCATATCATAGTTGACAAAATAATATCCTAATTGAACTTGCTGTAGCTTCATTTCCGAACTAGCTCAATAATCTGAATCAAAGCTAGAATAGCTATCCAGAGTCTGAACGATTAACTGTTCATTTACGAGTCATATGCCATAAGCATCGATTTCATTCTCTATATGAGCGGAATTAAGTACATATTAAGCATACGCTCTGTAAGCCAGCAACTTATACTTGTCGAAATCTGAATTTCTTTAAGATATATCCATTATGTATTATTGATAATGGAAAGACTTTTCATATGTTCAAATACCCCAGACTCTAGGTACAGGGTATATCTGATAATAGTTGAATTTATTGAACTAGTTCCTAGAACTTAAAGAATTGATAAAAATCAATTTGATTTATTTGCCTAATTTGATGAACAAGTTCCAGTTGCTGAACTAATTTAATGGGAATTACTAGTTCAAAAGTCGCTCTATAAGAGTGATATTACTAAAATATTTAAGGCATATAAGCTGAAGTCTTATGATTCGTACCTATATCGATCATTTAAATCAATAGTTCGATTAGTTTCGCAGTTCATAAACGGTTCAGATTGGTGAGTCGTTCATACTTAGCTTCATATTAGTCAGTTACGCAGCTGTCCAGTTGTCAATAGATTGACAGCTGAGAGAGTTATTGATGAACAGTTGAATTACTCAAACGAACTTCTAGTTCATGAACAATTACACAAATTGAATCGTTTATGAATCGATTAGAGTCTTTGCAAGGCTTAGGGTATAAACAGGACATGGATTGCCGAACCCGTTAGTAGTTCATTTTAATAAACCATTTAATAGAACTGAAGACAAGTTATATAATATAAAGTTTATATAATATAAAGTGATTCTATATTGACTGTACATAGATAATATACATCTTCTTTTTTTCAGCTCAACAAGAATTGAATTGATCGGATTAAATTTGATCGGGCAATAAATTTATAAATGGTAAGATTTTACATGGAATATATCTATAGATTTTCAGTTATCATTCGATACAGTAAGATCTTATATGTAATAATAAATACATATATCTAAAACAGAAGGTATGTACTGATATATCAGATATGTATATTGCATTCAAACTTATAGACATATTCATAAATAATTGCCTGAATTGCCTAATTTTAACTAATTCTTATCTGAGCAGCCAGACTTCGTCAAATTTGCCTTGAACTAGAGAATCTTTAGTCAATTGTAGTGTTAAGCTAAATCATCAGTAGTTAATGCTTCGTATTGCATCGGGTCTATTTCTCTAGCTTTTGCATGTTTTTCGTTTGCCCAATGCGAGTTGAGAGACTTTCTAAGCGCCCTTTCCTTCCATTTGGAACGAGCATATGCAAATGTTTTCAGCCCTCAGTCAGTTGGCCTATCACAAAAACTAAATACACCCACACACACACACACACACACACACACACGCACACCCACACGCATGTGTAACCACATATAAAAAGAAGAACCCGTTGACTCGTGGGCTTTGCACTATTCGGCACCGACGACTCCGACGACACGCATTTAGGTCAGAACAGAAACTCTAGTGCGACTAAACATGTGCAATGCTCCCATTGGCTGTTGGCTCAAAGCACGCTAAATCGCACACACACACACGAGCACACACACATAGGGCTGGAAGTGGTGGGGCGGAGAGGTGGAGGCATCGTGCCTGGCCAGAAGCCAATCACACTATCGCAAATAATTTAAACAAATCTAGGACAACGGCTGCCTCACTCGCCCGCACCTCGCTGCGCACCCAAAGCTCCAAGTAGAGGAGGACCTATGCCTGCACACACACACTCACACGCACACGCACACACATAGAGACGCACACACAGATACTGCCGAAGCGAATGGCAAGCGAGTGAGCGAGCACGCGAACAGCTGCAGCCGAAGCCACTGCGAGCCGATTTGTTTGGCTCCCTACCCAAACATACAGACATATATGAGAAGAGCCCAGTGCCGAGCCGAAAGTACGACCACACGGGCACACACACATATATATATCTGTGTGTGTGTGTGTGTGTGTATGTGTAGGCAACAACTATGTCCGTGTCCGTGTGTGAATAGAGCGAATAGAATTGATGAAAGCGCATGCGAGAGTGAGTGCGAGCGAGTCGGCATAAACGATTTGCTAACCGAAGCTCAACGAAACTTTCAACCTTTGGACATACCACTGCCCGCCCACACAACCACCGCACCCTCCCCCACTGCCCCGCCCAGCTTGCTCTGATTAGAGCCGCAAAACTTAGCCGACGTGGGCCGAGTGCGTTTTGACGAGTCTGTGCCAACGAAATGTGTTTGAAATGCAACGATTTTGTGGGGCTTTCTAAGTTCGCATTGCCAATGCCGATTGGTGCACGACCGACTCAGGCAGAGGGATAGAGTGAGAGAGAGAGAGAGAAAGAGAGAGTGGGAGCGGGAGCGGGAGCGGGATAGCGTGTGGGCAGCTGTAAACTAGTTCGACGACAGACTTGCATTACTCAAACACACACACACACACACAAACTCAAACGAACATACCCACATACACATACACACACACTTACGCACATGCAGCCAGCGAATGGAATAGACAGACAAATGCTTCTAAGTCCGCATTCGCAACGCCGATTGGTGCACGAGCGAGTCATGTAGAGAGCGAGAGGGAGAAGGAAGGGAGACTGCAGAATGCATGTGTGTGTGTGTGTGTGTGTGTGGCTTTCGTGTGGGCAGCTGTAAACTAGTTCGACAATTTTGCATTTCACACACATACTCACACACACGCACACACATGTGCACACAAGCTGTCAGCGAATAGGAATAGAGAGCGACAGAAATGATTGGTTTTTGGCTGCACAGCTTAGACAACAGGTCGAGCCTAGCCTAGCCAATTAGCTGGCCACAAATTGCATATTCATTGCTTAAGTTCTAGCAAATATTTAGAAAATGAAAAAGGGAAATATACTAACTAAATGGGTAAACAACTTTTGTCTAAAAGGGCTATTTGAAATGCATATGATCATATTCAATCTCGACACTTAAAGCTATATTTCTATAAATATCCAATACTCAATAGAGCAAGTTTCGCTTTGATAGAGTAAGAGCTGGATGAGCTTGGTCTAATAATAATATATTTAAAGAAGATTGTAGCTCTAGCTAGTTACAAATCATTATATAGAGAAAGATTTGGTTTAGTTGCGAGTGCTCGACTAGCAGATACCCGGAGTGTAATTGTAGTGAAAATATAGAAAAACAAGCAGGCAGATATACGAAAAGATTAACAGCAGGACTATAGATCGACACAGCTTGTCGTCCTGCGAAAGAAAGACAGACCACAAGACTGGCAGTCAGATGAACATATGTGGCTTTAGCGACTTGGCTGTTAATTCAAATCAAGTACATACATACTCCTTTCTGTCTGCTACCCACACTTGGTAGCAACAGGTGATATATCCTTTGCAACCATTTTCAATGGTATATGATACCAGGTATAATATCTTGCAGAACAGCTAAATGTATGCAAATACCTTTGTTTATAAATATGCTACGCCTTGTAGATCTATTTGTGAGGGAGATTAACAGTCATCCAACTGTAAAACTTAAAGATCTGCAGCCTCTAAAACTGTGTAAGCTGAAAGACGACTCCAAGGTGTATATAGGGTTTGTTCAATCTATAGAGAGAGTCAGCAATAGCTCAGTTCCTAAATTTCCGTGAACAGTTAGACGAATAAGATACTCCCCTGTATGAAGGTGTAAAAGTATGAGTGCTCTAGTCGAGAGCGCCCAACTAGGAGATACCCTGGAGGAGATATTATGAGCAATATCTTAATGAAATTGTCAAAGTGTAATAATGATATTCAAATGAATGTCATTGCCAAATCACAAGTGTCCTTTTGAGGGATGGGGGAGGCCTTCGATATCAGTATCCTCATCACTGGATTGTACACAATAAATTTGGTATCTTCAGCTTTTGTGGTAAATCAACCAAATCAAACTATCGAATATTATCGATTAAAAGGAAATGGAATTACTTATCGATACTCTTACTGCGTTTGGTATACATGAATATGCATTTAAAATTTCCAATCTGCATTTATGCTGACGAACAGTTAGACAGACGGACAGATAGATCGACTCAGCAGTCATCGGCCTGATCAAGAATACTATATATATATATTATATATGTGTTCCGCTACGCCTCCTTCGCCAAACCATTATACCCTGAATTCACAATTCAAATAGGGTAGAGTTAATTTGAGTCCTGGCTTTAGTTAACTAACGATATAGTATATGTAGTATATATGTTTGTAAGCTTGCATAATATATGCCTTCTGTCATGTCCTTCATCTTTTTGCTTTTTAAGCAACGGACACTACGTCCTTGTCTGTCCTATTTCGATTTGGAAAGGAACGGTCGCCTTCTGTGCTTAATGTTTGATTACTCTTGGCCTTTTTGCCTGACGGTTGATGGCTGATGCATGATGCATGATGGATGTGATATTAGTACTAAAAACCTGAAGCACTTGAGCTAGAACGAATGGGGGACATACACGGACAGAGACAGAGACAAGCAGAGAGACAGAGATAGAGACAGAGAGAGAAGGAGGGGAAGGTTACATGGTTGTATGGGTCGTAAAGCTTGTGAATCAGGATCTCTGCGCCATCGGCTGCTTCTGTTTTCGTAATATGCGTAAAATGTATTTATGATAATGCAAAAAAGAATTACGTTAATGTTAAATGCAAAACTGTTACGACAAAGCAAACAGCCCACAACAACAACAGCAACGAATACGACAAAATGATGACGGCATACAAAATGGCAAACGCGTCGTAGGCCATGCCACGCCCCCGCCGCCTTCTCGTCTTATCATAAAAGCTGATAAATTTTTACCCCAAAAAGACAAAACTCGTAAAGGCAAAATGTTTCATTCTATTAAAAATTTTTATTGCAAAATTTGTAATTTACAATTTGCATTTCGTGTGTTTCGCTTCTTTTTCTTATACCCAGCAAATTGAAAAACGGGGTATATTGGCTGAGAGAACGAGGTGGTCTATACATATACTAATATATATATATATATATATATATATATATATGTATATATATGTGTGTGTGTGTATGAGTGTGTCGATGAAATCTAGAAGGCTTGAAACAAGAGCTGTGCTGAGTGTGTGCTAGTCGTGTACTCCCTTCTAAAACACACTTATTTGTTGATTTTTTTATATGGCCTACACTTGAGAGCCACGCCTACGTGGCATTACTTCTTGAGAGAGAGAGAGAGAGAGAGAGAGAGATTGAGACTGACAGAAAGAAAAGGAGAGAAAGTGTCTCTGGGTTATTTGACTTGCGACTGTTGCTGTCGTCGTCCTTGCGATGTGAGTAGCTGGTGGGTGGGGGAGGTTGGGGCTTTTGTTTTGCCCGACCATTTTATAACCGTTATTCATAATAATAAAAATTGTTATAGAACATAATTTTTGGCAAAAAGCATAAAAATGCAACGCGTTATGGACGAGGCAACGGCAGCAACATTCGATGAGCTCGCCATTTGCTGTGAGGCAGCTGTCACATGGATCAATTTCTTTCTAATAAGAAAGGATGTGCACACGCCCACACAACACACACAGAGAGAGAGAGATAGAGAGACACACACACACACACACACATATATTCACCTGAATTTTAATAACATGTCATAAAATATTTGTTTGCCTATGGGGTCATAAAAAAGTCATTACACACGGCTCTCACAATAGAGAACGTCTCTTATTTGCAGTGTTCACTCTAGCCTCGCGACCACCCCCTGCCACCCCTACCACTACCCTTACCCCTACCCCTTTGCCTTATCTCTATCGTCAATTGCATCAGCAGCGACTTTGGTCTTGATTATTTTTGTGCTGCTTTCCCAAATGAAATTGTATGAAAATAATAATAATAAATATATTGCTCCAACCGACCGGGCGACCCACAGAGCGGGCGACCCACCCAGCTTCCATTTTTGTTTGGCTTCAGTTGTCCATACATCCTTTTACGATTATCCATAAATGGATAAAGTCCACGCTGGCAATCCTTTAGCACAGACGGCCTACGGGGAGTCATACTTTAGACTAACCAGAATGTCCATTCATATAGATATATATATATGTATATATATATATATATATATATCATATGTGTCGTAATGCACAGATAGCTGATAAATCCATCAGCCTTAACAATGAATGAACATAATACATATTTTTATATTCAGCTCAAAATAGTGCATATTGAACTTCTGCTTGTAAGTTCTAGTTAATTTCGATGAAATAGTTCTTGGTAGCTGTGAAGACTATAGTTAATTTCTAGTTATGTTTCTAGTTGTAGCTCAATACGTTGAACTAGTTCAATGAGCAGATTGGCAGAAGTGAGAACCAATTTTCTGTCGAGTTCTAGCTCATAGTGATACTGAACTACTATGTATATCAGCGAGATCTAGTTCATTTTGCTCAAATAGTACAACTATAGCTTAGTTCTTGCTTTCTTTCTAGTTTTAGTTGAATTTGATGAACTAATTGAATAAGTTGTTTGGCAGGATCGAGAACTAAAGTTCAATTATATTTATTTTTCTAGTTCTATTTCAATTTGTTGAACTCGTTCAATAAGCTGTTAGGCAGAAGTGAGAATTATTGTTCATGGTTTTTGGTGGCTTTTTTCTAGTTCTATTTCATAGTTCCTATTGAACTATATCAGAGAGTTCTGGTTCAATTTAAAAAACCAGTTCAACAAGCTGTTTGGTAGCAGTGAGAACTATAGTTCACTTGAATGAACTAGTTCATCTAGCCACATCAGCCTCTTCGTCTCTTGCCTTTTTGTATTAATGCTGCAAACTCAAAAACTGCAACAGCTAAAGATTTAATAATAAAAATATTAATTCTAATATATCTTATTCCGTATAATTTACTAGTTTTCATTTCATAACTTATCGATTTGCCATAATATCGATAAATATCGAAATTTCGAAACATTTTGAATTCTTAATTTGTAGATCATAAGAGCGAGATATACTGAATTTGATGTATATTATGCCTCTCTAGTATACCTCCTCCAGTAGGCCTCCCCCAGCCCCCCTCCCCTCTCCTCCTCTTCTTCCCGATAGCGCATCTGGCATTCGTGCACGCCCGCTCCGAGTCATCTTATTCGTTATATAATACATGTTCGTGTTTTATTTTTTATTTGATATGAACTAGAGGACATTTTTGGTCGCATTTGGGGACGCGCTTATCGCGCATACGCCAAGTGGAACGCGTGGGGGTACACCCCTAAGCCCCAACCAGCCCCCCTTCCAACTCCCAGCCACTTACCCACTTAGCGGGTCTGCGGCAACTAACGGGAAGAAGAAAGAGCAGCAAAGACCTAGGCCCAGGCCCTGGCCCAAAAATCTTTGGCAATAAAATTCCTCTAAACACTCATAAAAATTGCACGAATATTAAAAATTGTGTTTGTTCAAAAAAAGAAGAAGAAAAGAGCAGCCGCATAAGGTTTGGCTTGGGTGGTTCGAGGTGGTTGGGGTTGGGTTGGGGTGGTTGCTTGGTTGGGTGCGAAGGAATTTCGCTCATATGCGCTTTAAAACGTCGTAGATGTCGCTACTTGAGCCTCGCTTGTCGTTGCCCATAAAAATGTATGGATATTTGAATAGAATTTGCAATAAAAAATGCCGTTAAAAGGCACAGCTCCAAGCTAAACGTGCGTGTGTGTGTCTGCGGGTGGGTGTGGGTGTGGGTGTATGGCAATAATAACTTGTGCGTTATGAAAAACTAATTTCTCTAAACATATGCGCAACGAGGCTTTTCTTCTTGCGCTGCGAGTTGAGGGTTGGCTTCTGCTTGTTTTATGACAGGAGCACCCTCCAGCTCGCACAGAAAGCAAAAGAAGAAACAAATGTGTTCTAGTGGGGAATACACGACAAGCACTTACCCTGCCCAAAGGCTAAGAAGCAATACTAGGTGTGAGATCTTAAGATCTATGAATTTTATAATGAAAGCGTGTGTGTATAGATGAAAGCCCAAGGCTTTACTGTATGAAAAGTTATTTAATTTGGAGCTAATGAGGGGGGAAGTATCAAGGTGCATTTGGTAGCTGTTATAGTTTTTGAGATCGATGCTTGAGATACAGACAAAAAGACAGAGAGCTGGAAAAACAGAGAGATCGTATCAGCTTGTCATACTGACTTAGCCTGTTCCATTCACATTACACAAGAGACCCATATACCCCTTTGTTTTCTCTATCTCAATAATGCAATAATGCAGGGTATTCAAAAGAAAGACAGAGAGAAAGAGAGAGAGAGAGAGAGAGAGCACCCTTACCCACACACACCCCAAACTGCGCGTGTGTTAACAGCCTCGTGTATTGCTCATCGGGATCTTGAGGCTGAGGCTGAGGCTGAGAGGCTTTGACTTGAAATTGCAAATTTACGAGTATTTATATTGATGTCATTTGACTTTGATTTTAATGCGCGCTCAAAATGCGTGCAGAGATTTTTAATACATCTTATAATATGCCCGTTGTTGATGTCCCTCTCATTGTGATTCGTGTTTATCGCCATAAATGTTATTGCAATACATGTAGGAATATACATACATACATATATTCACTATGTACGCTCCAAGCTCGTTCCACTGATTGCGTTTTGTTCTTGCTCTGGCGAAGGACAACACAAACAGCAAATGGCATAGCCTGCGAATGTTTTCAACACAACTTCCAAAGCGCCATCTTCTCCATCGTTTTCTATTGATTAAAACAATTGCCTTTGTTTTCCAGCCACACTTAAGTTCAAAATGGGCTTTGGCTTGTGTATGCTTGACTAGCAGATACCCGTACTAGAACTGCTGTTATAATCTTTTAGAGTTTGGCATGCTTTTGCCAGTCAATGTAGTTAGCAAGGAAAGACATATTTTACTAGGTTATGTTTAATTTCCTTAACCTGAAACTTTTGTAACCTCAAAACATCTTACACATCTTAATTATACATTTTTAACGATTTTAAGGGCATAACAAGTTATGGGTGATCGATGAATCTGAGCTACGCGTGAAGTTTGAAGATTTACATGTATTAGTGTTAGAGTCTTAGCTTTTAAAGCTGCCAAAATGTGAATCAATCAGGCGGACGAACAGCCTGACGGATGGACGGACAGACAGACATAGACAGAGAGAAAAGACTTGCTTACATAGATTGATCGATTAGGCTCAGCGTCATGGCGAAGATAGATAGTCAGTTTAACAGGCAGATGGTAATGGCTATGTCTCTCTATGTACCTTTCTCTTTATATATTTCAGTCACTCTTATATCGACAATAACGATCTATTGTCTCTAGTATACTCATTATACTAGCAAATATTATCACAAATACAGCCGCTTAACTCAACTCTGGCCACTAGGAGTGTGGAAGATTTAGTTTTTCTTTCTCTCAATTTGCACACTCCAAAGAAACCTAACAAGATTACCCATCCGTTTTTATATATTTCAAAATTTGAATTCTCTAAAGAATGCACATTCACAAAAGCCAATATACTCGCTTTACAAAACGTGAGCGATCATAACAAAAGCTTTTCGTTTATGTTTTTTAAATTGTCGATAAAAGTTCTGTTCAGGTGTTTTGGCATGGCTTAGAAGTCATAATTGCTCGGCACCCTTATAGACTCAGCCCCAGCCCTGGCCGTAGCCCTTGCCCTAGCTAGCGCACCTACTCTCTAGCTACTATGCTTCCCCTACCACGCCCAACGCCTTCTATGGACTTTTTGCTTTATTATTGCATTTGTGTTGCTTTTGTTGTTGTTGTTGTTGTTTTTTGCATAGTTGCGGCATTTGAGAACGGAAAATGAAAAAGGCGCAGTTCAGCTTGTGTTCGCGTTGTTGTTGTTATTGTTGTTGGCTGTTTGTTTGGTTGTTGTTGTTGTTGTTGTTGTGGCTGTTGTTGCTGGCACTTGGCAGTCAAAGCATTGCAATAATTTGCACACAAAAGCGTTCGTCGAGTGCTTCAAATGCAAAAAAGTGGAGTAGAAAATCAAGCGTAAAGCGAAACGCCAACATTATCTGAATTGATTGACTGTGTGTGTGGGAGGGGGAGGGGGAGGGAGAGTGGTAAGGGGAGGGTGAGTAGGGGGTGGCAGAGGGAATCGTTAGTTACAACGATTGATTCGTCGTTGCATAGCAAATAATCAGTTAGGCGTCTGCCCAAACTCGCTGCGGATAGATAAATGCTTAAACTTAAGAGCGACTGCCACGCCCCCACACCACACCCATCTACATGTGTGTGTGTGTGTGTGTGTAATTTTTGTAATAAAGCACAATTTATGTGGTCTATACATCCACATGTACAATAAAAGCAACTGGGAAGGGTCAGACAGACGGGCAAATCAATAGGCAACTGCAAAAGTATGCCCAAAAAAAGAAGAGGCGGGAGGGGGAGGGGGAGGGGCAAGCTTTGGGTGGAGAAGGGAGTGGGTCCAGCACAGACTGCCCGCGTGTGAAGCTGGCGATTATGCCAAGCGCTTGACAACAAAAGCGTCTGAGTGGGGGGGTGAGGTGGGGGGCTGAGCCTGGAGGTGGGAGAGGCAGCTGCGACCCACATTCGCACACACAATAAAAGGACACTTGCATGTGATGGGCATGGCGAAGTCGTGGGGCCCCCATATATATATATATATATATATATATATGTCCGTTTGTATATTTTTGCTGCAATTTTTTTTCATGCGTGCAAAAAGTATTGCCGAAAGGATGCAGGATGCAGGATGCAGGCAGCCTGCCCCAACTCACTCTCGCCCGCTAGCTGCAAGCTGATGGCATCAGCATAATGCAAGCCTACGCAAACATTTTATTTGCATTAAGCACAGCAGCAGAGCCGCAGCGAAAAAAAAAATATTTTAAATAAAATCCAAAAACAACCAAAAAAAAAAAAAACAAAAAGAAAAAAAGCAGAAAAAAAAGCAAATGTTCCATAGCTAAAATACATATATAAGCAGCATACGCACAACAAAACTCTGTGTGTGCGTGTGTGTGTGTGTGTGTGTGCTGCACATGCATCAAAGCCGCCACACGCACACACACACTCGCGCAACTGCAGCCAATAAAAATGCAGCGGCAAAAATTGCGTGCAACAGGAAAAGCAAAACAAAAAAAAAAAAAAAAAACAAAAACAAAAAAACAAAACAAACAAAAATTGCAAAAATTGCAAAAATCAAACAAAAAGCCGCCAAAAAAAAAAAAAATAAAAATGAGGCAAAAAAATCCAAAAAATAATAAAAAAACAAAACATTTGCCACGCTGTGGCATTGGCCTGGGTGCGAGTGAAATAACAGCAGAGCTTGATTGCTGTCCACTTGCTAGCGACGACTGCGCTGCCAGCTAGCTGCAAAGACAGCGACAGCGACAGAGGCAGCAGCAGTGGCAGCAGCAGAGGCAGAGGCAGAGGCAGCGACAGCGGCAGAGGCAGCAACTGCAATTGCAGTGGGCAGTTACACATGGCCCTGAATAAAAACAAAAAAAGGACAAAAAAACAGAAAAAAACTCCACCTAGAACAAAATATATAAAAATTGTCAAAAAAAAAAAAAAAGGAAAAAGAAAAAAGTGTAAAAAATTGAATATAATAAAAAGGCGCCTCCTAAATTCGTTGGCCTGCAACAGAGCGAGACAGCAGCAATGAGCAAAAAAGTGCACATGGCAATGGCTGTTGTTGTTGTTGTTTCTGCTGTTGCTGCAGCTGCAGCTGGGCTTTTTAGTTGTTTTGCCAGCAAATGCATTTGCCAGGTGCGCAGCGCATTGGGCCCAGCTCAACGGGGCGTATGCGTACTGTATGTAGGCTCATGCTTAAGCAGTGTTGAGGGGTCCAGCGTATGCGTAATGCAAGCTCATGCTTAATTCGATGGCAGATAGCATATTACTGGAAGATTTAACCTGCATGGCATAAAAAGAATTAATACATTATAAGACGAATCATATATAAGTTTTCTTTTCTTCACTAACACTTAAAACTATTTATTCACATTTAAAAAAATTTGAAAATATAATTATTCAATTCTGCAACTCTGCCAGCTGTCAACGCTTGCCCGCAAAAGTAGGCAATAGAAAATGTCAATTTGCCAAATATACCAAGCGCTCAAAAGTAGGCAACAGATTTTTGTATTTTGCTCATTTGAAGCGCGCAAAAGTAGGCAATAGAAATTTCGAGCTGCTTCATCTACTGATGCTTACTCAAAAGTAGACAATGAAATGGCAATAGAAAATTTTATAATTATAAAATACAAAAAAAAAAAAACAATAAATAATAGTAGAATATTAATTGAATACAAACTATAAGACAGAAGAATTTGCTGTGCCATTTGTGCACAGCAGCGAATGAGCCATTGGGGCGTATGCTTAATATTCGAGCTATCGTCTTCCCCAGCTCTTCTTCGATGTTCGATCTACTACCCTCCATTTTCTATCTCTCACGATCATCCGGATCTACATTGCTCATTGGAACTAGTTCCCTTTAGTAACATGCTCAACAGTAGGCAATCGCTGATGTCATCCGCATCAGCGTGGACAGTGGCCAATTGCTGAATTGAACCGCGTTTCGCTCCCGCCAGCTTGTGGCCAATGCATTTGTCGATGATGCATTTCGACGCTTCGGCTGAAAGCTTCGTGCGAATAAGTGCGAGTGAGAGGGACAGAGAGAGAGATAGGAAGAGAGCGAGAGAGCTACATTAGCGACGTAGGGTGAGACAACAAATGCAGCGAGCGATCCATGTGCATGCAGAGTCGAGCATATGCGAACGCATACACCCAACACACCCACACACACACACAGAGGGGCAGTGCGCCAAATAGACCAAAATGAAAATAAAATAAAAATAAAAACGTTCATAAATAAATAAAATTAAGTTGAGAGCGGTAAAAAAAAGGGAACAAAACAAAAAAAATGTAAAAAATATAAAAAAAGAGGCGAAAAAATTAATTTTGCATTGGGAAAAAAAGGAGGAGAAATGCAGCAGACTCGAATGAAGAGCGTTGCAGTTGCAGTTGCAGTTGCTGCTGCAGCTGCATTTTACATACGCATACACACACGCACACATACGCATGAGCTGCAGTTTGGCAATTTTGCGGCCAAAAAAAAACATATAAAAAAACTGTAAAAAATAAAACTAAAAAAAGTAAAAAAAAATTGCCTGAACAGCAGGCAAAATATATTTAAATTTTGTTACTTTTCTTGTTGCCATTGTGTTGTGCGTGTGTGTGTGTGTGTGGGCGTGTGTGTGAGGGAGCAGTGCAATGTGAGTTTCAGTTGCTCTCGTTCGGACGCATGGCGCAAAATAAAATTGAAAAACTCCGCCCTAAAAAGCGGAGCAGAACAAAAAAAGCTTAAAAAAATCTGAATAAAAAAAATAAAAATCAAACTAATAAAACTAAAAAAAAAGGCCCACACATCCTGTATGCGTGTGTGTGAGCGTGTGTGTGTGCGTGTGTGTGTGAATGCACTAATTTAAAATGCATTATTTTTGTGTCGGAGGCTGAAGCTGAAAACTCCCAACGCCCTGCACCCAAAGTGATTTCCATTTATGGGCAACAGAAATATTCGATTAAGCCCAAACCAAATACGCCAAAACCCAAGCACGAATCCAACCCGAAATGAAGTCTGGTTAAGCTGCTCCTATCTCAACATGGCATCGATACTTTTTGTTTTGCTCAAATTATGCCTAGCTGCTTGGACTGAGAGACGATCCAATAAATTCCTATTTGAAATGATTTTACTAGTCAAATGCCAAGGTTTTAAAATGCCAAGGGTGTGGCTATATCTCGATGCTTTAAAGAAATAATACAAAGCTTCTCAGGCTCATTCATGCTAAGCCAGCCAAAATTTGTGGACTACTTCGATTCAAGCGAAGATCCAGATATGATTGATTTCGAGATCCAGCGAAGTCTGTCCCTCAGCTCAGCTTAAGGTTCAAGGTATCGAAACTTTCTTAACTTCTTATATTGATGCAAACCAAACAAGCTTAAAACTATGTTTGCTGCTATTGAAGAGATTCCAAATTCATAAACTTTGACTAGTTCTTAGCTGAGCTGTGCATCATTGTATGAGTATCGATACGTGCTTATTCTGGTTTCAGTTAATCCTTCGACTAATTCGACTATAGAAATTTTTCTTTTTGGATTCATATTCAAATTCATATTTTGATTCAATAAGTTCCTGTTCCCAATTTGACTTAAGGTATTAACACTTACTTAACTCCATATCTGGGTATAAAGCTTAGCTACACTGAGCATCATTTGAAGAGTATCGATGCTTGTTTATTCTGGTTTGATTTGACAGCTTTGATCTTTTTTGACTCACTTTCAGATTAAATAGGCTCCAGATGCAGGGCTCAGTTTCATCATCTTAGTTGACCAACCCAATCTAAGTAAAGAAAGCAAAAACTTGTGATTCGATTTCCAACTTAGTCTAGCCCTATTTCAATATATCGATACTCAACTTGTTATCCCGATTCAAGCTAAGAGAGCAGCAGACTTGAAACGCTTCTACAGTACTTCGAGTCAATAAATTGCAAGTTTTAGAGTTGCCCATCTCTGGCTCAGTTGTACTGCATTGTCGAGCTATCGATACTTTCGAAGCCTTGACTGCTGAGACTCAAGCGATTTTTCGAAAGCAAAAAAAGAAGCGGACAAGGAGAGTATTTTCTTTTTTGTGGGCATGACGAAAGGCAAAACTAAGGCTGTCGAAATGCGTCGATAACTTTTTTATTTCGAAGCTCTAAAAATGAGACATTTCATATTACTTTTATGGCAACAGCAACTGCTGCTGCTGCTGCTGCTGCTGCTGGCTGAGGCTTGTCTTCAGTGGGTTAAAAACAATTCGGGACAACTGGGTGGCCAAGCGTCACAGGCAAAGGCAACGGCAAAGGCAAGTTTGAGGTTAGGTTACAGTTAACGGGTGCCCAGATATATACACACACACACACACACGCAAGGCGCGCACACACATACATACAGTTAACGGCACTCAACGCATACAAAATTTCAAAATCATCAAAAAGTAGAAAAATACGCATTTCATGCACATTCGCGGCATTTATGAGCCCATCAACGTCGCTCATGGATGAAAGTAACGCGTTTTATGCGTCGTTTGGGTGGCTGCAAATGTATCTTTTTATGTGGCTGCCAATGGTGGTGGCGGTGGTGGTGGTGGTGGTGGTGGTGTTGGTGCTCCAGCTCCTCCATCTCCATTTCGACCACATGAGAACATGGCGCACACGCCAGCGCCGTAAAAGGAATCGAGCAAAACCATCAAGTTCAAAGTTTGGCAACGTTTATGAGCCGTGCTGCCTGTCGCCTGTAAAAATGAAGAGCGTTCGCCCAGCGAGCTCGACTCGCCTCTGCACGGCACTGCGCTGCCCAGCAACCCCTACCCCCCATCCAAAAAAGAAAGCAGCTCGACAGTGCTCACCTGGCCTAAAGGCTGCTATAGTTGCCTTCGCGCTTGGACAGCATTCAACATTCGATATTGGGCATTTGGCATCGAGTAAGGCGCATTCGGCATTGGGTATTATTGATTGGACATTGGGCCCAAGGAATCCCAAGTAAGATATTCGATATTGGGCTTCGGACATTGGACATTCGAAATGATGGTTTCGACATCAACTATCAGTCCATAGGAAACTGGTATTCGATGTTCGAATTATCTTAATCGAAATTCGAAATGAAGCATTCAATTTTAGGAACTCAACACTCGAAATGGCCACTTGGCCTTGGGCATTCCGAGTTCGAAATACGATATTCGAAATTCGACATTCGCCACTCTCTTTCGAAGTTAGACCTTCAACATTCCCAATTCGAATTGATCACATTGGGCATTGGGTATGCGTTTTGGGTTTTGGGTTTTGGGTTTTAGCATTTTGCGGCCCCTTTGACGTGGTCGTGGTCGAAACTACCAAGTACTTTTACGCCCTATTAAAAATATACTTTTTATAAGCCATATAAAAAAGGCGAAGACGACGAACGAAGGCAGCTCACGACGAGCCGATCTGGCCCGTAAGTAAATCGCATAACCAAAAAAAAGCAACAGCAAAATAAAACAAAAAATGTATTTGGAAATGTCTGCGTCGCTTTCTCGAGAGAGACATTTTATGCGCACCTAAGTCATTCCGAACAATTTCGATTAAAAAACTCATCTAAACAATTTATGGCGGAGCGTAAAAATCAAATCAAAATACACGCGCAGCGGCAGCAGCGGCAGCGGCAGCAAGAAGAGGACAGTAAAACTGCAACATTCAGCAAAGCAACCCCCAACCACTGCCGAGCTACCCCCAACCCCGCTATAAAGCAATTCGTGGAGCAACCCTCGCCTCGTTATGGCCCAGCCATTATTCACATTTTACAGTTTACAACTATGCGAAAAAACCATAAATTTAGAAATTAGATGGCCTCAATGACTGCCACAGTTACAGTTACTCCAACTGCTAGCTCCAACTGCTCACTGCTTATTGCTCAACTGTACTTTTTTGCCCACTGCTACTGCGTGCGCTCAGCTGTATTTTGTTTGATTTTATTATGCTGTACACACATATTGATAGATCGTCAGGCACTTCAGACGCCAACATATTCCTAATCAAAGGCTATACATTTAACGTTCTACACACCAATATGATAATAGGCTCTAAGGTCTAGGGTCTAGAGCATATTGTCTAGAGTCTAGGAACTAGCGACTAGGCTATAGTGGCTAGGCTCTAGGGTCTAAAGTCTACTGTCTAGAGTGTAACAGTACGATTAATTTGGGAGTAAATCAAAATGCTTGGCAAATTTAATATTAACTAGGCCTTGCTAGGTCCATGGAACCATTTGAACACCCATTGAAATGGGAGTTCAGGGTAAATAGGCAGAAGGAGGCATGGCATACCCCATTAGGTAAAGATCTTCTTGATCAGGACGACAAGCAGAGTCGATCTAGCCCTGTGCGTCTGTACGTCTTGAAGGTTTCAACAGCACGCGCAGCTTAAGTTAGTTTTGTCTAATCGATAACTTTTTCTATTTCAATGAAATCGAATAATTACTTTATCGAACTTGAGATCATAATTCGTATCTCTTATGTCTTTGGTGCTAAAGTCTTTATATTTTATTCTAACTTATATGAAATTCATCGAAACTGAAAACAGATTTTTATGATCAGCTGCACTTTCATCATGTTTCACCCGTAGATTGTTTCAGTTGTCGGCATAGGTAACAAAACAAAGTTCTCAGGTCCAAATCAATATTTAACACTCTGTTAATAATAGATTTATTTGCTCAAGCAACAGTTTATCTGCCACCTTCCAGATCGAATATTAATTGTACTGTATTATAAATTTTCTTTTATTTTTTTTCTGTTTCTAAGTTGTTCAATAGCTTGATTCAATAGCAATTTATAATATTCCAATAATATGATAATAAATTCCATCGAAATTGACTTAAATTTTGATACACACAATTTTCAAGGTAGAACCTTCTACTTTGTAGAACCTTTTACTCTAAACTCTTATAAGTTGATCAATGTTGTAATAATACACATATGTCTATAGTTTCTTCCTATAGACAGTGTTGTTTACCTGTTGAGAGTTGCGACTGCACCGAAATGCAATAAACGGTATCAACTATTTAAAAGGCGTTTTACTTAACAGAAAGAGAGCAACAAAGGTTGAGAGAGGGAGAGCGATAGAGAGGGAGAGAGTATGGTATGCCAATCTTTCTAAGCACTACGATAAAATATAAAATATAAAAGTAGAAGTTGGCAGACAAACGCGGAAGCTGCTAAAGACGACATTGATGTGACGATAAAAGGGAGGTGCGGGGCTGGATGTGGTTGGGGAGGTGGTTGCTATCTAGGGAGAGGGCAAGGGCAACGGCAAAGGCTCAGCCAAAAGAAAGTTAAACCGTGCGGGATATTAAAAAGTGCACGGGTAATGTTTCTTTTATGACTAAAGTGGCAGGCGGCTGAGCCAAGTCTCTAGAAGAGCGGCGAGGGGGTGGGTTGATAGGAGATACGGGAGGGGTGCGGGATGGGGTGCGTCTTCAAATGTCAGCGGCAGGCGCGCATGAGCATGAGCTGTCGGTGTTGGTTCAGCGTCATTTCGTTTTTAATTTCCGTAATTCCGTCAGCAGAAAAATTTTTGCAATATAAAAAGTAAATATCGAAATTTATAGACCTGCAGATGTGCGTGGGTGGTTCGGGTGGTTCGGGTGGCCGGGAGGGGGCTGGGGCGCTGGGCATGGTTAGTGTGCTGCGGCCAAAGCGACATTAAAAATGTTAAATAAAAACAAACAAACACAACGAGAGAGAGCGAGACAGAGCGAGAGAGAAGGCGAGGGCGAGGGCATTCAGGCAACCCCCTTGGCAACTTACACGAGGAATTTAATGACAACACTAAAAAGTTTAAGCGTTATTATTTCTAGGGTAGCTTGAAGAGAACCACCCTCCCCCAACCCCACCCAAAAAATCAGCTCACGGCTAAGAGCTTAGACTACAGAGTTGAAGTTTTTGTGTGGGCGGACGGAGCGCAAAAAAAATACGAGGCTGTAAAATGGCAAATTCATGACCTGCAAGCCCTAACAACCCACCCCTACCGCCCCGCCCCCTATCCCTTCAGCTACCCCTAGCCCTGTCTAACGGGCAACTAAAAATGAGCAGCGCGATTGTAACGATTCAGTTATTACCGTTATATTGCCGAAACAACGCGGCATTGCCCAAAAACAAAGTCGCAACGCACACATAACTCAATCTTCGACAGAGCAGCAGGAAAACCCCCACCCGAGCAACCCCAACCCCTGCCCTTTTTATTGCTAATGGCAGCAGAGTAAAGCTTGGTCATGGGCTGCTGCTTCTGTTGCTGCTGCTGCTGCTTCTGTTGCTGCTGCTGCTGCTGCTGCTGCTGCTGTTGCTTCTTCTACTGCTGCAGTTTATGCGAGCGCTGTAAAACTTACTTTAGTTTACCCCCTATCAGCCCTTACCCCTATCCCTACCCTTAGCCTGGCTTAAAAACGAAACAATTTTTACAACTTTGTTGTTTCGCCTGCGGCAGCCTTTTAGCCATTTCTAGTTGCTACGACCTCCTCCCCCCCTCACTACCCAACGCCCTAGTAATTTTTTTGAAAAATCTTTGTATTTAATGGACCATCAAGCGCCCCTCTGCCCGCTGTCGCCGTCGTCGTCGCCATCGCCATCAACGCTTCACCTGACTGGCGAATGCATAGTTGAAGCTAAAGTTGGCTTTTTGGACCTTCGGCTCAGCGTTAAATATTGCACTTTTTCCGCTCTCCGTTTTTTTTGTTTTTTTTTTTGGGGGGTTGTAAAAATGCGTCGTTTTAATGCTACAATAAAATACAAAAAGTTAGCATGCCGAGGGGCGGGTTGGACGGTATGGGCGTGGCAAGAAACAATTAGCGTAAAAAATACGCATTGCATCAGCTAACAAATATTTGGAGAGTTGCACAGGCCCCCACCGCCTCTCGCTGTTAATGCACAAGACTTGTAGTCCTGCTGCCTAGCTACAAGCTTCAGGCTCCAACTTTAAGCCCCAATCCCCACTCCCCCCTTTGCTACAGCTTGTTGCAAAATAGTTTTTTTTCGCATTTTTTATGCTAAAAGTCGACGAATGTGCATTTTTACTAGAGCATACTTTTGGGGGGATGGCAGAGAGAGCTGAGAGGGGGCGGGCAATGAGCATATATCATAGGATCGACCACAGGCCACACAATTTGTTTATGAATGAATATTTAATCAAGCTAAAGTTGCAGCCGAAGAGCAGGCAGAGTCGAAAGAGTGGAAGAGTCGAAAGAGTCGAAGAGCCTCAGCATTGGCGTTCATTTACCTGTGAACTCATGGCCCCGCATCCCACTTCTCCTCATTGGTGGATTGGCCAACTAGGAAACAGAAAATACATATTTGCCGTGCGTGGCAGCAAACACATATAAAATTTAAAAAATGAGAAGGGAAAAACTACAGATGAGGCGAGTTCAAGTTAAAATGCGATAATGCAAACATCAAATTAAAAACGAAAAGCCAATTGGAACATGCAACTGCACATGGTGTGCACAGGTGTGCACAGGTGTGCGCAGGTGTGTGTCTGGCTGAGGCTGGCGAGCTAATTGAAAGCCTTTGCGTTTTGCAGCCAAAGACAAATATTGCAAAATGTGCCGCAGCTTTATCCATATTTAAAATCAATTAAGTCAATAAATAATAAGGACAACCTTAATGCAATTAAATATATATATATATACTTTATATATGTAAGGTATATATACATATATATATATATATGTATAGATGGATCAGTATATGGGTATATGTTCATGTAAATAATGAGTGAGAATCTTTGTGGGCCAGCACAATCGACTGCTTAATACTCGTTCGTGTGCTTCTTGTCCCGTTTGGGGTGGACCATATAATGAGTGATTCATCGGAAAAACTAAGCGATATGAAAGCATGGAAGACAAAGTTTTGACCAGCTTATCGCGCTCCTTAAAGATGTAAATTTCTACTATATATTCAATATTTTTGTGGCTATACATTCCAAATTCCAAGTCTGGAAATTAAATGTTTTATTTTTTTAGACGATATAGGTTTTTCCGATTTGACATGTCCTTAGTGGGCGTATGCAAAGAATCTTAACACTTTGCGGCCATACAGACAAACGGTCGGACGGACAGACAAACGAACGGGCGGACAGACATACAGACGGACGGACTGACGGATAGGTAGCACAACGAATTGTTTCGGCTGCAAAGAACCAAAACGAAAAATAGAGAGAGAGAGAGAGTGTTAGCAAATGGTAACATATCTGCACTATTTTCTTTTACCTAAAATCCTAGTCCTATATGTCGAACATGAGAAGAGTCATTGGAAGACTCATATATGCTGTTCTTAAGGCTCTTTGCTCCCTGCAACTGAAGAGTAATATTGTCTATTGTTTAGAGATTTCAGTTTGAGAGATAACTCGCCTCTTATCTATCTATCATCTATTCTTAATTCTGTCAAGTGTTTCTGCTTAGACACGAATACACGGCACAAAACCAATAGACTTTTTTCACAGTGTGAACAATCATAATTGACAGCTTAATGCTCAGGCTCAGGCTACAAAAAATGAGCTTACACTCAGACAACAAGACAAGCCAATATGCCCGTTTTTCACCATAAGAAGGAGTATAGCAATAAAAAAAAGGTAGCGAAATGTTTGCAAATGCAATTGCAATGCAAAACCGCTTTTTACCTGCCCAAAAGGTAAGCCCCAAAAGTAGGTAGTCGTAGCTCGACACGCTTCGAGGACTCTTGACTCGTTGACTCGTTCGCCAAAACGTTTTGCAAGCATTCAAAATGCGAAAGAAAAAAACGGAAATCAAAGGAAAAAAGGAAAATGGCAACAGAATTCAAAATCTGTGAACTGAAAATGGAAACTGAAATTTGTTGCGCTAGCCGCGTTTTTTTCTATATGAAATGTTTCGTATACCCTGTAGCTATAGAAAATGACAAAAAAAAAAAACGGAGATGGTGTTTATGGGTTTGTGTTGAAAGGTGTGATTCAATCTATTCATAAGTTATATTTAGATGTAGTTGATTAGATTAACATGAAGAGCTGATCCAACCCATCCGTTTGTCATTCCGTCCGTGCATCTGTTCGTCCGCCTAAATGCCTCAAGTCCCGTCTAGGACTCTTTAAGTGCTAGAGAGAGCTCAAGTTTGTTTCAACTTGCTCCATATGCCTTGACTTATCTATGTCTATAGATGTGAGCTGGACTCGACTCGAGCAGCTCGCTTGACACGGAATACAGAGTATCTATCGTGTCGAGCGACTCATGCTTGCAGCACTCTTAGTGGATTTTATATTTGCTTGGCCAACGGGGCGTATGGCTTGTGCATGCGGCACGTTGCATGCCACACAAAAACTCACTCGGCCACAAAATTGGCCACAATGTGCCCGACTGCATTGTCCACTTGAGTTGCAGCTCAACCAAAACTCAAAGGCACAGCCAACAACAGCGACTAAATGGGTGGCTAATTCGAATTGAGGTAGCACAAGCCCCCAACCATACCCAACCACCCGCCAACCAGCTGCCTGTTGGCACTGGGGCAACATAAAGCAGAAGCAGAAAGGCGGAAAAAATGCAAATGGCCAAAAAAACGCATCAGCTGCAAAGTCAATAAGAGTCAACTGCAGATTTCTAACAATAAGCCACAGACACACACATCACACACACACCAGCACCACACACATGTACAGATGCCATAAAAGAAGCAACGTGTTGCAACTGGAGCAGCAAAAGCTTGCCACAACACGAATGTGGCACACAAATTTGGCCTGCAAAAGTAAAAGAACAAACGCAAGCAACAAAGATGGAAGCAGTGTCAAAGACAACAACAACAGCACACACACACACACACACACACACACACGCACACACACACACAGAGACACACACACACACTCACACACACAGACAGCATTTCATTCATGACGTTGACCTCAAACTCAACTGCCAGCCAGCTTACCCAGTCTCCAGTCTTAACCTTGTCCGTGTATGCTGCGTGTATGTGTGTGTGTGCGTGTGTGTGTGTATGTGTGTGTATGCCATTGTTGACTGCTGCATCTCTTTTGCTTTCGTTTTAGAAAGCAGCAGCAGCAGCAGCAACAGAAAGAAACTGCAACGAAGCAAGGACGAATTTTTCGGTAAATTTTTTTTGGTGAATTCATGTCTGCGCCTGCCGCCGCCTCTGCTGCTGCTGCGGCTGCCTTTACTTTTGGTCTGTTTTGCGGCTCCTGTTGGTGTTCGGTTTGCATCCTTTTATTGTTATTGTTTTGCATACATTTTTCCTTTTGGCTGGCGTTCGGCGTGGCGGCGGAGGGTGGCCTGAGTCGACTGTGAGTTCGAGTTGGCGATTCTTTTGCTACCTTTTGCAAAGGGAGGGAGGCGCATGCCACATGCCACATGCCACATGCCTCATGCAAAAAGATGACGTATGCACGTGGTTTGGCCAGCAATAAGAACAACAGCAGCAACAACAACAGCGGAAAATGACCAAAAAGAAATTATTGCCAAAAGGTAGCAAAAGGCAAACCGAAAACAGATGGCAAGGTGGCATGTGGCAAGGTGGCAAGGTGGTAAGCTGTCAGTGGCATGCAAATTGCGGCCATCTCTCAACAGCGAAATGTGTGCCATAGTATCAATGTCATTTTTCTTCTTCTTCTACTACTCCTTCTCCGTCGTCTTCTTCTTCATCCTCATCCTCATCCTCATCTTCTTCTTCCTCTACTTGTTGTCGTTGTTTACCGAGCGCGTTCAATGCTCAATTCGTTTCTTCTAATGCGCTGTAAAAACCAATGTGCCCCAATAAACAGCCATTACAACAGTTAGCTAATGTGATTGTTGCTGTTGTTGTTGCTGTTGTTGTTGTTGCTGTTGCTGCTTCTGCTGCTCATGTTGCTGTTGCTGTGGGCTTATTGAAGGCAACAACACGTAGATTATATCGAAAGTAAAAGTAATGCCGTCTCAATGTTGCGGATTCGCTGGATTCTTGTTTACTCGGCTCATCGAATGGCTTAGCCTTTTGCACACCCACATACACACACACACGCCCACACATATCACAAGCATCACACACACTTACAGACTATAAAGAAAATTCAAGAGTTGTTCTTGAAATCTGCTCAAAGGCAAATGCAAAAGCGAAACTCAAACTGACAAACTGACAAAATACGAAATATACGAATAATTTGTAATATAAGTCTTTGTATTAGAGCATGCATACTATATACTATATAAGGTATACGAATAGTAAAATATATATATATATGTGCAGTGTGTCAATAGTATTATCTTAAGTTAAGCACACGCAAAGTATTTATACTGTCTAGTCTAAGAATAGTTTGAGATTATTTATGTATAGTATACAAATGGTCTAGTCTTATATTGTGTATATATAGTATAGAATAGTCTTATATTATGTTAAGCACAGGAAAAGTCTTATATTGTATAAAGAATTAAAGCACACAAATGAACAAATATTATATTGAAAATAGTCATATACTAATATAGATAATATAATATTCACGAGAAATAAATAATCTTATTCTATATATGAATACGAAGTGTCTTATATTGCATATAGCATAAAAAATGGTATATAGAATATACGAATATTCTTTTCATATTTATACAACTATGCGAGAGTCTTATATTGTATCGTCTTATAATATATATAGAGTATTCAATTATATACTCTTTATTATATGAAAGATATATAGTAAAGAAATAGTCGTATAATATATGTAAATTATGCGAATAGTCTTATATTATTATCTATTGAAGTTGTACGATGCTGCAAAGAGTTCTTTCAGCGCCTTTCTCGCTGCGTGACTGTTGCAAATCGTTTCTAATCAGATGCAGCGCACTGTTTGATAGCATGCAAAACAGATGCAGAGCTCTGGCGACTGCCTGTCGAAGCTGTCACCAGTTGTTGCTCCTGTAGGCCCAAAAGCCTCAACAACCAAAAAAAAAAAGAAAACAGAAAAAAACAACAAGACCCTCAACAAAGGGCGAGTCGAGCCTCGCGCGCCAACAAATCCCGGTTTTGTAAGCCAATTTGCACTTAGGCTTATCTAATGTCATATCATTTGTATAATGTTCGTGTTGGCCCTGATACTTGATACACACTGTACTATTGCCACACACACGCACACACACACACACGCGCGCACAGCCTGCCTCTAGCTCACATGTGTGGCCTTCTTATCCTCCGGGGTTCATTTCTAAGCTCATTTATGTTTATCACAAATGCGTGCCAAAGTGTGTCGTTATTCTTGCGCTTCTTCTGCTTCTTCTTGAGCGGCGCGCGAACAAAAACATTTCAAATATTCAAAAAAAAAGCACACACACACTTACGCACACACACACACACATGTTGCTCAACTAGTCGAAGCATGTGCGTGCCGTAGAAATTCATCTAACGGCTGTAACAGGTAATTGAACTTGGGTTATATGACGGCACGGAATGATGCGCAGCCGAAATGGAATTGAATGAGCCCAAATGTGTGCCACGCGGTCCCCCTAAGGCCACTCCCCCCCCCCCTCTCCTCTCCACTCCCCTCTACCGCACCCGTAAGCTAGCAAATGCGTGCGAACTACATAATGTGGACATAAAAAGGATTTCGCAAACGCGGCAACTGGGCCAAAAACCAGTGGCATAGAGGAGGCCTCCTGAAAGGCGTGGCGGAGGCGGGCGTGTTGTGGGGGCGTGAGGGTGTTGCGTAGTCAATTTCGTGTAACATTTGCCAGCTATATGAAAGTTGCAAATTGTATGCCATAGTTTCAAACACACACACATGAGAGTGTATTGTATTACACATACCAGATGAGAAGGAGTAGGAGAAGGGGGACATGGGGGCGTATGCGTAATGCCAACTGTTGAATAATTCATGGGCAACTGGAGATTTGTGCAGATGCTGCATGCAGATCCGACAGACAGACAAACAGATCCACATATACATTTGATGCCGATTTGTGGCACACATAACTGTAAATCGCGTTTGAGTATAGCTAGCCCCTAACCCCCAAATAAGAGTAAGCATTTCGAATCGGGTTCAACTGACTATCTAGTTGACTCGTTAATAGCTAAATTATATTTACAGAACTGTAGACCTTGGCAATGAGTATAGGACTTTGAGTTTAAGTATTAGGTATAAGTATAAGTATTAGGTATAAGTATAGGTATGAGTATAAGTAAAACTATAAGTATAAGTATAGTAGTAAGAATAATAATAAATATAAGTATAAAGTAAAAGTAGAAGAATGAGCTACGAAACGCTTTCCAAACAAAACATATTCGTACAGAACCAATATACCCATTTGCAACAACAATAACGGGCATAACAAACACAAATGTGAGTAGAGCCACCGTGAACGACTCTGAACGACTGAGAACGACTGTGAACAACTCTGAATGTCAATGCATATTTGAGCAGATGGTACTCCAGGCACATGCTCTTCCCACTGCTCGCTGCCAGATAAATTGCAGAGAGCATATACTAATCGAGCTTAGCTTTTCATATAGTCATTATCTTATCTTATTTTAGCTTTTCGTATTATCATTATTCCTCACTCTTATATGCAACTAGTTTCCTCTTATGCTACACTCAGCTGGCGCTTGGAGTGGATTTTCTGTTAATCATTGAATCGCGTTTTCATTTACTTTTAGAGCTTTTGAAAGGAACAGGAGTCGTAGAGACGCAAGTTAAAGATATCAATGTGGCCATAATTCTTTTGTGGGAGAATGGATAGGAGTATTTATATGTATATGTATACTTATATATTAACTCCTCCCCTGTCAAATGCAGACTAGGATTTGATTTCAGTGTCTTGCATGGCTCATCTTCGCTCATTTCTCGCTAACTTAACTTAGTTCAATTGTTATACCATAAATCTAAATCTATATATACTATTTCAACACCGACTTTAAGCCCTATTTCTCTCTCTCGATCTCACTCAATGTCCCAACTTTATTTTTATTAATTTCCCTTTCAGTGCAATTCTCACCGAATCACGCTACGTCTATGGGTTGCTATTCATAGGCAAACTATTTGTTCGCTTAGTTCTCTAACAATATTGTTGTCTCTCTTTGAACTTCTGCTCTTACTCGAATATGCTAATGTTTTCAATTCGTTCTAGACCGAAAGCTAGTTTCTATTGGCCACTTCTTAGTTTATTTTCTCCTTCACTCTCTCTTTCTCTTTCACTCTCGCTCTCATTTGATATGTTTCTTCCTTACTCTTCGCTCTAAATCGTTATCTTCTTCTCTTTTTTTCTAGCACTCTTCATACATCGAGGCTCATTCCAACTACAGCCAATTAATATTAGCTAAGGCTTATGCAATTTCCCCTTTTGGTAAGTGCATATAAACATTTATTGAAACAGTTCTATATACGAATGAATTTATATGCCTATATGCGGTTCTTTTATGTTGAAGTGTTTATTTAACTGTTTGTGCCGGATTCAGAACCGCAGAGTCAAAAGATTTCGATTTGTTTACCTCGCTCGAACTTGTTTTGTTTCATTTGTTTCATTTGTTAACTGACGCACTTGCAGCGCACCTACTCGCAATTGCCATGGATTTTCTTTTGTGCCATATTCGACCCGCACTTGCAGCACTCTGGCTGCGGCTGCGGCTATGGCTGTGGCGGTGGGGCTTGCACCCAATCCAGCAGAACGTCCGATTTTCGTCGCATTTTCGACTTTTTATACCCTGAACCCATTGAAAATGGGAAATCAGGGTATAATGTTTTTGTGAAATGTATGTAACAGGCAGAAGGAGACATCGCAGACCCCATAAAGTATATATATTCTTGATCAGCTCGATGAGCTGAGTTGAAATAGCCCTGTCCGTCTGTCCGTCCGTCCGTCCGTCCGTCCGTCCGTCCGTCCGTCCGTCCGTCCGTCCGTCCGTCCGTATGAACGCAGCGATCTCGTAAACCACAAAAGCTAGATATATGAAATTTTCAGAGAATACTCGTCTATAGCCTACGCAGTACGAGTTTTTTTTAGATTTTCGATAACTCATTCCGTTTCCTTATTATCGATAAAAATCGATAACTTTTCTTCCGCTAAGCATACCGTAAAAGCTAGAGACTCCAAATTTACTGTGTAGATTTGTGTAATGAATGCGGACATTTTGTCATTTTTGGATTTTGGATGCCACGCCTCCTTCGCCCCCAATATGCAAAATTCGTATTTCAAATACTAGAGACTTGTGCTTTGGCAAATACATACATATGAATGACATGATTACGCTGCGCAAGTTTGATTAAGAAAGTCAGTCCACAAAAAAAGTTATTAAACATTTAATTTCCCATACAATAGGCATATTGCAGCCCAAGCGCAGTCGCTGCGTCAGCTGCGCAGTCAGCAGAGCGCATGCTTATGCGTGCGTGTGTATGCATGTGTGTGTGTGTGCGTTGCTCGCAATATTTGTATATGTAAAATAAGCATATAATGTTGGGAAGATTGGATCTACGCAGGGTTCAGGGTATCTCGTAGTCGAGCCGTCTCGACTAGAGCACTCTTACTTGTTTTTTCTTGCTTTTTCCGCTTTGTATACCCTGTAGCAATTGAAAATCGATTGAGAGAGGTATGCTGATTTCGAGTATATGCAACAAGCCAGTCTAACAATATCCTTTAGTCTGTCTGTATACATGGGTCTCGGGAACTATAGATGCTACAGACTTATATACCAAAAACAGTTGAAGTTACTCGATTTCTCAATAGAACTTCTTTATATCTATTGATTTTTTTAGGCCTAACTTGAGAATCCAGGTACTTTTACTGCTCGCTCATATTATATTTTAGGTACTTTCCCCTTTGGAAAAGCTCATTTTAAATAGTTGAGATCGGTTAGAATATAAACGAAAATATTCCGTAAGTAGTCAGGGTATCTGCTAGTCGAACACTCCCGACTAGAGCACTCTTACTTGCTTTCATTGTTGGAGTCACTCTGCGCGCCTGGTACTGGAGTCTCCTCTGCGTGTGTTGAGTGTGCTTGTGTGTATGTGTGAGTTATGGATACGAGTCAAAATGTGGGTTGAGTCATCCAACAGTGGAGAGGCATGCTTTGGCTTTGGCTTGGTCTTGTTGTTGACAGGCTGCTGCCGTTGCTGGAGCTTCTTTCTTTTGTGGTGCTACTGCAGCAGCAACCTCCACAGTTCTCTGCCCACACTCGCCATGCATTGTCAACAGGTGGCGCCACAAGGTCCTGGCCGGCACGCGCCGTTTCATACGAATCCCCTCGTTCACTCTCACTCCTCGCTCTTCCCACGGCCATCACAGTGTGAAGGACGTTCGGTTTTCTTTCCTTTTGTGTATTGCAACTTTTTTGTGTGTTGACTGCAAAATTTCGGCATGCTTCTTCTTTTTGCGTAGAGTGCCCCTCCCGCTTGCCCCTTCCTCTTTCCCTTGGACTTCCCGGCGCACACACGTTTTCCTCTTTTCTTTTGGCGACACGCTTCGATTCGCCGGTTTTTTTCCCGGCTGACTCTTTCCCTGACTCCAGATTTGTTGTCCAGTTGAAGTGTTTAGCCCGTTGTTTGACTTTTCGAGTTGTAGCCAAAAAAAGTATGTTCACAATGTTTGTTACGTTGACTTAAATGTGAGTAAATGAATTCTGGAATATTGAATGACATATTTCAGCAATTGAGGGAGAGGGGAAGAGAGGCAGAAGAGAAGAGGGCAGAGAAAAGATGAGAGGTCAGAGGCGAGGTTAGAAGAGAAGAGAAGAGGGAAGAGGGAAGAGGGAAGAGGGAAGAGGGAAGAGGGAAGAGGGAAGAGGGAAGAGAAGAGAAGAGAAGAAACGAGACCACAACAGGACAAAGAAGATGGCAACGAAGGGAGCCGAGACGAAGGCTGAGAAAAATAAGTAAGAAATGCTTTCCTCCTCTTGATAGATTAATTTACCCATCTCTCTATAGAAAGTATTGAACCGAATAGCCTTGTTGCATACTAATATAGGTTTCACGCATTACGCTCTATTTCATGTTTATAGTCCAAATATAGATGTAACGGCTCTTTAAAGTCTTCACAATAAAGTCTTATATATATTGTATTATTTATATCGTAATATTGCATCGATTGGTTTGTGACTTGAGTAATTCTGTTGTCGATCAACTTGCTCGCCAAAAGCTTTCGATTCTTCAGCTGTAAAAGCTCAGCAGAAGCTTAAAGCTAAATGAAGCATGGTTTGACCACGAGCCAGACGCGAGCTATTTAACATTTTGCTTCTTTCGAGTAGTTGGCAAAGAAAGAAAAAACTAAACTAAAAGAGGAGAGAGGGAGGCGGAGGAGGCTGCCTTCTAAGTGGGCATAAATCAGTTTATGCTGCCGACGACGACGCCTTTCGCAGAAATGTCTTCGCTCTTCGGACTCAAACGGAAGGTGCTTAAGAGAGCGACGCCAAAAGTGAAGAGAAAGTGTCTCGAGTGGGCGTACGACTCGCAATTTCTCTTCTTGAGGATACTGCTTGCGTGTGTGTGTGTGTGTGTGAGTAATAGTAGGAAAATGGGAAAATCCAGCGCATAAAAACGACTATAACAACAGTTCGTGAGGCGAGGGGTGTCGAGGGGGGCAGGCGAGTGGTGTCGAGGGGGGCAAGCGAGGGGTGCAGCTACCCAAAAAAAAAAAGAAGCAAACCGAAAGGGCAATACAAAAATGGAAAAGAAAAGAAAACGCGACGCAATCAAAGGAACGTGCGCACTTCGACGTCGACGTCGACGACGGCGCTGATGCTGATGCTGATGCTGACGTTCGCAGCGTCGCTCCTCTCTCTGTGTGTGTGTGTTTGTGTGTGCGGGCGGGAGGCATATCCTCATGTGGGTAGACAAAACTTTCGCTTTCGCTGAGTCGCCTTCGCTTTTTTGCCGACTTCTTTTGCTCTAGCGTCGACGTCGACGTCTGCGCCAACGTCAACGTCGACAGCAGCGTCGGCGTCCGCACGCAGTCGACGCCAATTTTTCTTTTGCTCGGCAAAAGCAAAAGAAAAGAATGAATAAAAAGAAGAAAAACGGCATGTGGAAATTGTGGCAGCCGATAAATTTCTATGAGAATATTTTCGAGGATGCGAAACGAAGCAGAGCTACAGTTACAGTTACATGGTTGATGCTGCGGCACAGGTGGGCGCAGACAGTAGCAGGTAGCAGGTATACATATATATCTAGGTATATAGGTGTATATATGTATCAAAATGGGCAGCCAGCACGACCTTGAGCCAACATTTGTGCCTGGTTCAGGCAGCTAGCTTGTCTCCTAATTGGGCATGACTGGCTAAGCTCAAATGCCTACACGCACACACAGAGCACAAGAACCACCTGTAAGCTGCGTTGCCCAGCGGCTAAGACTTTTGATTAAACAACTTTGACTATGTTTCTATGCCACACACATGTGTGTGTGTGTGTGGGGGGCAGCTGTCCACTCGTTGCTAAAGGATTTTCATATGCTTAGCTTTCTCTTTTGGCTTTCGCCATGTTACGTGTCACTCGGCTGCTGTTTGCTTGCCATGCTCTTAAAACTTTCTTCAACAGGTTGCAAGTTGGCCAAGTCCCTCTCTGTGGCTGTGTGCGTGCGACCCTCTCAGCTGTTGGGAATGGAACTCGTATATATGCTTGACCTTGGAGCCAGAGCTAAGCGCTGCCATGACAGCAGTCAGCTAGCATGTGGTCAAGCCCCAACCAAACCACCCCAAGCCAGCCATCGTCGCCTGTTGCACACGCCACTAATCCTGGCAGCCACACACACACACACACACACACGCACACACACACACACACACACACGTACAGTCGAGTGTGTTGCCTTGTCTATTGGCCCCCCGAATAAAGATAAGACGTTGCTCCAACAGCTTGTGTGGCAGGCCGATAGCTCAATAGCCGGACAGCCGGACAGCTGACGCTGCTTATGCTTGAGCTTCAGCTTAAAGGCGATTCGAAAAGGTTTCTAGATAAGTCTCGCTTGTGCGTTTGGCGATCAGGTAACACATTGACTGTCGGCTATTATATCGCAATTGCAATTTGATGACTTAATCGTGGCAGCTCAATAGGCTTCTGCACAGATTCAGTAGACCGTTGAACCCCTCGCTCTCTCACTCTCGGCCCTTGCCGTCACTATCTGCAAATTACTATGCTACGAAACCAGTTTGCTCTCAATTCCCGACTCGCAGTTGTTGCATTAACTATGCAAGAGCTTGTCCCAAAAAAAGAAGGAAAAATAATAATGAAGATTTGAAAAGCTGAGCCTGCATGCAGGCCAACCGATGCAGAAACTGGGCACGATAACGAAACCGAAACCGGGCACAAAAAACTACAACAAAATTGAATGCAACAACGTCCAGGGGCAGTAGAGAAAACAGTGAAAGGGGAGGGAGGAACGGAGGGGAAGCGGGGGTAAAGCGAAGTAAACATGAAATCCAAGTATTAAATTGCAGCGACCTATATAGAAAGAAGGCAGCGTGATCATCGCGGCAACAGAGAACAGACGAGAGAGAGAGGGAGCATCAGTCCTTATCCTCGTACTACTTGTTTTTTTGTCAAAGAGAATGAGACAGAGAGAGAGAGAAAGAGAGAGATAGATAGAGAGAGAGAGAGAGAGAGAGAAAGCAGGCCTTCGAGATTTTAAATTGAAAAAACTGCATTGTGAGCTTAAACTCGAACTCAAGCTTCAGCTAACGCACAATGTTTTTAAAGTATGTCCTCTGTCGTGCTCTCAGCCCTGCTGCTCAACTTATTGCTGATGTAGACGATGCTCGATGCTCGATGTTCGGTGCTCGCATAACGTGACCTGGCGCACCAAAAATGTTTCGACTTTTTTTTGGCAATGCCAAACGCAAAGCGACGCGGAACTAAGAAAACTAGTTTCCAAAATAAAGGGATCGCGTGGAGCGCGTCTTGTGGAAGGTTTCTTCACCGGCTTCTTCGCCCTTGGCTTTAGTCCCGGCTACAGCCTGGCCAACTGGTTATTTGAGTGTGCCTGTCTGAGCATTTGATTGAAGTTTTTAGCACAATTTCACTTGGCCAACTCGGACTTGGACTTGCAGTTGGCCCAAAGGCGACGCGCCTAATTAGGAGCTTAAGTACATGCAGCAGAATGTAAGAGCTTTCATTCAAGCTGGCAGCCTGGCAGCCCGGCAGCCTAGCAGCCAGGCATCTGCTGCTGCTCTAATGGGCTGATATTAACGATTTGAACAATCTACCAACTGTACAGAAAGTGCTCAAGTAAACTAAATGAGAGAACAGCCCAAATATTGAGTATATATTGGAACTGAGCTGCATTGATGTACTTAGCTTATAGAGGCTTCAATAGGGAAGAACTTGCACAATATTCAAGGTTTATGTGACATGAAAAATCTAATATCATCATAGATCATTTAGCTGTGAATATTTCTATACTTTTATTAAGGTTCTATACTCTGAAGAGCTGCCTGTCCGGCGTCGATCTATCTATTGAAGGTAGAGACTTGATATATTGTATACATATAGTCGTGTCCATTCGGTTTATGGCATTAGAGCCAAGTACTCGAATCATTCTTGAACTTTGGTCAACAGCTAGGCCTCTTAGCTGTAGTACGCGCCTTGGGGACGTGGAAACTCCGAAGTCTTATAGCATGGCATGTATTTGATTTTGATAATATAGTCTTTAGTCCTTTTCAAATACTTTTCTCTTCTTCGTCCATTTATTACAGAACTTTATTAAAGCATTTCCCAAAACGTTTCGAGCTTAAGAACTGGTCGACTGGTCTTTGGGGTTTAGCCTGTTGCGTGTTTTGCTTTGGGTTTTCGGTTTGGCTTTTTTGGGTTTGTTGGCACCCTTAAGTGTTTATCATGTAAAACACCAAAGAAACATGTCAAACATGCCAAATATGTATGACCCACAAATTATGCGACACACACACACAAGTATAGAAGGAGAAAAGAAGAGAGAGAGAGAGAGTGTGTGAGAGAGGTAGAGTAAGTTGTTGTTTTCGACTTGGGTCTTATGCATACGAGAATGCTGTATAAAATCAGAGATTACCACTACGAGTAAAGAGAAAAGGAGGGAGAGAGGTCGAGAGAAATGGCTGGGATGTCCTTGATTTTGTTGTAGTCGGGCTATCCTCTCAACTCTCAGCCCCTGCACAAATATTTAAGACGCACACGCAATAGCCAAAACCAAAATGCTCACCCACAAGTGCGAAGAACTTGAGACCCTTCGGAAGCAGCTTATGGTCAAGTGGGTCCTGTGTGTGTTATCCTTCCAATTATGTGACCAGAAATATGTGACCATTCAAATTAGAATAGAATAGCCACAAAGCAAAGCTGTGTCCATTAAAACAACAACTGAGAACGTGACAGTCGGCCGTAACCGACTGTCTAATACTCGTTCTCGGAATGAAGTCAACTGCAAAATATTAAGATTTTCTGCCGCTAAAAATTTGGAAGACTAGATATTCTCCCATGCTCCAAAATATCACCATACCTTATAAATCGAGGCTGTAGACACGAGTATATCTAATCCAAATTTTAAGACAAACAGGAAAACGAACATTGCAGAGAAAGCCCAATATATTCTCTGCTCACAGCGTGAACGAGCATAACATGGCCAGATGGTCGAGTCGAGCAACGTAAGGCAAGCAAGTCATAATTACAAATTACACACATAATCATCAAAAACACACACACACACACACACAGAGAAATCTTGACTGAGACTCATTTTATTGCTTTTGCCATGGGGTCTAGCTAGTCCTCAGCCTCTGACAGTCCTCACCCCGCAGTCCTCATCATTCCGCCCTCTTTGACTAGCTGTCTGGCATGGGCAAACAATTTCAGCTTGCGCTATGAATTTATTAGAAAACTCAAGAGTGAAATTCTTGGATTTTGGCACACGCAACGCCCCAGCACGTCGTCAATTGAGTGACCCACACAAGATGGAGATTTGGGGTTTAGCATTCAGGACATTGGGACTCTAGACAGAGAGAGAAAGAGAGAGCTAAGGAGCTGGCTGGCATGGCATGCGTGTTGCGTCAAGCGATTTCACTGCTGGTTAAGCAACTAAACGACGTCTACATCTATGTCTCACAGGTATTATGTAAATTAATTACCAAAGGGCATCCATGCACACTGGCATAACCCTTTGCATTTCAATTGTTTCTAGCCGAACTCAACTGCTTCTCCGCAATCTCAGCTGGTAGCCACTCGCCTGGCCTCTCAGTCTGTGTGTGTGTGTCCTGTGTCCCAGACGGAAGTCAAGCCCAAAAATGATTTTTAACACTTTTATGAGACTTTTGTTGCCATTTCCTAGTGGTGGGCGCCACAAGACTTTGCCCTAACTACATAACTACCCTCCCTCCCCTTCCCTCTTCCTCTCTCTCTCTCTGCCTCACGAGCCTTGGCTTTCACTCTTGTGCCACCCTGCCACATGGTTCGTGTATAAGGCATAAGGCATTCAACTGTGTTTATTGATATGGTCGTCCGTTCGTCCTTCCGTCCCTTCGTTCTTTGTGTGTGTGTTTAGTTTAGTTTTATGGGGTGTCCGGTTGCCCGTTACACAGCAAGGCCGAAACGGCAGGCCATGAGTCGGAAGCCAAGTCAAACGAAGTCGGCTGTCCGCAAATTAGCATGATATGTGCCTCAACTACAGCCTGTTGCCTGTTGGCTGTTGGCTGTTGGCTGTTGCCTAGTTGTGTCCTGTTTACGATTAGGCCCATCAAAGGATTAGGCAGGCAGCACGCCACAGAAAAGGACAAAAAAAGGGGTTCGGATACTAGACTTTACGAGGGGTGGAACTTTGTGGCACTGACTCCCGCTTCCGTTGTTGTTATTTTGTTGCCCGAAAGGCCAAAGGTTCAAAAGTTTTGACACGCAATTACTTGAGCACATGTGGGCTAGGCCTATTTTGGGCTAAGGACGACAACAACAACAGCAGCAGGAAGGAGCTGCAACAGGATGACTATTTGGGCTGGAGTAGAGCAAGGGCCATGGGGCAAGGGTTGTTAATATCATTTTAAGTGATTTTATGATGAATTTGTGCCCTAAAATTTCAACTCATTTGCGCACACACACACACACACACACACACGCACGCACACACATCATCAGGAACAACATCATCATCAAGTAGAGCTCTCCGCCTACCTTTTGTGGGTTTTAGGCTAAAAGTTTTTAGTGTGAAATTTTCACAGTAATTTTATAGGCGCACTTAAGCGGTTTGTCTTCAACCAACCCCCCACCCCATTCCAACCACAACCCCTGTGCGTGTGTGCATGTGTGAACGTGTTGATTTTGTGGCACTTGAGCGTTTTTGAACTTTGAACTTGTGTTTTTTGGGTAGTTTTTATTAAGGTTTGTTTCTGCCTGATTATGGCCCATCATAGAATGTTAATGTGCGTGTGTATGTGTGTGATTGAGTGTGCGTGTGTGTACATGTGTTTATTAGCGTGCGACAAATCGTTTAACTCCTTAAGCGTATATTATTTAGATTGTCGACATGCAAGATTTGATGACTTTCTAATTGACTCTGTGACTCTGACTGCGGGTGTGTGTGCGGGTGCGTGGGTGAGTTAAATGAACAGTCAAAGCATGAATAGTTAACCCCTGTATATTTGCATACATATAGATATATATATGTATGTGCATGCGTATCTCATATTTGAAGGTTTACGACTGCCTGGCGAGTGCCTGCAAAAAAGTTGCATAGTTACTAAAAGAGGCTCACCTTGAGCTTTGTTTGACTTTTGCAACACAACAAGCTGTGTGTGTGTGTGTGTCTTATCTTAGTCACTTCAGTCAGTTTATATGCATATACATATATATATATATATATATATATATACATATATAATTAAAAGACATTGAATTGTAAGAAACCCCTTGACTGCGATTGCTGAACTTTGCGGCAAACAAACAAAAATCAAGTAGGAATACTGCAGTCGAAGGCAATCGACAGCCTAATACTCGTTCGCGCCAAGAGGAACAGCAGTTAAATTTATTAAAATATACTATATTATTAATGGGTGTAGTTGGTTGCGAGATCAACAGAGGACCATCAGACTCTAAAAACTAAAGTATCTCCTCAAAATTTACTAAGGAAAACTTATCATTATATAAGATTAGGCTGTAGATACTCGTATATGTAATCCAAATTCAGGTCTCTCGACTGATATTGCACAAAAGCCAATACACTCTCTCTCTCTCTCTCTCTCTCTCTCTCTCTCTCTGTCTCTCTCTGTCTCTCTGTCTATTTCTCTCTCTCTCTCTCTCTCTCTCTCTCTCTCTCTCTCTCTCTCTCTCTCTCTCTCTCTCTCTCTCTCTCTCTCTCTCTCTCTCTCTCTCTCTGTGTGTTCAGTTCATGAACGTATATGAGAAGGGTAAAGCAACTGTAGAAGCTCGTTTCGAAGCAATCATTTTTCAAATTGCTGCACTCATAGAGCGACAAAGAAAGAGAGAGAGGAAGAGAAAGAGTCAGAGAGATCGAGAGTCAGATAGAGAGAGAGAGAGAAACAAACGGGTGCATTGATCCCAAAGTTGAAGCAGCGAAGAGAACCCCAAAAATGTAATTTTGAAGCCGACAACTACGAAAAGCAAGAACAAGCTAAATAAAAACACAAATTATTGTGTGTGTGTGAGTGGCATGCTTGGCATGGGGACAAATGCGAAGAGTATAAAGCGTAAGCGAAAATAATAATGTTATGCTGTGTAAATCTAAAGAGCGTGGCCAAAGAACCCTCCTTCCGCCTCTCCCCGCTCGTTGCATAAGCTCTAGCCAAGAAAGGGGATAGAGAGAGAGAGAGAGAGAGAGAGAGAGAGAATTCGAGCCTGCAAGCATACTTACCTACTCCCTCTCTCATAGTTGTCCGCTTGTACAGTCAGCCAGGCCTCAATTGAGCTCTAAGTAAATGGATCTAAGTGAATTGATCTTACTTAAACTGAAGTCTAGTTTAGTATTGATTAAGTATATAAGAGACTACGACTTGACTATTTTGAGAAGCTTTAGCAACTATAGCCTTCGGGATCCGAAGCTGTGATCCCTGATTTTCTTGACTCACTTCAACGCAACTCAACCTGAAGAAAACTGAACTGAAGTTTTTTAGTGAACTAGACTAGGTCAGCAATGTTAACCTAGCTCATCATATTTATTTGATGATCCGTGATAACTATATATCAGACTCCAATCGTTGTCGTAGCTGATTCATACTAAGCTTCGTCTATATATAGAAAAGATTCGCAGCTTTTGTTATATAGAAATACTCATCGCATGGGGTCGCTGTGGAGAGGGCATAGCGGGGTTGGCTGGAGCGCTTGCAGTGCGGCAAAGCAAAGTCACGCTGTTGGCACTGCGGTCTTTGAACTACCAAAAAACAACACACACAGACACACCAAACACACACACGCTCACACATACAAAAGTGCAGGCTTTTGGAAGAGAGGGTCTTAGGTAGATGTGCCAAGCGATCTATGTAACGTCGCCGTCGACGCTGACGTCGCCAACGCTGTCAGCGCCGTTGCAGTCCAGGGGGCATCGAGAGGGTTGCAAATGTATTGGTTAGCGCAGCGATCGACACAGAGAGAGGCAGAGAGCGAGTGAGCAAATCCACTTTTTTGGCAAAAACAACTAATTTTTTTTATGTTTGGCAAATTCACTCAGTTTAATGCGCTCTCTCGCGCTCGCTCGCTTTCCCCCCTCTCTCTCGCTCTTTCGACAGGGCAGCTCACAGCGTCAGTTAGTTTGAAGTATGCAAGCCCGAACACACGCACACATATGCCAATGCAAACAAAGCTTTGCACACACACACACACACACATGCATCTGCCTTCCCTCTCTGTCTCTCGCTCTCGCTCTCTCTCTCTCTCTCTTTCTCTGTTTGTGCCATTAAAGCAAAGCAAAAGGCATATCTACTCGCACTTCCTAAATTCTGTGTGTGCCCTCGCTAGGTCGCTGCGCTGCGATCGATGTGTGTGTGTGTGTGTGTGTGTGCGTTGAGAAACCTCAAAAAGTTGTATTGAAGCCGTTAACCTCGGCTACGCGTTCGTCGTTCGAGTTTGTTTTTGGAAATTATCAACGCTTGGTCTTAGTGAAGCGCCAACTGTTGGGCAGTGAGCAGAGAGCAGAGAGCAGAGAGCAGAGAAGTGGAGCCGATATTGGTGAAGATCAGAGACGAGCTGGTGCATGAGTGTGTGTGTGTGTGTGTGTGTGTGTGTAGAGAGAGAGAGAGTGATTGAGGGTAGAGGTGGGCGGGAAGGAGGGCGCGTTTAGCCACCATAAAGTAAATAAGTGAAGTCATTTGCTAAAAAAATGTTGACAGAGCCCCCACAGCAAACATGTGAGGCACACATGCAGCGAAAGAGAGAGAGAGAAAAACAGAGATAGCGAGAGAGTGAGAGAGAGAGAGAGAGAGTTGCATTCGTATGTGTGTGCATCAATGCGTTTCACAACAAAATTAAGCAAAGCAAAGTGAAATAAAATCAAGAAATGCACACAAGATATACACAGAGAAGCTCGCACACACACACACACACATACTTATAAACTTGTTGTAGATTGTATAGCTTTCGTTTAAGGAACAAGATTTGTGAGTTGCAATATTTGGCACACAAACGAGTTCCCGGACATGCAACTGCGCCTGCAGCACACTCACTCAAAGAGCCCAGCTGCCCCATCACTGCCCCAACTCTGCAACACCATCACCATCAGCATCCCAACCCCCTCCCGCCCCTTCCCTAAGCGCATTTGCTGTCCAAGATTTTAGTTTTGGGCGCAGCTTTCTATGTCGACGAAAGACGAAGACGAAAACGAAGATGATTTCCAATTGGCGTCGCCCTTAAATCATGTAAGACTCTTTGCCTTTGCCTCTGTCCCAGCAGCCAAGATCAACACACATACACACACACACTCACTCACACACACACAAAGATGTTAAATTTTGGCAATTTTTGTGCCTCACTTTTTCACATTTTGCAGTTTGCATTTGTTTTTTTTCTGTTTTCTTTTTGTGGATTTTTGTGAGCGATTTCTCTTTTTCGAAATGTGTTTTTTTTTTGGGCACACAAAACGAGCACATCAAGCGCAATATAAGTTCCGCAAAATCAACTAAATTGATAGATAAATATGAAGCATGAGTATAAGACAGCTGCAAGAAGAAGTCGGCTTGAGGAAGTTGCTCAACTAATTGAGAGATCAATCAAGGTCGAGATCATTAGCTACAGCAGTTACTACAAATTCAGTTAGTTCAGCAACTCATGAATGTTGTTAGTTCCAAGTTCCTGCTACTACTAATGCGCAGAGTGAATTGAAGAGAGAGAGAGAGAGAGAGAGAGAGAGAGAGAGAGAGAGAGAGAGAGAGAGAGAAAGGGGCACACACTCTGGGACAGAGTGAGATTCAGAAATAAGGACAGAAAGAAGGAGAGAGAGAGGAAGAGAGAAAGAAAGATGGGGAGAGAGAGAGAGAGAGAGAGAAAGAGAGAGAGAGAGCGGGAGAGAGAGAGAGAGAGAAAGGGGCACACACTCTGGGACAGAGTGAGATTCAGAAATAAGGACAGAAAGAAGGAGAGAGAGAGGAAGAGAGAAAGAAAGATGGAGAGAGAGAGGAAAATAGAGAGAGAGAGAGAGAGAGAGAGAGAGAGAGAGAGAGAGAGAGAAAGGGGCACACACTCAGGGACAGAGTGAGATTCAGAAATAAGGACAGAAAGAAGGAGAGAGAGAGAGAAAGAGAGAGAAAGGGGCACACTCTGGGACAGAGTGAGATTCAGAAATAAGGACAGAAAGAAGGAGAGAGAGAGGAAGAGAGAAAGAAAGATGGGGAGAGAGAGAGAGAGAGAGAGAAAGAGAGAGGGATAGAGAGAGAGAGAGAGGGAAATAGAGAAAGGGAAGAGAGAGAGAGAGAGAGAGAGAGAGAGTGAAATAGAGAAAAGGACGAAAGGGAGAGAGAAATGGAAAGAGTGACATAGAGAAACTGAAGAGAGAGAATGATAGAAAGAGATGGAGAATGAATGGGTAAGAATGAAAGAAAGAAAAACGAACAGAAATATTCAGAGAGAGACCAATAAACTGAACGAGGGGAGAGTGAGAGACAGAGAGAAGGAGAGATAGAGAGGGGGTGGAAGATAAAGACAGAGAGAAGGAGAGTGTGAGACACAGAGAAAGTGAGAAAGACAGAGAGAGAGTGATTGATCGAGAGTGAAAGTGAGAGAAAAAAAGCGAAAATAAAAGATACTGAAAATCCAGAGCAATAGAAATAAATACAGAGAACGACAAACGAAGAGAGTGAGAGACAGATTCGAGACGTTTGCACGACTCTTAATAATATATTAATGTTTGTGGAGCAAGTGAAACAACTTAAAGCAACAAAGATTACAAAGATTACTCCAATGCAAATGCAGATGGATAGGAAGCGAGAGAGAGAGAGATGAGGATGGATATGGAGACGGAGATTCTGATCTATTCATTGAGGTGTGCAGCAGCAATGCAATTAATATGTGGTCAAACCCTTTGATAGTCCTGACAGACAGCAATTGATGCCTTTCGCTGCAGGTCGGCTGCTCCAGCTGCAGGTGTCTGTGCTGGCGCTGGTGCTGGTGCAGGTGCAGGTGCAGGTGCAGGTGGGCTGCTGCAGGTGGGTGGTCCAGGTGATGCATTGCAGCGGAATCAATTAAAAATGTTTATGCTAATTTTTTGCGACGCATTTTTCATTAAGAGCTAAGTAAACACCGAACGCTGTATGCGAAATACGAAATAATAAAAAAAAAAAAAACAGCGCCTGGGCGTGGCTTGAGTTGCTTTGAATGCAGCCACAACAGCCACGCCCCCTCCCGCCGTCGCAGCCGCAGCCGCCTACGCCTGTTTTTCTCTCTGACCAGGCCTAGTAAGTATTACAATATATTAAAATATTTAAAAAACAGCAAAGGAAAAAAACAGGAAAAAGGCAACTGCAAAAAGGGAAGCGAGACAGAGAGTCGGAGAGATGTGTGTGTGTGGTTTGAGTGGTGCTGCGGATGGTTCAGCTCGGAGCTGTCAACAGATACACATAATACTTATGTACACTAGACACACACACACACACACATACACTCATGTATGTGTGAATTAAATTGATAAATGCATAAAAAAAAATAAAACCAAATAATACAAAATAATAAAAATATAAGTAAATAACAACGCGTAGGCACAACAATTTGTTGTTTATATAAGCTACCCCAAACAACAACAACAAAGTACACACACACACACACATACGCGCGCGCTTTAACATAATCCAAAGTATGTGAAAAAAAAGTAAAAAGAATTGAAATAAAACAAAATATAATAGATAAATATGCCGCAGCACAGTCCAAAAAATGCAGCTGCCCTATAGAGCGAGAGAGAGAGAGAGAGAGAGATGGAGGTGGGTGGTTGACTTGAGGTTGGGGTTGAGTGTGTTTTGCATGCGAGCCCTTCTTCAAACCAACAACGACTGCACGCATTTTGCCATTGCACTCACACTCTACCTCTCCCTCTCTCCCTCTCTCTCACTCACTCACACTCTCTCTCTCCCTCTCACTCTTGCCCTCCCTCCCTCCCTCACTCACTCTCTCTCTCTCTCTGTCTCACTCTCTCTCGTCCTCTGTCCAGAGTAGAGCGAGAGCGCAGTTTGGGCACACGCACTTTGTCTACGTTCCATCCGTCTATATGGTCTATGGCATGTCCATCCATCCATACATATATTTATATATATATATATATTCATGTATATATATGTGTGTGTCCAGCTGCCGCGTACGGGGCGTATACGTAATTTGAACACCCAACAAAAATAAACAAAACAAAAAAGTGAAAACAAAAGCAAAAAGGCAAAAAAATGATGTCAGTAGAGAAAACGAACAAAACAACAGAATAAAAATGAACCAAATGGATAGGCCATGCGTGTGCGAGTGTGTGTGGGCGTGAGTGTGTGTGTGTAGCTAACGAAAATGCAATGGCGGCCGGGCATATCCGGGCACCCAGCCAGCCAGTCAGCCAGCCAGCCAGCCAACCCACCAAGTGGCCGCCTGCATTTGCATTTTATTTTCGTGCGTGTAATGCAATCGGTTGACAAAGGGTGGTCAGAGTGCATTGGGTGGCCACACGCCCACATACGTGCATGCACACACATATGTGTGTGTTGGTGTCCGTGTGTGAGTGTGTGGGTATGGGTGTGCTATATACAAAGGTTTTGGACATGTTTTTTAATTTTTATGTTTTTCAGTTTTGTTTTTTGTTATTTCACATTTGTGCCTCTGTGTGTGTGTGTGTATGTGTGTGTTTTTTTTCATGAATTTTGTAGCCAATTTTTTATTTTTTTTTTTTATTTCACACACATATTTCTATATATATTCATCTGTATATACATATATATATAAATATATGTATGCTTCGTCGCTGTTGTTAATGTTAATGTAATACTTTGGCAGCCCACACAGTATTAACCGTTGTTTGTATTTAGTTGCAGACACGTTCACACACACACACGAACACACATATATATATATATATATATATATTCATATATGCTTCAGAGCCTCTTTACTGTTTTTTTGGGATTTTATTTTCATATATTTTTTTTCGCATTTTTTTGCACGCAGTTTGTTTACGCCAGCAAAATGCATTTATGCATACGTGTGAGTCCGTAGGAGTGTGTAGGCGTGTGTGTGTGTGTGTGTGTGGGGGTTGGCAAACTGCAGTGCGAACTGTTGCGAGTGTTCTTTCTCTTTTTGATTCTCGAGCTGCCTAACCGCAGATTCTCGAAGTTTCCTTGGCGAGGAGACTTCTGAACAGGACTAATTGCCACTATTGCATGTAACTGAGACGCCCTGTGTTGAGTCACAAGGTGTTTAAGGTCAACTATGGGTGGCCGTGTTAAGTTGCGCACTGCGCAATAAATGCTTTGTGTGCAGCCGGAAAGTAGGCTAGGCTAAGCTAGGCTAGACTCACTTGCTGACTTGCTACAAGCTGAATCAGCCTGTGATGACTCAGCGTATCTTGAGGTTGTCTTAGCCTAGGATTTGTCTAGTGTACTTAGACAGTGTACTGAGACAGTTTCCGTAAAGAGATTCCATTGAGAATCTTGAGTCAAAGATTCTCTATAAAGAATACTGATTCATGTTTATAACTATTTATGTAGCAAATTACAGCTTACATTAACTCTGGATTTTTTTTTGGGCTTAGCAAAGCTTTTAAATGCTTTCGTCTGAATGCTAAGCCAATAAGCCATACTGAGTCCAAAAGCAGCTAGGGTATGCATTAGCACACACATAGGTATAAATAATTATATGTTTATATAATTAATTATATCATTCCATTTAAGATTCTATTCGGTTTTTTCATTAGGGTTTTATCACCTAAAAATGAATTGAACTTACAAATTATGCATCAGCATTTGCATCAGCATTTGTATTTGCATTCGCACGTATCAACTGTACATTTACTCTATGTGTGTGTGTTCGATATTAAATTATATATTTGTTGCTACTGCTGCAAAAATTGCATTATGCACACACACACACACACACACACACACACTCACACACACATAAGTGTGTGTACATAATGACAGAGGCTTTGGGCCTATTAAGCAAACATATTACCAACACACACGCACTCACCCGCCTTACCCTTAACACAAGAGTGAAAACAGAAAAAAAGAAGCAAGTAGAGGTGCTCAAAGCGACAATGCACGACTAGAAAATACCCTATAATGACAGTTATTCCAGATGCTTGCGTTCAATGTATAACGGTGAGACTCTACTATTTCTTTCTCTCTAATTGTTATTTTCTTAAGGCCTATGACAGAGGCATGCAACAAAGGTATTTCATCTGAGCATCTACATACCAAATTGTATGCCTCTAACATTAACAGTTCTCGAGATAAACACTAGAACTTGTTGAACTAAAACTAGTTGATATACAAGAGTCAAATTCAAGGGTGATATTCATTCTGAGTACCCACATACCAAATCGCATATCTTTGACTCTTATAGTTCTCGAGATAAACGCAGTCAAAGAGGCAGAGAGAACTAGAACTAGTTGAACTAGTAGGCTAGTTGATATATCTTCTTAGTTCAACCATGCCATTTCATACTGGTTAAGCACACACTTTACACTCACAATCAATAGACCTCACTTTCCATATTAATCAATGGGTAGACAAAATATATCACTCATACGCCGCATTGGCTGGGCCCCCAAAAAATTGCAGAGCGACGCCCAAAAGCAGGCAACAACACACAAAGCACTCGCGCACGCATGTCCTATGTACTTGTGCCTAAATGTACATCAGTCTGTGTGTGTGCGTGTGTGTGTGTGTGTGTGTGCTGTGCACATTTTAGCGCATTTTTATATAATTTCCACTTTGTTGCCCCGTTTTATTTTTTGGTTGTTTTGTGCTTCTTTTTTTTTTTGTCGTTTTGTTTTTTATTGCACCACGACCTTGCCGCACCACACCAGGCGCCATGCAACCAGCATATTAACTTTGACTGCATTTGCATATGCAGCAGCAACAGCAACAGCAACAGCAACAGCAACAGCAACAGCAGCAGCAGCAGCAGCGCAGCAGCTACTGCAACTGCAACTGCATTTCTGCATTCGCCTTTTTTTTTGGCTTCTTTTTTTTCATAAAAAACGCCCAGCGACTGGTCAGATAATCGTTGGCTGCATGCATCCAACCTTTTTTTTGGGGGTTGTTTTGCACACACGTACACACACACACACACACACACACAGACGCACACACGCATCAAAAAACGTGCAACAAAATTTTCATAAAAAAAATAGGGGAATACAATTTCTACATTGCACTTGGCTTATTTTTTAACTTCTTTTTTTTGAATTGCATGGACTATGTGTGTGTGTGTGTGTGTGTGTGTGTGTAAGGGTGCGAGTGTGTGTGTGTGCGTGTGTGTGCATAGGCCGCCCACATATCGTCTGCCAGCAATTGCATTCAATGTCATATTGCACAGAGCCAGCAGCCTAGCCGCTGCCTCTCCTCCTCCTCCTCCACCTCTCTCTATCTCTCTCTTTCTCTCTCCCTTTCTCTCTCTCTCTCCCTCTCGCTTGCTCTCTCTCTCTCTCTCTCTCTCTCTCGCTCCTCTTTTGTTTTTGTTTGCCTACTTTTTGTGGCGAGTTACTTTGCTCGTTTTTTGGGCAGTTGGCGAAGCTGCCGCCGCTGCTGTGCGTGCGTTGCGTTGCGTGCGTTGCGTGCGCCAGAGTGAGTCGGCTGCTGGGCATCATTTGATGCATTCGCTTTTTTTTTAGCTTTTGCTTTGCGCTTTGGTTGCATTGAAATTTTTTTCTTTTTTTAGCCTTTTTTTTTTGTTTTTTGTTTTTTGGTGTTATTTATTATATGGCTCGGGACTTTTTGATAGGCCTACTCACGCGGCTCAAGCTTTGTGAGCGCTGGCAGGTAAGGGGTATTTGAAATTTTTCGCCTATGTGTCGAGCGGAGTGCGCGGCCGGCCTGCGAGCCTAACTGCCCCACCCAGCAGCAGCAGCAGCATAGCGCGAGAGAGTGTGAGAGAGAGAGGGAGCGAGAGAGAGAGAGAAAGAAAGAGAGTCGCCGGTGCGTATACTTAATAATAATTGTTGCTGCTCCTCAGCTGCGTGTGTGTGTGTGTGTGTGTGTATTGTCCTTAACTAAGTAAATATAATGAGCTGCATAGTGAAGCAAAAGAGAGTTGTAAGCGTCTAAATTCTTTTTAGACGAGCCAAAAATATGTAAGTCGGGGCATACGAGGTGCGCACATATATGCATAACTGAAACTACTCCTAACACTTTGTTAGTCACCCAAGGGCAGTTCAGCAGCTGTGGAATGCGAGAGATTCTGTGGGAGTTTTATGCATGATCAGAGCATCAGCAGATATCGTTACTCTTCATCCGTTCCAGCTACCTGATCTTCGACTTCTGTCGACACCGTCTGATCATAGATGCTGAGGGGACCAACTAGCCTAAATATCACCAACTATGTCCAACTATGATGTATTATATATGTGTATATGATATGGTATGATCAATATATGTGATACGATATGTATGTATGATCTCTATAGCATATATTTGTTTGTATGATCAATAACTTAAATATGAAGAACATATCTATGATCTATATATGATATATATGATATGACATCATATGATACATGTTATATATATATATATATGGTATGACCTCTAGCTATGATCTAAATGATATCATATACATTGTATATAATATATTCGCATGTAATATTCTATGATATGCTATTATATATGTTAAATGATCTCTATGGCAGCCACTTGACTATATATTCCTAAATTGCTGTCGTTTGCCACACGGATGCTACACTGTGCATTGAGAAGGGGCAACGAGGATTTCTAGCAAAAAAAAAACAAACAAAAAATACAAAAAAAACCCAAAAATAAAAAACAAAAATTTGCACGAAAAATGTTCAACATTCTGCTTCTTCTACTAAAATTTATTTATTTTTTTTTTATTTTAAATTCCAATTCGATATGTTGTTGTTGTTGTACGCACGCACGCGCTTTGTTGCTGGTGTTGATGCAACTGCAACTGCAACTGGTGTTTGTGCATTATGTGCCATATGCATGCATGCATGTGTGCATGTGTGCATGTGTGCATGTGTGAGTGCATGCAGAACAGAAATATATAAAAAAATAAATAAAAAAAAAAAAAGAAAAAGGAAAAAAAGAAGAGTTTTGTGCGCATTTTGTTGCACTGGACACAGCTTTTGACAACAGTATCGAACAGTGACGCCGACAGCGCTGCTGGCTGCACTGCTGGCAGCGCAGTCGACGCTGCTGTTCGCATAGGCCGAATAACAAAAAGGACGAGAGTGCGGCGCTCATTTGCCAGCGCGCACACACGCACACAGACATATATGGAGGCATATGTATATTCAATATATATGTGTGTGGGGGGAGGTGAGCACACACTTACACACACACACGCACTCACACTCACGCACATATATACACTTTTATAGGGTTTCCATTGCATTTTTATTTAATTCGGTTTTTTTTTCTGTTCAATTTTTTTATTTTTATTTTATTTTTTCTTTTTGAGCATTTGGATTACGCTTTGTTGCCTGTGTTTCATGTCTCTCTCCTCTGTGTGTGTGTCGCTCAATTTTTGTTGCTTTTAGTTGTTTTGCTGGCTGCCTTTTTATATTTTTATGTTTTTTTTTCCTTTCCTTCTTTTTTTCAGTGTTTTGGGCAGATTTTTATTTTTCGGCCGCGGCTTTGAAACTGGAAGAGATGGAGCAGCAGAAGCCGAACCAAAGAGAAAGGAGAGGGGGAGGGGGGGGGGGCTGGCAGGGAATGTCTCTGGAGGGGCAGCCGCTGCAGTTCAGCTGCAGCAGCACAGGCCTTTGGTCAGAGCAGGCGAGCGAGAGCGAGAGAGGACGAGTCAGGGTTCGGGTCGACGCAGAGCTTGAGAGCTTTAAGTAGGGGTAGTCAAAAGTTGTTGTGCGTGTGTCGATGATGATGATGTCCATGTTGACGACGATGATGACGATGTTGATGATGATGAGACGCAGCTCATTATGATGTTGCCTGCATATTATGTGCAAGCCCCGCAGCAACAACTCAGAACGGACTTTGCCGTTGGAGCATTGACAACTGCAACAACTCAGCACATGTGTGAGAGAGAGAAACAGAGAAAGAGAGAATGAGAGAGAGAGAGAGACGATGACGCCGGCTGCGACGTCAACGGCGACTGACTGATCCCAAAAAAAGTTTTCCTGGGCAACATTATATTCGAATAGTTCAGATCCATTTAGATGAACATCAGTTAGCTATCGGATTGGACGTGCGTCGAGCCGAGCCAAAAGCAAAACCAAACCAGCCAAATAACCAACAAACAACCAACAGTCAACCAATAGACAACAGACAATACAGCAGCAGCAAGTCAAGACTTGAAAGGAGTTGCTTGACATTCCTAGTCCTTGCAGCAGCAACATGCAACAAACTAACAATTTTGCGTGTTGCCAGTGGACCAGTTGCCGTTTCTAAAACAAAAAACTAAAATCAAAAGCCAAAAAAACAGGAAAAACAACTGAAAAAGGCGGCAAATCGCGCGGCGTTCAATTTTTTTTTTTCTTGTTCAAGTGCCAAGAGAAACAATTGTTTTTTTTTTTTGTTTGATTGCCAAATGTGAACTGCAAACAACTGAAAAGTGAAGCTAAACAAAACATAGAAACATAGAAAGTTTGTGTCTCTCAAGTGTATCGCTCTCTCTCTCTGTTGTGCTCGCTCTCTATGAAATGGACTATCTATTGTAGCCGCCCGCGCCCAATCAAAAAGCTAAACAACAACAACAACAACATTAGATAAGTGTTTGCCAGCGCTAAGCATTTGGATCTGAAGGGGAATCAGCATCAAGATCTGACTCAAAGCAGCTTTGAGAGAGGTAAGTCCGCTTTTGCCAATTTCCGTTTCCGGTTAACACTTGCACTTCCGTTTCCGTTTCGGCGCACACCTAAAGTAAGTACACGACCAACAAAATTCTTAAGCACTCCGATTCAGATTCCAACTAACAAGAAATTGCACAAAAATATATAGATTAACGGCTTTGACAGGCTGAAGATACTAGAACGGTTTTAGATACTTTCAGTTATTGTTTGATACTTTCAGATACTTTGAGATAGTTTCAGATACTTTGAGCTACTTTTCACAGATACTTTAATATACAACCAGATATTTTTAGATGCTTTGAGATACTACTATCACTAGCCCAAAGATAAGTCAATTTTAACAGACGATATCTCTTTGTTAAGAAAACAATTCCAAAAATAAATTCCATTTATCTGTTACAGAACCACAAATATGAACTTTAAGTTTAGAATATCTCTTCAAATTCCATATTTGATACTCAAATGTTTATAGCTTGGAAAGAGAGAGAATAATACGTTAGCAACATTAGAATTAGATGCTATAATTGGAAAATTGTTCGAATTAGCTTTATAGATAGATAGATAGACTAGCTTGGTTTTTATCGTTTGAAACCAAAAAATACGGTAAGCTAGCTAAGAACCAATAGAAATAGTTCTTCAGCTTGAGTCTTATAATTTTGGTTATGCTTAGCTATAGAAGCTCTACACATGTAGAATCGATATAAAATATTCCTCGAATTGAAACAAAAATCAAAACTGTATCCCATTATAGTTCTAGTTAATGTTAAAGTCTTATGATATATTTTTATTATTTTTTATCAAGTTCTTATTAGTAATATTGTTTTGAAAAAGTTTAAACAGAAATAAATTTATAAATTTCCAAAAAAAAAATAAAAATAATTTGCTGAAATTAAACAAAAATTCAAAATAAATTTAAAAAAAGTAAAACTAGAAAATTAAAAAAAAAAACAAACAAAATTGATATATAATATTATATATACACAATATATAATATAGTTAACTGAAATTCCAGGGAACTAAAAATAAAAAAACATATTTGCAATAAATAGATATTTTATTTGGAGATAATATTTATAATATTATAAAATTGCTGTCTATAAATACTAAAAAAAGACTTTAAAATATGCAAATATTTTATATTATTTTTAAGTTAATGAGCATTAAAAACTAAATAAAAAAAATGTAAATATATAATTTATTAATAATAATAATAATAATATAATATATAAATTATGTATAATTAATAAAAATCAATTATTTCCAATGTCAGCCGAAAAATCTGTTATTTATAAAAAGATTCCCTACAATTCAAATACAACAATTCAACAGCATATGTCTGTCTGCCTAGCTAGTTGGGCATACCCGCCTTTAACATGCTTCAATTGTTCTTTCTTTAAATTCTTTTCAATTAACTCCAAAAACAAACTAGGTCTACATCGCCTAGGCTAACCAAGTATATATATATGTATATATATGTATATAAGCTAACTGGTCCCATGATCCAGCGTGAGTCAAGGTTCCAGCGTATTGTTGGGCCTGTGTCCCCAGCGAAATGGCCAACGGGCTGCGGCTGTGTATCGATTGATTTGCTGCCAAGTTCAAGCATGGCCTGGAAATAGACAAAACAAAAGTTTTCAAATTAGAATTTAATATTTTAAGCTCATTTAAATCGAAATCTATGAAATATGTCTATATATACGCGCGCAATAATCTCTATTACACACTGCCGTTGCCGTTCAGCTGCTGGCGTCAGAAATTACAAAGCTATAAAAACAATAAGAAAAACGTTTACTTTATCATTTTTCACACCCGGCAAAGGCAACACAAAAACCACACAGAGACCGAGAGAGAGAGAGAGAGAGAGAGAGTGAAGGAAAGGGGGGAGAAAGGGAAGCAGCCCTTCAGCAACCACATCCACATCCCATTGCATAGAAAACTACTAAAACGACGTTTAACACGCGGAAACGCGGAAAACTGCTCGTACTCCCGTTAGACCCGTCCATAGTCCCGTTAGTCCAGGATGCGGCATGTGCTGCGGTCGTCCGAGAACAGCTTCTGCCTAAACCCCTAGCCCCACAATCACACAGGCTCCCCGCCAGCCTTTGTCCATGCAATGCAACAGCTCCAGCTCTAGCTCCAGTTCTAGCTGCAGCACAAAAGCAGGCTACAAAAAAAATGAGACAAGTGTGCACGAGTCGAGAGTGCTCGACTAGAAAATACCCTGAACTAGGCATGTATACTTTCTGTTAACATTGAATACTCTGGCTTCTAGTTCAAATGAGTAAAAGACTTTCTAAATCTGAAATAAACATAATCCATGTCGAGTTGAATAAGAGCGGATGAATACCATAGACAATGTCTCTAGCTTTGATGTCTCTAGTTTGGTATACAAGTCTCTAGCTTTTGTAGTTCTCGTTTGGTCATGCCTATCGAAGCCTATCGCAGATGACGTTTGGATCGGATTGGGCGTTGCCTTCTACTGCCTGCTGCACTTTAGACTAGCAACCAATATGCCTCGTTTCCATCTCCATCTCTCGGTATACAAAAGCAAAAGTAAAAAAAAGAAGAATGTAAACATAGACAGAGTCAACAAAGTTGTTTGAACGCAGTCACAGGACGCTGCAGGGCCTGTGCCTTTGCTAGGTGCAGAGCGCATTTTTTATATTTTCCTTTTTCCTTTTTTTTTCATTTAAAGTCAATTGCTAAACAAGGCAAACGCTGTCGTCGGCATTCACTCAATTTGATGGCCTAATTGTAGGATCTGTTTATGTGTTTACTTAGCCAAAAGCCAACTTAGGCAGCTCTCTCTTCCCGCTCTCCCACACACACACACAGTTTGTCTGGCTGCAGCCGCTAATACGCGCTATTTAATATCAATTTGCATTTGCTGGCTAAATCGCTGCTTATTAATTAATCGCAAATTGAATGAAATGAAAGAAAAGTGCAATAAAAATGTGCCCTACGCTACCTGTGTGTGTGCGTCCTCTAAGCCTCACTCTATTCCAAACGAGCTCTCATTTAATTATGCGGTCTTTGTGTGCGTAATTGCCAACAATCTAATTTAATTAGTGCAACTGCAACGCTGCTTGCAACTCATTGCAGCAATTACGCAAGCGTTTGCCCTTTTTTTCGAACTTGCTCCTTCCTTTCACTCGCCACTCGCTACTCGTTGCTCTTGCTTCTGCTTCTGCATGAATTCATTCTGATATAAGTATATTCGTACAATGATGTTACCATCAACCGATTTTCGCTTGTTGCTAATCCTACTAGTCTCTCGTCAGTCGTTACTCGTTACTAGTTACCCGTAACACACTGCCCGTTATCCGCTACTCGCTACTCCTCACTCCTCTCTCGACTCGTTACTCGTTACTCTTTACTCATCCGTATGACTAACTAGTTGATCCTGTGCTTTCGACTCATTGCATCAGTTACTACGGCCAACTAAAGGCAGCTGTTTATTCTACTTGTCTCTCCGCACTCGCTACTCGTTATAACACTTACAATCCAGAGCTGCTTTCTGCTGATATTCGATACTCTTCATTCGCTGCTCGTCGCTCGCTATACCATAGTCTCTGCTCGTTACTCGTTACTTTGTATTTGTTCGCATTGCTTAACACTTTCTGCTCGCTACTCGTTACTTCATATTCGCTACTTGCTTGATCGTTATTCACTAACAAAGCAACTCTCGACTTCAACTATTCGCTGCATCATAGCGTCAGTAAGCATTGGCAGAGACTCTAGATGCGCACTTGCTCCACTGACTGCATATCTATTCGAATCCCACTGACACATGTTAGGTTTGTAGTCTCCAATCTATGACCTGATCAGTGTTGAACTGAAGAAGAACAAGAGACAGAGATCAGCTCAGCGCAGCTTAGCTCAGTACAGTACAAAGCAGACTCGAATCCAAATTTGAATTTCGATTCAAAACCAGAACCAGAACCAGCTCGCCATCACACAAATTCCAAGCAAAGAAAATAAGAAAAAGAAGAAGAGCAAAAAAAAACACACAATTTGTTCGCAGTTAAATTGACTGCAATTTTTTGTTTTTAGGCAAGAGCGAAATTTACGGCCGGTTCAATGACCCACAAAACTGAAACCAAACAAAAGCCCCCCAAAAACAGAACCAAAAACCAAAACAACAACAGCAAGAGATTCTTCTTTTCTGTGTGTGTGTGTGTGTGTGTGTGTGTGTGCATGTGTGACGATCTTCAAGCTGTTAGAGAGAGCGCGAAAGCGAGCAAAAAAGGCATCAAAGGAGAGCGTAGCAGCACCAGAGTGGGAGAGAGAGAACGAGAGAGGCAGAGGGAGAGGGAGAGGGAGCGTGAGTGAGGGCAGGGAGAGAGACAACAACGCATGTGCAGTTGCCAAAAAGCGCACAAAAGTAAAAACCCGAAACTTGCAAACACAAACACATACACATACACATACAGCATGCATACAAAAATATCAAATAGCAAATTACTCATGCGACGAAGGCGACGATGACGAAGAAACAGCAGCAGAAGAATCAGAAGACGATCAGCAATGCTTGTAAAATGCCCAGCAGGGGTTAGGGGCAAAGGCAAAGGCAAAGGGATGGGGAAAAGGGGAAAGGGGGTGGGGTAAGAGCGGTGGGGGAAAGGCAAAAGAAGATTGCAGCAGCAACAGCAAGAGCAGCTTAGAGCAGCGAAGACAGTGTTGTCAATTTTACCTTTCTCCCGACACATCTAGCCTTTTCCTTAGGCCTACATAATATCCTGATCAGAATGACGAACTGAGCTCGTCCGTCCGTTCATTTGTCTATCTCAACGTCTTTATGAATACATCGATGTTGACAATGACAAAAGCTAGATACTTCGTGCTGCCTACTGTCAAATGAAAGCGTCAATAAGTATTATGGAGTCGGAAGTACCCGACTTCTGCAACGATTGATAGAAGAAACAAGTGATCAGTGATCAACGAGAAACGAGAAACGAGTAACGAGCAGAAGTAGCTAAGAGAAAAAGCAGACAGAGAAAGAGAGAGAAGGACAGAGATGCAATTGTACTGCATAGGAATGAAGGCAAAAAATCTTTTGCCTTTTTCCGATCAAATCAGGATTGAAACATATGGTGCACATTCACAATTGCTGGGCCTTGGCCGGGCGGCCATTAAAGTAATTGCCAGGCACTGGAATCTCACACAGACATACAAACATCAAGCTGTGTGTGTGCCTTAGCAATGGGATCTCTAAGTAGTTTCTGATTAATTTCCCTTAGAATCGATAAGATTGAGAAAAGTATGCATGTAGACACTTTAAACTATGCTAAATTATTGCATATGTTTTAGATTTAAACTAGATAGTTGATATCTATGTCAAGCTGAGGTGAGAGAAAAAGAAGAACTGATCTATGGTATATAGAAGGTATATAGATAGTTTGTGTATAGTATATAGATAGTTTATGGATAGCATATAGATAGTTGGTAGATAGTTAGATATTATAGATAGCTAAATATGTAATAAAAGTTATTTTTAAATGCTATATCAAATGAAGTTTTCTATGAGAATCACTCAGATCTACACATATATATATATATAGACAAATAAATCATAATAGATCAGTGCAAATATATATTCAATATACATACAAACACATATTGGCAATACCTATATATATAGACATACTTAAGGCAACGAAATACAATTCCCTGGCAAGACTGTATATACAATACTCTATCTATATTCTCTATACATATGTATATATATGTATGGTATATTGTGTATAGCTTATGGAATCGTCTGCTATAATTTTTATAAAAAACTGTTGTTTGGGAACAGAACAGAATAAATATTGCGTACCAGGAAAGGCAAGGGCCCAAACAATGCAAAATAATGCAACGAACCTTGTATCCGGTTAGACTAGAATTTCGGGTATTAAATGACAACAACAACAATAACAGCAACAGCAGCGGCGGAGACAGAGGCAGCGACGGCGATGGCGACAGAGGCAACGGCAGAGAAGCCATTCTAATTTAGCAAGACTACGAAATTGTTGGCATACAAATGTAGAGCAGAGTCTATGTATGTATGCATGTATGCATATGCATGCATGTATGTATGTATATGCATGCTTACAATATTTTTTAAGGCTCTCGTTCTTGTTGTTGTTGCGCAGTGTCAAACGCCTACGAAAAAAATGCGCAACTGCATAGGCGACAGCAGCAGCGACGGCAGCGGCAGCGGCAGCGGCAGCGGCAGCGGCAGCGGCAGCGGCAGCGGCAGCGGCAGCGGCAGCGGCAGCGGCGGCAGCTGCGGGGGAACGCGGAATGAAACTGAAAATGAGAATGAGAAACGAGAACCAGAACAAGAACGACACTTGTATGCCTTTTGCACACACACACACATACACACACACACACACACACACACACACACACACACACTCGCGCATACACACACACACACTCGCGCATACACACACACACACTCGCGCATACAACTGCAGCTATTCAGCTCTGCTGCTGCTGCTCAAAAGTCAAAAATAATATTTTTTTTATTTTTTTGGCAGTCGTTGACCCGAGCGAGCGTCATGGCCAAGGCGACAGAGAGGGACAGGCAGAGAGAGAGAGAGAGGGAGACGAAGGCGAAAGACGGCGATGTAGAAAGATAGCAAACAACTTAAACACAGAGAGCGATAGTCGCCGCACACACACACACACACACACATGCACACACAAAGCTTCTGACCTGGCGATGATCTCACTGAGAGCGACAGAGAGAGAGAGAGCGAGATAGGCAGCGCGAGCGCTTGCAGTTTCTTTTTTTTTGCCGCTCTCATTCGCGACGCACGTAGGCGAGAGCTTTTTTTGGCATGGCTGCAACAATGTGTGTGTGCTTGTGTGTGTGTGTGTGTACGATACAGGGTGCTTAGAAGCTGGCAGTGCATAGCCAGACAAATAACCAAAAAAAATGATTCACGCGAGGCGAAACCGCCAAATGCGTATGGAGAAGTGCATTGACTTTAACTTCTCAGCAATTTGCGTGGCATTGACACACGAGCGCACACACACACACATGTGCTTGATTATGAATACTAACAAATGTGTGTGTGTGTGTGAGGCAAGGCTTTGACCTCAGCACTGACTGATTGATTAACTGCAATTAGCAGTTGCACAGATCACAGTGAACTACGATCACCGATCACCGATCACTGATCACTGATCACTGATCACCGATCACTAACCATACCGATCATACTGATCACACTGATCACTGTGGGCATGCTCCCCGCTCTCTTGCTTTGCTCTCGCAAATGCTTGTCGGCCGATAAGACAAGAGTTCACTGGACGCTGGGCAAAACAACAGCAAAAAAATCGACACAAGTTAAAAATACTTGCTGCAAACTGCTCTTTATCAAAATTCACACTCACTTTCACACACACACACACACATAGAGAGAGAGAGAGAGAGAGAAAGATGTGTGCTTGCTTACTTTTTAAGCAGCTAGTCGAGCAGCTGCCCCCAATTTTGTGCGTGGGCGTGGCAGCTGACGTAAGTCACAGCCAGTTATATATTTTCATAATGAATTGAGCAATATGACCGATAATTATTCATTACTTATTACTCGTTATTAGTTACGAATGCACTCGGTAGCTATTGTAAGATATATAACAAAGTTGCGCTAGAAGCTCTAATATTAGTTTGATGAACTAGTTGCATTTAATGAACTTGTTCAATTTAATGAGCCAGATAGGAGAGCTAACTCAAATTAGTGAACTAGTTCAATACCTGATCTAGTTCAATTTCATAAGCTGTTCGGCTTACTATGTTTGTTCATTTTTATAAGCTTCCTAAATGGGATAGAATATTTAGTTGGAATTGATGGACAAAGTTAATCGTTCATTAGGAATCGGTAGCATTCAAGAACGCCTGGACTGTATTGTTGATCTGCCTACAATGTAGTTCATTAGTTCATAGTTCATAGTTCATTTTGATGAACAATGTCAAACGTCCATTTGCATGGTATACTGATCACATTTAACTAGTTCACTAGTTTACTAGTTCACTAGTTTACTAGCTCATTTTGGTAAGTCGTTCAATTTAACTACTTCTGAACTAACAGAGACAATTGCAATGCTGATGTATATAAAAATGTCTTTCTGTGTGTGTGTGTGTGTGTGTGTGTGTGTTGTCAAGAGTTATCAATCACAAACACACGCACACGCACACGCACACACACTCATACCACACACGAATGTCAAATGTCTGAAAGCAGAAATTGTAATGAAAAGCATTTGCGCTTCGTCTTCTTCTTCTCATTATGCATACACACATAATTCTCTCTCTCTCCCTCTGTGTGTGTGTGAGCAGCTACATCCATTGAATTCAAACAATATTAAAAAAGTGAACTAGAAGTTATTGCAGCCCCAATCCGCAATCCCCACCACCCCCATCCCCACCCCCCTTCCCTGCCCCAGCATCATTTGAAAGATGTTATAGAAATTTTTTTAAGCATGTTTCAACTACGCATTCGCACATGCCACGCCCCCACTCCCGCTCCCACTCCCACTGCCTCACTTCCAGGCAGCGAAGGCTGCGCGTTGTATTTGAGTAACTCTATTCATCATTTTGCGCGCTTCTTTAGCATCGTCCTTGTCGTCCTTTTGCAGCATCAAAAAAAAAAAAAAATGGGAAAATGAAAAAATGAAAAGCGAAAAAAAAAATAAGAAGAAAATCAGGCAGAAGTGAAAACTGCTTACAAGGATTTCTTGCTACAAACGCCCATTGCTGCTGCTGCTGCCGCCGCTTCTTTTGCTTCATTTTTTAATATGTACTTACACACACACAGACACACACACACACAGCGCTACACAAATATATATATATATATATATATATGTGTGTGTGTGTGTGTTTTCTTTTGTATGAGTATAAAATTCTAAAAAAGAAGTATTAATCCTTAGCTTAAACATTTGGCAACCGCAGCAGTAGCAGGCTTCACTGACTACACACATACACACAGCGCACACACAGCGCACACACACGCACATACACAGACACACACGCAGTCGCTTAGAGTAGCAACTGCTTCTTAAGCTTGTTGGCAGCTCGTAGCTCATGTCTTAGCTCGCTTTCGCTGGATCTGTAAATGTTGTGTGTATGTGTGCATGTGTGCATGTGTGTGAGACGTGTGTGTTAGCAGCGTATACATTCGTATGGCAAACAAGCCCTAGAGGCTGCTCAAAAATCTTGAATATTGATTGTAATTATGAAACATCGATGAAATCTAATGTGTGTGTGGTCTGTGTGTATGTGTGTGAGAGAGTTAGACGTACACGCACACACACATACACCATATAACTATATATGAGCAGCAGGTGGGGCGCAGGCTTCGACTGCCTTTATCATTTGCCTATTTCAAGCAGCCGCAGCTGAGTAGCTCTGCTTCTAAATCCAAGCAACAGCAACTAGCGGCAGCAGCAACAACAGCAACAACAACCACAACAACAACAACAACGACAACAACAACAACAACTAGCAGCAGCAGCAGCAGCAGCAACATCATCATCTCGCTGCGTACTTACTTTTGGCTTCGTATCGCTTTTTATTCAAATTCATAATCGCAAACATTTTTATATATATTCTTACTTATGCTCAAAAGAAAGCGAATGTGTGTGTATGCGTGTGCTAGTGTGTGTATGTGTATGTATGTGTTAGTGTGTGTGTGTGTGTGTGTGTAAGGACTAGTGCTTGGCTTTATGCTGGGCCTACAATACAGCCCACTCAAGCCATTCCCTACCCAGCTCAGCCCAACCCAGTCCAGCCCAGCCCAGCCCAGGCAGGCATTCGATGGCAGCCGATATCGCTTGCCGCCAAAGCCTCCACAATTCATCTACACACAGTTACATACCCCCAGCCAGCACCCCCAACACCCCCTATCCCCAACTCACTGCCCTTGCTTCTTCGCGCCCCCATCTCAAACGCTGTAATCGGAAACTTTCCTCTTTCTTAACATTTTTCATCTTTTTTTTCGTGCTTGTGCCAAAAATACAAAAAGTACCCAAAGCAGGGGGGTGTTGGGGGAGGGTTGGGGGTGTTGTATGCTGAGAATGGAATGAATGAATAATAAAAGCGAAGCACTCGATGGCGTAGAATTTGAATAGAAGCTTAGTTTTTCGCTTATACAACAAAAACTTTCTTTTTTTCGGGGTTGTTTCCAATTTTTTTCTACTTTGCGCGCGACGCCAAGTTGTGGGGGCGAGGGGAGGGTGTGCGAGTGTGTGTGTGTGTGTGTGTGTGTGTGTGTGTGTGTGTGTGTTTAAGTTGCACATTCAGGAAAAGGGCAAGGAAAGCGTTTTTATACACACACACACACAGACAGCGAGTGGGTGAGCGAGTGAGCTAGAGTTAGTGAGTGAGTGAAAGAGAGGGACAGATAAACCGAGAGAGAGAGAGAGAGAGACAGAGCGACGCAGACGCAAGACGGCAGAAGAAGAAAAACTGAAAAGTTTATAATTACTTATTTTTTGATGAATTGGGTAAATATTAAAAATGGGGAAAAAAAAGAAAGAAAAACCCCAGCCATCGAGGGGGTGGGGGCAGATAGAACCGAACCGAACCGAACCGAACCGTACCGTAAGCGATAACTGAGCAGGGAATAGGAAAAACTTGAAGCGGCGACGGTGGCAGAGGCAGCGACGGCAGCAGAGGCAGCAGCGGCGGTGGCGGTGGCGGTGGCGGTGGCGGTGGCGACGGTGGCAGTCGAAAAGGTACAGCGAACGCTTAAAAAGAAATACGACTACATTAAAAATTATCGATCGATTTTTGTTTTTGTTTTTTTTTTACATTTTTATTTTATTTCGCAGTTTTCAGTGCTGCCATTGCTGCCTTTCTGCTAGTTCTAGTTGTTGTTGTTGTCTGAAAATTACGAGTACAAAGGAAAAACTATACAGAAAAGAAGGAGCTGAAGCAGAAGCAGAAGACGATGCTCAACTTAGTAGCAGTTTGCCAACGCAGTCGAGTGCGGCGAATGCCATATTGATTAGGGCTTAGATAAGAAACTATAGATATATGTATATGTATGCGTGTATGTACATACATGGTGTATGTGAATATGATACCTAAAACTAAATTTTATTGAGAGCAAGATTAGAGCAGAATATATATGATGGGAGATATGTAAGAGACGGCTGTAGTGAATATCTGTAGCTATAAGTATGTTTGATCTTGTCGATCTATTCAAAGAGTCGTCAGTTCACATCAGCCTATCGCTAATCTAATTGCTATCAGATCAGTTATCAGATTAATATTATTGGTCTAGAGTGCAATAATTATGATGAAATAATAAACTGATAGTACTAATCATGATGATAATGGGCTTGCAGACAATAAAAAATATAATAATGATGACAATGATGATGATGATGATTATGGGGACAACGATGATGATGATGGTGCGGGGAATGAAGATAATGACAATGATGATGATAGTGACAATGATAATAACTAGTCATGATAGTTATGATGATAATGCAGATACTGATGCTAATAATAATAATAATAATAATAATAATAATAATATACCGACAAAGATAATATTAATGATGGTATTTTAAATTGTAATCATCGTGATGATGATGAGAAAATAATGAAAATTGCTGGCAATAATGATGATGATAATGATGCTGATGCTACTGATGTATCAGAATGATGATAATGAAGAAAATGTTGAAATGTTGAAAACGATAACGAGATTAATAAAAATGACTACGACTAATGACAAATGGTATGATGATAATGGTTCTAATACTTATGATAAGAGTAATTGAATCCTTATAGAAGTTTATATCACAGATCAGCAGAGCAAAGTCCTCGTATGGGAAAAGAATCATGTTGGGATGTGTTGACATTCGCAACCTTTAAGATATCTACTAATAGAAGGCATACTATATTTTCTATTGGCAAAAATAGTGAACTGGGCTGAACTGAACTGAACTTCATTTGCTCAATTAATTTTATGTAATTCAATTGCTCAAGGAAGTGTTCACGACAACAACATCATCAACAGCAACAACAACAGCAACGAGAGTAGAAGACGTCGCGACATCCTTATTAAGTTTAATTGAATTTGTCGTTTGTTTTTTCTCTCTTTTTTTTCGTATGCTTTGCCTGACGCTTTTTGTTAATCAAATAAACTCTAAATAATCAAAAAGCGCAAAAGAAGTTTTCGTCTCCTCGCGTTTCCCCGTCTTGGCCTCACCGACTTTCTATATATATTCAAAGTAATCAGACGACGACGCGGATGCCAAAAGGAAATGCGCTTTATGAATTATTAAAACAGAAATTCTCCTTTTCTCACTCTCACTCTATTTCTCTCTATCTATATTATGATATCTTCCTCACTATATCTCTCTCTCTCTCTTCCTCACTATCTCTCTCTCTCACGCTCTATCTCTCTATCTTTTTCATTGTATCTCTCTATTCCCTTCATTTTCTCTCTCTTTGTTTCTTCCTCTTTCTCTCCCTATTTTACTTCTAATACTTTACTATTTCTCTTTTTTACTATCTCTCTATCTCTGTATCTCTCTACCTCTCTACCTTTCTCTCTCTCTCTCTCTCTCTCTCCGTGTCTCCCTCCGTTTTAGTCATGCGTCACATTAGATGTATCACATTTTACTTAGTCTCGCATAACTTCTCTTAGCTTTTATCACTCTGTTTACTGCGCTTTTATCGCGCTGTCGAGCTTGCCTCGCTTGGCATATGATAAGTGAGGGTAGGCCAGTCCAGTTTCCCGGATCCACACTTATCTGTAGAGCAAACATGCGTTTGCCCTCGTTGCCAGCGATCGTGACTCAGTCTGCTGCAAACCTTTTCTACATACTCGACCCTATCGCCTCTACACACATTCATTCATCTCATTGCACTGCACAATTGGGCCTGTTAAACGTTATTTCGCTCTACCTTTGGCTCTGGCTCTGCCTGTGAAACAACTATGAACAGAAATACTTACCATCAAAGCAACGCCCCTCGAGTGCCCCATTGTCATTTGGCCCCAACCTTCAACAAAACTTTTTCCCAACTAACTGGCATATATAGTGAGTGTATGCCCTACCCCCCACACGCAATCTCTCTCTCCCTCTCTCCCTCTTCCCCTCTCTCCATCTCTCTCTATATATATAGCCTCTCTATAAACCCTCTTTTTCAAATGCTGCCTAGGGGCGTCTCATCAGCCATTTGCCATTGCCATTGCCATTGCCCAAAGCTTTTCTTAGCGCCCAGAAAATCTGCGGAATTTATAAAATTTTCATAGTTACAACTTTCTTTATGTTGCAAGGAGGCTGAGTGGGGCCTGAGTGGGGGCCGTTGCCGTTAACTTAATGTGCAGTCGAGTCGAGGGCCAGCCATACCCTACCTACCCTTCACATCTATATATGTATATGTATATCTGGCAGCTCTTCAGCTTCTTCTATTTTGCAGTTTAGTTTCAAATACATTTTGCTCTTGCCTTTGCTCTTGCTGCAGTCTCTATTTCTGTTTCTTCTTCTTCTTCTTCTTGGCTTCTTTTCTTCTTTTTTTTTTTGGCCATATTTCTTGCGTGCGCTTCTTCTATACACAAGACTCTACATTATTATTATTATTATTATGCTGCTTTTTTTTGCTCTCTTGTGTAAATGGGATTAAAAGACCCAGCTAGCGAGAGAGAGAGAGGGAGAGAGTGGCTTGACTGCCTGCCGCTACTTCTTCTTCTCGCTGTTGTTGTTCTTATTGTTGTTGTTGTTGTTGTTGTTGAAGCAACTCTCAACTCGAAACAAAAAACAGCAACAGCAAACCACCCCTATCCCCCACCCCACCCCTATTGCTTCCGCCCCCCGCACACTTTTGGAGCTGCTTCGCCCGCTGCTTGGCAAACAGACGCAAACTTTTCAGCGCTCTAACAGTTTTCGCCTATACCTAAAATAAACCAGCAGCAGCAACAGCAGGGGGAGGGGGCGATGGCGGGCGGGTTGGGGTTGTAAAAACGGCAACCGAGAATGAAAAGGAAACCCAAAAAGAAAATGTACGCGCGCCGCGAGAAATGTTAAAAAATATTTTTATAGCTACGCGAACGTTAGAATAGTGTTTGCTATGCCTGTGTGTGTGTGTGTGTATATATACATTAACTGTGCGTCTGTGTGTGTCTGTGTGTGTATGTGTGCGTGCTGCTGCTGCTGCTGCCAAAGTTTGAAGGTCGAAAGCGCCAGCAGCGACGTCAACGTCTTCTTCATTGCCAATGCTGTTGCTGCTGCTGCTGCTGATGTTGTTGTTGTTGTTGTTGTTGTTGTTAGCCAAATGGGGTGTTGATTGAACGGTTGGTTGGGCCGCCCACAGCCAGACGCCACCAGAGCTGCGTTTAGACACAAATTTTACAGACCACCCACACAAAACATGCCCCCCTCACCACTCCAAAGCCCCCGCAACCCGCTAAAAAAAAAAGAAGTAGCAGCAGCAGCAGCTGCTGCAAGAATAGGGGAACAAGGTAAGGGCAAAGCGAGCGAGAGAGAGAGAGGGAAAGAGTGGGGGGAGGGGAGAGGGGAGAGGGCGAGGCGGAGAAGTAGGCAAAAGTATTACTGGAGAACATGTATAGAAAGATTGCCAACTAGCATGGCCTGCCCAAGGAGTGGGCGGCGGGAAGGGAATCGTGGCAGTTAGGCAAGATAGAGCGCTGACTGCGCTGCCAGCTGCAGCTGCGCTGCCAACGGCGCTGCTGCTATGCACTAAATAAATTGTAATACAAAGTTTCGCTGAATTATTATGTATTCAAATCGATATCAGGCCGAAGAGTTCGAGTTATGTGTGGCAGCGAGCAGCGAGCAGCGAGCAGTAGCAAGAGTAGAATGAGATTTATTTTATCTCAATTCTGTCCTTATTTTTTCCCCCTTGTACAGTTGTGCGTGGCTTACACAGTTGGAATAGGCGGCGCGAGGGTGAGGAGAGGGAGGAGGGGGCAAGGAAATCAGTTTCTTGAGTTCGCTTTTTCTTGAATATTCCAGTTTATTGCAGCTACGTCGCATGTGCCTGGCTCTTAGAGAACATATTTATTTGACGATCAGGGTTCAGCGATAATCGTGGTTCATGGTTCATGGATAACGCTGCGGCAATGTCAGATGCGAAACATGGCCTTGAGCTGGGTCACCAGTGCAGCGGAGGTTATCCCTTGACATTGACTACGCCAGCGGGACTGAGCTAACAAAGAAAGCCACACAAAGACATTCACTATTGATAACGTATGCCAAGTGATATACGCATGTGTAGTAGCTGGGCCTAGTTGACTAGCGCTTTCCTAAGGCAGAGAGAAAGGAGTTAGTCAAAAGCCACTGACATTTATGTTCACTGACTGACTGATTAAGTTAGGCAATCAGCTAAGCTGCATATTACTAAGTCAACAGTCTTTCCGCCAATGTATTAATACGTCAATCAGTCAATCAGACTATCAATCAATCAATCGCATATATGTTATTCACCGAGTCTAACAATCAAATATCTGTAAGACCGTCAATAATTGAATTAGTCAAGTTCCAGTAGAAATGTTTGTTTGCCACATGATATATGGGCGTATACGTAATATTGGGATGCAACGCGACTTATGCAACTATCACAATTGTAGTCCTGCTTTCCTTTGTGTCTATTTGTCTGTTTGTTTGTCTAGGCTGTGTGGCATGTGGCATGTGGCACGTGGCATGTAGCTTAAGCTATGCGAATACAAAGTTAGAACACTCGTATTTAGCTTCAAAGCATTGCAGCTAGCGAAAATCGACGTCCAGAGAGCCGGCAGCACAAAGAGACAAAGGAAAACACAGAGAGTTATACAGGCTAAGGTAGAAATATTTACAAAAGCTTACAGAAGCCTTAGCCCTGACTGAAAAAAAATCTCATTTAGTTTTTTAACCCGAAATTTACTGCTATTATACTTATTTTTTTCTTTTTTTAATTTTTTGTATGACTGTCAAACCAATGGAAATTGTGAAGAGAGGTATATTAGCTGAATCGAGGACAAGTTCATAAAGTCTATATATGTTTATATATTATATATATATATATACCCTCTGTACACCCTGTAAACCCAACTTTTCTTAGAGCATAACTTGAAGATCCTATATGCAGCTGTTTGCCCTCGTTTTCTACAACTTATTCAGAGTTGAAAGAGCTGCCACATTTCCCAGCTTAAGGTATCTGCTAGTCCAGCATACCCCCAGCATAGAGAACTCTTACTTGTTTTATGTATTTTGTTTCTGTTGTTGTTGTTGTCGTGGTGGTTGCCTCCCATAGACATAGTCATAGTTGCAGAGTCGAAGACAGGGGCAGCATAAGCAGCAAAGGTGTGGAAGGGATTTTATAGTGTTTTGGGCAGTGGCGCGAAGTAGCGAGGGGGCGGACCGGTCGTGAGGTCTGGGCTAAGGGCAGCAACATTTTAAATATAATTATAATATTATTTGGCGCGGTATTTTTTCGCCTTGCTGCCTCAGCTGCAGCCACATTATGTGTCCGCTCATGTGTATGTGTGTGTTTCAGTATTAGCGCCACTTTACTGATAAGAGAGAGAGAGAGAGAGAGAGAGACAGAGACAGAAGAGAAGAGAGAGAGAGGGGTCATCACTGCATTGTTAATGTAATTTCGCTTTACAGCCGCGTTTTTGTTCTGCTTTTCGTATTAAAATAATTATAGAATTTTTTTGTGGCCCATTTTATGCATGTGTGTAGGAATACTTCTAGCCGTACTGTATTGTCTTTTTTTTTTCTTTTTGTTGTGTTTTGCATGTGTGTAAACTGTAAATTGTAAATTGTAAATTGTAAAAGTCAGTTTTGATACTTTTTTGCCCCATTGTTGTGCCCCTGCTCCTGTTCCTGCCCCTGCTCCTGCCCCTGCCTGTCATCATTTTTTTTTTATTTTCTCATAGCATGTAATTTCGTAGAAAGTTTAGCAAGTGCTATAAATAAATTCAAATGGAAATGGAAATGGAAATGGTAAATGGGCAAATGCAGAAATGCAAAAATGCGAAATGAAAATGGAAATGTGGCGTTTATGCAGCATAATACGCCTCATCGCACTAAGCCACGCCCACATCTCACACCTGGCTGACTATTTGGGCTTGGCATATTCAACAGATTCAAATAGTCAATTGGGTAAACAGCTTATGCCATTCTCTTTAAGCTTATATAGAAATAGTTTCTATACCTTCTCTATATTAACTTTACATGCCCTTATGTTAACTCCTTTACATGTCCCCTATACTTTCTGTATTCCCGCTCTATACACTGCATTGGTATTCAATATAGTCTCTATAACTTCCTCTCAATTACTTATGTTCCTTTTATATTGCCTATCTACCTTCTATATACCTATTATAAATCCTCTACATACCTTTGTAAACCCTCTATATACGCCCTATACACCCTCAACATACCCTTTATGTACCCTCTGTATAACCTGTAGACCTTTATATGTTCTCTATATATACCCTCCATATATATTCTATATAGTCTCTGTACCTTCTCTATGCATTCTTTATACTTATTTATCGACTGTATATATAGTCTTTGCTCTATACTCTCTATATCTTCTATACGTTCGTTATATAGAGTATTGCGAAGGCTTCTATACTCCCCACATATGTCCATTACCTCTATCACCTCTATGCCCGCTCCTCTCTTTATACCTCTATAACCATCTCCCTCTCTATCTCTCTCGATTGGTGTTTATATTTTTGGTAAATCATTTTCATGGATTTTGTGTGTGTTTGGAAAAGTTTTTCAATAAGCCCAGCCGCAACTAATAAAATGTGATTTTGATTGTGTGGAAAAAGAGTTTTGCAATATTTTTTCGATGCACACACAAGTTATTGCCATATTTTGCAATATGGGGCGTATGCGTAATGACAGCTGACCACCTTGCAAAGAGAGCAGCGAACTATTACTGGCAGAGAAGGACAGGGCAGGCAGGACAGACATAGAGACAGACAGACAGACAGGTTGTTAAACTGCAACAGGTAGCCTTTCCGCCGAGTGGGTGGGTGGGTTTCTCTTGGTTGCTTGGGCTGCTTGTCTTGCGGATTTGCCACGTTTTGCGCTTCGCCTCACATAGAACTTGGCGTCTGGCAAGCAAGTCTGTAGACACAGCCATGACCTTCATTTTGGACAATGCGAAACTGTGCCACATGCCAGCAGCTGGAAGGGGGCTGAGCTGGCTGTCGACTCAAATGGGTGGGCGGTGTGGAGTGGAGGTTGTGGTAGCCAAGCAATTCGCAGTTCGCATCTCAAAAAGGCAAAGGACCTCTGCGAATGAAGTTTACAAACAAATAAAGAATCGAAGGAGTTTTCCAACAAACAAACAGGCAAATATTATTCACACAGAGTCACGAACAGAAACAGAGAGAGAGGAAGAAAGAGAGAGAGAGAGAGAGAGAGAGAGAGGGCAGAAATACCAAAGAACGTTATGCTGTGCCTCTGATTCGTGAGCTGCTGCGCTCTTCCTTAACTTCTCTTTTCTTTACGTTCGAAAATTAAAATGCCGGCCTGCCCATGCCCAGGGCTTCAAGTGTTTGTCGCGGACTTTTGACTTCCGGCTTGTGTCTCTGTCTTTCTGTCTCTCTGTCCTTCTCTCCCTCTCTCCCTCTCCCCCTCTCTAGTTGTCTCTCTGTCTCAGCTGGCGTTGTCGGCCTTGCCGACAGCCGGCAACTGACTTGACCTTGCAGCTGGCCTTTAAATGGCAGACTGGGCGTCTACCTGTCTGCCAATCTTACGCGTGTGCTGCTCCATGTGTGTGTGTGTGTGTGTGGGTGTGTGTATGCGTGTAGCTGTATTTGTAACTGGGTCTCGGCTCTGCCTGTGTCTGTTTGTAATGATAATCCGCATAAAATTACAGACGACAAACACACACACACGACGACGACGACGACAAGGCGAAGCAAAAGTAAGGCCAAGGTCATTCGCACCCACACACACACACACACACACACGCACACCAATTGGCCAAGCAAGTGAAGTCGTCGGCGCGTGGCTCACTTTCACTCGCATGCCCGAAAAAAAAAACCAAGCACACTCATGCCCCATATTCCCCCCACTTGGAAAGCCCCTGCCAGACAGGCAGCTAGCCAAACGTACGTCCTAAAGTCCTGAACAGCAACATATGTGTGTGCGCATTCTGTCTCTGTGTATGTGTGTGTGTGTGTGAGTGTGTGAGTGTGTGAGTGTGTGAGAGTGTGTGTGTGTGTGTGCGTGCGAGTGTGTCAACCAGTCAAGAGCATATGTGAATTCGACGCGGCGCCCAAAAAAACATTTCCTTGCCATGTCCTCCACGTAGTCCTGGCGACTGTCTCACTTTGTGTGTGCGATTGAGTGTGTGTGTGTATGTGTGTGTATGTATTCTTAAGTTTTTATGGCTTGCTGACTACTACTTCCGGGTCTGGGTCCGGGTCTGGGTCGCTGGGTCTGTCAGGCAAAGCAATGAATATATTAACACAAGGACCTGCCGCCCACAGCCAGACAATGTCTTAGTGTGTGTATGTTTGTGTGAGTCCTTGACGTCCGGCTTTAAGTACACACACACACACACAGAGTAAGACTGGCCGTCTCCGTGACTGCGCCGTCTGCGTGTGCCCTACCACAAAGCAAGTTTCCATTGTGTTGCGCCTTAGGGCGACTCACGCAACAAGTTGACATACACACTCTCATACACACGCACAGTCACACACACACACACTCACACTCACACAGACATGCACCCAAATCAACAAATTATCACACACTGCCAAACAGACGTCTCTCTGTCTGTATGTCTTCATCTCTGTCTCTCGCCAAACTCCATTGCCATTGCCACGCCCCCTTCCCATCTTCGTATCACTTCGCCCATTCGCATCCCTCTCTCCAGTTGGTTTCTATGGGCATCTATACGCCATTCGACCAACTGTTTGTCTTGTTCTTGTGTGTGTTTACTGCTAGTTGAGTTCGATAATATGGAAATTTTTTATGATATTCCTACGAACGAATCCACAGACAACTTAGCACTGCATATTACAATGTGTATGAGTGTGTGTGTGTGTATGTGTGTCTGCCAATATGGAAAATCCTGCCTTGCGTAAACTTAACGTTATTGTTGACAAGCAAACAGAATGGCAAACCGTCAAAATGTAAGTGAAAATAAATGGAAAAGCTGGCCGACACAGTTAGACTAAACTCACATCTATTCGGACACGGACCCGTATACAGACCCGGGCCGGCCCTTACCCCCCTTACTTACATGCGTGAGCTTTACCACACACGCACACAGACACACTAACCCTTGACCCTTTTGCCAAGGCAGCGAAGTAAGACTCATGAGCGATATCACTTACTTATGTCATGTCAGACAGGTTTGCGAGCTTGTGGAAGGGTTGTTTGGGCTGTTGGCTGTTGGGTTGTTGGGTTGTTGGGTTGTTGGGTTGTCGGTTTAACGGGCTAACGGGTTACTGTTTGGCTGGCGGGTTGTCTGGTTGGTCTGCCCGATTGCCGGATTGGCGAGCCGTGTCCGCGTCTGGGCCGTGTCTCGTTAAGTGTTTGGGCAAAGATTTGCCACATGAGCTCGTGGCGGGGAGTTAGATGCTTAGAGGGTTGTGCAGGGTTAAGGGTTAAGGTTATTTACACGCTCGACTGCCAGTCAGCCAGTTGGTCGATTGGTTCATTTGCATTTGTCAGCAATAGGACATGTTTTAATCGAAGCACTCTTCAAGGGGTGTACGTGCGTGTGCGTGTGTGTGGTCAGGGGGTTGGGACATCGCCCTTGAAATTTTGGTTTTATTTGTCGCTGTTGTTGTCGCAGATAATGCCTTATAAATTGCTGACTATTTTGTCGCATTTGAAGCGATCGCTTTTGGGACAAAAACAGCAACAGCCGAACATAAAGGCGGGGTCAACGTTGAAGTCGTAGGTCAAGGGGCATAACCAAGTAAAGCGAGTGTGTGTGTGTGTGAGCTTGTGTGTATGATTGGCCTGTGGTATTTGAAAGTTTTTTTGTTCGAGGGCAAGGGTTCAAGAGCTTGAGGGTTTCTGTCAGATGACCCCTTCCCGTTTTTGGTTCTAATCTAACCAAGCGCAATCACATTCCGTTCTCACATGCTAGACAAGTTATACCCCCAATGCCAAGTCACATGCAAATGGGCTAAGGGTTGAGAAGTCAGGGGAGTTAATTAAATGCTTGTTGAACTTTGACCCCAACTGGGCGGGCCGTATCCGGTGACAAGGAAAATGGCCAGGTGAAAGTAGCAAAAGCAAGTACTTCTCACAGAGATCTGTGCTCGAGGAAGTATCTGACCTATGCCAAGCAGCTCAAGGTAATTAGTAGAGCCTTCTATGTATTTTACAGATGTGATCTTCACTCCAGGGAATGGACCTCTCTTCCAAATTGTCCACAATAACATCTAGACTACAAGTTTGCTCTCTACTGGAGCATTCTAGGTGCTGCAGCTCATGCTAATGGGAATAGAGTTTTACTTTAATATTTTTGTACATTCGCTTCCCGAAAGGGGCAGTTGGGCAGGGGGGCGAGTTGAGTAGGCTTTAAGGTGTTGGGGTATGAGGAGGTGCATACGCGACGCTCGATTTGAAAGAAAAAGTTTTAAATTAATTATTAGAAAAAGCATCAGCTGTGGTAAAAGGCGCGCATAGAAAGGGTAGCATCCCAGAGGTTTTGCCAGCAACACATACACATATCATTAAGCTTCATTGGTATGTGTGTACGTGTGTGTGTGTGTCACCTCCCTAGGCAATTTCCGTTGCCAAATTGAAAAATTACGCTCGCGCAAAGTTTCGTTGCCTTGATTTGAGCTCCGTCCCCCTACCGGTTCCCTTCCACAATTCAGCTCCAGCTTGATGAGCCCCCCTCTTACCCCTCGACAAGTAAACACTACTTGAGCAGAGGGAGGGGGATGGGGCAGTTTTTTACTTTTCCCATACGCTTATTACATCATTGCGATGTACATGTGCCCCATTTTAGGCAAAAGAAAAATCCCGAGCACAACTCAAACTCAAACTCAAACTCGAATTCAAACTTGAGAAACTGAAAGACGCAAACTGTAGCTCGGGCCACGGTTTCTGTTTCGGTTTTGCATTTTGGGCGAGGGGTAAGACTAGATGGTATGGGTATTACGCATTTTTTGGTTCTCGCTCTGTCTCGCTCTCTATATATATCTGTATAAATATGTGTAAAAAGAAAGTACACACACTCACACACACACACACTCGCACTCGCACTCGCACACACACACACACACATGCAAAGACTCCCGCACACACGCAACGAAGAAGAAAAAAAACGAGTAAAACGCTAATGAAAATTAAAATGAAAAATTGCAAACGACGTGTGGTAGACGCAACAGCCGAGCCTTGCTAAAAACGGAGAGAAGGCAGATGGGGAGGGGGGGTCTAAAGGGGGAATTACGAAGCACTGGAGCTGCGGTATTAGCAGCACCCGCCGCGGCAACAGCGGCAGCAACGGCAATGGGGCTGCCACACATACTCAAACAAACGCATACATTAGATAATGTGTTGTGTGTAGCTGTTGCTGTTGCTGTTGCTGTTGCTCCTTTAGCTCCCAAACGACGCCCCCTCACGCATGTCTCCACACTGACAGCATAAAAAGTGAAAAAACAAAATTTTCCATTTTTACTTTGCGTTTTGGGTGCTCTGAAGCGCGGGGCTATGTCGGGCGACTGAAGCTGAGGCTGTAGATGTAGCTGGAGTTGGGGGTACGGCTAAGACTATGGGCAGGGGTAAGGCAGAGGGTGCGGGTGCCGGTGCGGGTTAGCAGGGTGGCTCAGTGGTTGGGCGCAACGTCAAAGCCAATGCCAAGCGCGCGTCTGCCATTAGCATACACTACTCACATTTTATAATGCGTTTTTCTGTGCGGGTTTCTCTCTCTCTCTCTCTCTTCCTCTTATTCTATATATAAATATATTTATATATATATATTTGTATATATGTATGGGTGTTTGTGTGTGTGCTCATTTCATTACAACAACTGCGTTGGGTACTTGTAATTTATATACATACACGCTTTATATGCGTGCTTAGTGTGTGTGTGTGTGTGTGTGTGACAGGCTAAACTACCCTTTTGCCTAATTTTTAATCTCGCGCGTTGCCAAGCAGCAACTGCGACGGCGACAGCGACAGCGACGTCGACGTCAACGTCAACGTCAACGTCCATGTCGTCGCCAAGACTTAGCGCCCAATGCCTATTCGACAGTTAGACGTTTAGTCATTGTTGTCATATGTAGAGTTGGCAATACTGGTTCAATTCGTTGAACTAGTTTCATTTGATTAGTTCGTTCGGTAGTTCCTTTGAAAGGCATAAGCTATGAGCAGCTCATGAGAGGTAGCAATGATCGTTTCAAATTGGGTCAGCTGAACTGAAATAGTTCCATTTAATTAGTTAGTTCAATAGTTCCATTGCACACCATTAACTATATAGTTCATTATATGCATTATTTAATTTTTTGAACAGTGCAATAGAGTTGGCCATGAGCGCTCGTATTGCTCAGCTCATTCAGCTGAATGGATCAAAAGAACATTTCGTTCATCAACGATTAAATCAAAAAGAATTATTCATGATTTATTGAATAACTTGACACAGCCGTATTCACGTTCATTGTGATCATATTGAACTAGTTCACAGGTTCATTTGAGGTAGCTGTTCAAACAGCTCGATTCAATAAGCTGTGGAAGGAGATTTTGGTCTTAGTTGAAGCTGTCACGATTCAAAACCTGACGTCGAATTCGCATTAACTAACATTTGTATTAACTGTTGTTGTTGTTGCTCTTATCGTTGTTGTTGTTGTTGTTTTCGTTGTTGCTTTTTACATTTTACACATACAATTAAAAATGTAAATCAGTCGCGTTGCCTTGCGCCCCTTTCATATTCTCAAACACCCTGACTCTCGTCTCTTCTCCTGCTTTTTTATTATTTTGTGGCATTCTTTGGCAGCGACATTGCTCGAGTGGGTGTGGTTGGGTGGTTGGGTGGTTGAGTGGTTGCTTCAGCTTTGGGCAGCCTCCCTCTGTGTATGTATGTATGTATGTATGTGTACATATAATATATTTATTTATTTTACGTGTGCGCTCAACTAAAAATTACAAAATGCCACAGCTCAAAGCAACAGCAAAAACTCAAAGAGTAATCAATGAATACAATCTTCTTTAGCTGATGTATGGCTCGAAATTTCCAAATTCATGAATCGATTTGATATGTGCATTAAATAACTTGATCACATAAACATATAAGTCTTTTATCTTAACAGTTTTGCAATTAAGCTAAATCGGCATTTCAATTATATATATTGAAATAACTAGAGATTCCCTGCTATGTACACGAACAATATGTTTCATCATTTGAGTTTTTTAAGAGGAAATGGACTCTATCAGGATTGCAGATAGAAGAGTTAGAAATAGAGTTAGAAATCCGTGTGTTACGTTTTCCTTCTCCTTCTTCTTTTCCTCCACTAGTTGTACATCATGTATGTACATGTACATTATATCATAGAAATAAGAGAGATATATACTTTTACAGGGGTATGTACATCATGTACATCATGTCTATCTTTATTTCTGTTTCCTTTAGATGAAATGTAATTAAAAAAAGTAAATGTTAAAAAGACAAAGAAAAGAGCTGCGTACATTATGTATACATGTACATCATTTACATCTCTCTCTCTCTCTCTCTCTTTCTTTCTTATTCGCTCTACATCTTTTCAAATTCCTTAACAATATACGAAGCTAATCAAATATGAATTGTACTTAGAATTACCATCTTAGGTCTATGGTAATATGTACATATGTATGTACATGTACATCATGTCTGTATGTCTGTCTGTATATCCGTCTGTCTGTTTCATTGTAAGTAGATTTGCTGCTGTTGCTGTTGCTGATCCATATTATGGCTGGCTAGCAGCTGGAAGCTGTCTGTGTGCGTACAGGCACTTAAACACAGTTTGAAACACACACACACACACTAGTGCCACACACCCCCACACAGAGTGGGAGGTAGATAGAGCAAGGACTTACACACACAAACACACACACATAGAGAGCGAGAAAGAGGGACCAAACATAAATACATATTTATTGTTGGAACAAGCAATTTAGCGAAAAGAAATCCAAATTATATCATAACTTTGTGTAGTGCGCCATCTGGGGTTTAGTTGCCTGTTTTTCGCCGGCGCTGCCCCTGCCGACGCGTCGCTGCCAACGTCGCTGCTATAGCTGTAGCTGGAGCTGGAGATGTAGCTGTAGCTGCCGCCTACGCCTACAACAAAGGCAAAAGCGAACTTCAACAGACACGAGGCGCTAGGCAGTTGCCAGAGCCAGAGCCAGAGCCAGAGCCGGAGCCGGAGCCGGAGCCGGAGCCTGGGCCCGGAGCAGAGGGGCAGAGTCAGGGGCGGGCGGCAAGCAGGCAGAGGTGTGGCAAGGCGGGCGCTTTGGCAATAATTCTATGCTGCCACCGACATAGCCGACGTTAAAGATGTTGCCACACACATTTTTGTGCCGTTTTCCACTGTTTTGTTTTGGTTTTTTGCTTGGCTCCTTTTTTATTTTTATACAGCTGCCTTCACAATGAAAACAATTACAACAACAATTGCGAATAAGCATGCAAAACGCAAGTAGAAGATGAAGTAGCCAAATGAGCAAGACAGAGATAGAGCGAGCAGAGAGAGAGAGAGAGAGAGAGAGACAGAGACAGAGCGCAGAGCAGTGAAAAAGCTGCGGCAAGTAGCTTGAGTCGGTGCCGCAGTCAAAACCAGCTGCGACGACGCCAGCAGAATGGGAAAATGAGAATGAGCTAAGGGAGTGGGGGACTGGGGGAATGGGGAAGGGGAATGGGAATGGGAACGGGAACGGAACGAGAATGAAATGTTTTCTAATAAATTTTGCTTTATGTGCGCGGTGCGGCGTGCGGCGCGCGGCGTGAGCAAAGGACGAGCTGGGGGCGGGCGAACAGTAGAAAAGGGAATAAATAAAAATAAAGTTTTATATTCATGTACCGCACACACACACACACACACACATACACACACATACACACACATATGCCGCAAGGGCCGCAACACTTGCCACCCAATTGCCATTAATATGGCGGCTGACTAACATTCGTCTCTGTGTATGTGTATGTGTGTGTGTGTGCGTCTCTAATGCCAACTTGCAATTTATTTTAACTTTGCCGCGAACTTTAGAGGCAGTCTCCCTCACTCCCCAACCTATCAGCCTACTGCCTGCCTAAAAAAATAAATAAAAAATAATAATAAAAAAGAAAGAAAGAAAGAAAGAAAATGTAAAAACAAAGCAGAAAGAAAAAACTTTTTCGCCATTTTGTTTCATTTTTTTCTTATTTTCTTTACTATTTCAGCTAAATTTTTTTCAATTTTTCTTTTCTTGTTGTTGTCTTTTTTGTATACTTATTTACTATGTTCTTCTCCTTTGCAGTTTTCTCTCTCCCTCTCAGCCTCTGCTCAGTGCTTTGTGTTTTTGGAAAGGCCCAACAAAGGTAAACGAATTTTATTATATATTTATATATATTTTTTAGTATGTTTCCATTTGCCATTTGACTTAGAGCTGCAGCATTTTATTGATGCTGCAAATATGATATACCATATCACAGATATATATAGATCTATATAGTATGCTATATCTTTTATGTGACTGTAACTATTTTTGGTCTCTAATCAAATTTGATGGCTGGGCAGCGTAGACATCAGGTATGCCAAGCTCGTCCTGGACATAAAGAGAGAGCTAAGTTAGGGGTAGCAGGATGGGGGCTGGGGTGGAGGATTGCGCTTTCTTATGGCATCGTAAAGTAAATAGAATTGTGGTCTTTTTACAGGCAATTGCAAGCATTTCATAATTTCATATTAGCTGCAATAAAATGCGAAATTCTAGTCAAAGTGCCAAGGCTATGTGGTAAGGGGTAAGGGGTAAGGGTAAGGGTAAGGGTAAGGGTAAGGGTAAGGGTAAGGGTAAGGGTAAGGGTAAGGGTAAGGGTAACGGTAACGGTAACGTTAAGGCCAGCCACAAAGCAAAATAACAAAAATCGAAGCGTACAAAGGTCATTAAAGCAGAGAAGATGGAGCTGGCAAGCAGCGAGAAGGAAGCTGAGCGCTGTGAGCTAAGAGCTGAGCAAGAGGGCTGCAGCTTTATCAAGCACTAACACAACTCTCTCTATGTGTGCGTGTGTGTGTGTGTGTGTGTGTGTGTGTGTGCAGCTTCCTAATCAACCCTTTTACGAACCCTAAAAAACGAGAGAAGAAAAAATTGTAAAGCAACAACAACAACTATAACCGAGCATAACAATAAAATGTAAAATTAGAAGCCGCCGCCACCGCGCTCGTCGTTAGGGGCAGTTTCTGATACACCCAACCACCCCCAACCCCACAACCACCTCTGCCCCCGACGCCTCCTTCTGGCCACGCGACTTCAATTACAACAACTAAAAAAAAAAAAAACAAGTAAAAATATTTGCAGCCAGGCATACTCGACTGCAGAATACTCGCTCAGCAATCTATATATAGATTAGCCATGCCCTTAACTGCCGAGAGTTGAAAGACTCTTGTTCTCGGAATTGTGCAAGCCGTAGTATATACGCGATCCAAAGGAGTCGCTAGAGTCAACGGACGCACAGCTCTGGTATATACCCGACTTGCCACGCTGTAAAGAAGTCTCTAGCTTCAATGGTCATGCAGCTAGAATAAAATGTCACAGAAACTAATATACTCTCCTTGCACTAAGTGAACGGGCATCGAAACCAGGCAGGCCCAAGCGAAGTCGCAACCTGAGCATCGATGTCGAATGAGGCGGAAGCGAACCAACAATAACAACAAGAAAACCATAGCACAGCATTAGGCGGCGGCGGGTAAGGTCAGACAGCAGACGACGCGCGTTCGCTCTGTTTATGTGTGTGTGTGTGTGTGTGTGTGTGTGTGCGTGTATGTGTGTGTGTGTGTGTAGCGTGGGGCCTTAAAAAACTACTTTAAGCGCATGATCAGCGGTATTTTTGGCTTGCCCAGCTAACAACTTGCAGCAGTAGCAGCAGCAGCAGCGCAACTCACACACACACACACACAAACACATACACACACACAGCCAGCCATACAAACGCATAAAAAGAAAAGCGGCAGCAGCAGCTTCCGCGGCATCATTAAGGGTAGTTTCCAGCATCGTAAAAATATAGAGAAATAAAATTGAAAAAAAAGGCAATAACAACAACAACAACAACAACAATGAGAAGAAGAAGATGAAGCGGCAGCAGTAACAGCAACAGCAACAGCAGAAGTTCGGCATACGACGACGACGACGACGAACAACAACAACAAAGAGAAACCGAAAAACAAAATAAATAAAATGTATCAATATAAGAAAATTTGGTAGGAAAATTGGCAAATGGCATCGAATCGTATCGCAACAACAACAACAACAACAACAAAAGCAACAACAACAGCTTAGCTCGCGCGTTAACGAACTACAAATTTTAGAGCAGCGAACCCCAAACCCAATTACTCAGACGCCACAGCCAACATCCAAGACAGCCAACAGCCAACAGCCAAGCACAGCCACTCAGCTGACCACCCTCCCCGCCCCCCATCTGGCCAGCTCGCTCCAGCCTCGCTCGTTGCCCATTCCCCCTTCCCCACTCTCCATTAGCTGCCACGAAATCAATGAACGTCTAAGACGTTGCCAAAGCTAAAGCTTAAGCTGATGCCAGGCAAAAAGCGGAAGGTAAGTGGGCATATCGCGATGCTTTGCTTCGCTGTCGATTGCCAATTCTTGTTCAATGTAATGAGCTAGTTCGATTTGAAGAACTAGTTGGATTTGTTGTAACAGTTCAATTTTACGAACTAGCTAAATAGTTGAATAGTGCTAGTTGGACTTGATTAACTATTTCAATGTGATGAGCTGGTTCAATTTGATAAACTGATTCATTTTGATAGCCTAGTTAGCTTCGTTCTACTAGTTCCATTTGATGAACCATTTTATTTAACTAGTTCAATGTGATGAATTAGTTTATTGAACTAGTTCAATGTGATGAATTAGTTTATTGAACTACTTCAATGTGATGAACTAGTTTAATTTGATGAGCTGGTTCATTTTAATAACGTAGCCAATATTGCTAAGAGTAGTGTTACGTACTAATTAAGACAGCGTCTCCCCACCATTTCCTCGTTCAGTTCATTTGCTATCTAGAAAGTTCATTCCTATGTACTTGAAGTGCTGCTGTCACATATATTGATAGCTGACTGTAGACAACCTTCTAGCATAGCTTGAAGCACACTTCTTTTCCTTTTCCCATTAGTTCGTGTTTACTACAAATATATATTTATCGATACCTAACTGTAATTTTTCGCTTTCGCTCTCTGTCTTTTTCTCTTTCTTTTTGTCTGCCTGCTGTATTGATGCCTCACTGTAGCCAATGTCTTAGCCATAGTTTTGCTCATAGTTTGACACCCCCTTCCCGGTCCCAATCAGAGCGAACTTCTGCTACAGAAATCTCTATAAATAATGTTTCTGGTGCAGACGAAATCAAACGATGATTTTACCGTTGCCGGGATAAGACTCACCAGCCCATCCAACCCCCTCGCCTCCTCTTCACAGCTAGTACAAGCCCAACCCTTGCGCGCCTACGCAACGCTGTTTGCCACGAGGCGCCGTCATCGTCGTCGTCGTCGTCGTCGGCGTCGTCCTTGTCCAAATCTTCGTCGTCGTCGACTTCGGCTGTTGAGCGTCTTTAACTCTCATGCCCTTTCCCTTTCCCTTTCCGTTTTCTTTCTGCGCTCGCTTCTCCGTTTTCCTATTACCTAAGCCACCCACCCCCACAGCCAACCGCCCCCTCCCTCTGCCCCGTCGCATTCTCGTTCATCTATTCATTCCTCCTGTTCCAGCAGCCATTAAGTTTTCTCGCTGTAATAAAAAATTTTCCTTTTTTGCCGCGCATCACAGAACGTTTATATATATAAATGTGTGTGTGTGTGTGTGTGTGTGTACCTTTGTGTATCAAAGTGTGTGTGTGTGTGTGTAGATACTAAATTTTCTAGTTTTTTTTTTTGTGTATTTCCCTTTTACTCTATGCTTTGCCTTTGCCTTGGCATTAGTGTTTATTTTTTTCTTTTTTGAAAAGAAGATTTATGTAAAACGTTCGGGGAGTTAGCGCTGCGACAGAGAAGCCAGCTGCGGCAGCGGCAGCGCCGTCGACGCCAGCAGAGGCAGCATTAGCAAAATAGTCGCAGATGCTGTTGCTGTAAGTTTCACGCAGTCTAAAAACAAAACTGCCAAAATACCCATCGCCCATTGCCCATCGGCCACCGCGTGGCGTCTTTCGCCTACCTCAAGCTCCTCCTGCCACAACCCCTCTAGTCAGACCAGACCAGGACAAGCCGCCTCCCACCCTCACCCTCACCACAAGTTGGTGGCTGTGTTGCCTGCGGAGCCGCTGCGCTTGACTGCGACCAGCAACTGGAACGGCGAGACCTTCGCTCCTGCCCCTGAGCCTGGCCCCACCCCCTACACTTCAGCCAAGTTCTACCCCTAGTCCTACCCTGGATTGGAAGTTTGGCAAGTTTCATGTTTAGATTCCTAAGTCTCCTGGCAAAACCTCCCGCTGCGGATTTTCCACTATAAATATACATTTCGTTGCGCCCCTCCCCATCCCTCACTAGGCCACTCGAATAGCAACTACATTTACTTGATTATTATACAGCTCGTCAATAAGTAGCGCAAGAGGCTGAGACTGCGTGAAAGACACCCTGTAAATAGTGCTAAGGTGGAGGAGAACTGGAAGGTCTCAGGTCAAGTTTACAGCTCTCGGTCCCTGGAAGAATTCCTAAGCAAGAGATGAGATGACGATGAAGCTGAAGAGAGGAAGTCAAGTCACTAGACCTCGTATCATTCTGACCACACACAACTTCAGCTGTTGAGACTGTACGCAAGCATATGACTAATCTAATCTATGATCTATGATTGTCTATTCGAAGTTGTTGGTGTGATGTGATGTGATGTGATGTGACGTGATGTGTGTCTTTGCCTTCGCTTTCGCCTTGGCCTTGGGTAAAAGGGTTCAATGCACATTGCATTGCATTCAATTATTGACAAACTGGCAAACAGTCGATTTACGCAAGTGTCAACGGGGCGGGGGGCCTTTGGAAGTCTATAGAGAAAGGCCTGTGCAAAGCTGGGCAAGCCTTGAAATATAAAGAAAAAACCCACGAGAAACAAAGAGAAACCCAGCACACATTCAATATTTGCAGATAAAACGCTAACATGCGAGAGCACTGGAGGAGGCGGCGCTGGCAGAGCAGGGAGAAGTTTGCTTTGTTTATAGCCACATTTTAGTTGAAGCTCGAGCCCGGTTAGCCGATTATTGGATCAGCTGCTGAATGCGATCACTCGATCGCTGACTGTGCGAACCTTGTTGCCACGTGCCTTACATAGCTGCATACAGACACATATATAGATAAAGATAGATACAGATACAGATACAGACACAGAGACAGATACATTTGTATAGATACAGATGAATAAAACTTAAAATAAACAAAAATCAGAAGTAAAAACTTTTCTCTAACTATAGCATCAACACACGCACCTTCTTGCCTCCCTCTCTCTCTCTCTAGTTGTGTCTCTGATTCTCCCTCTCGTGTTTTTGACTATGTGCAACACTAATAGCAAGAACAACAACAACAACAGCGGAAGCGGCGCGTAGCAAAACGAAAAATGCCACAAAACGTGCTTCTAAGTTATTTTTCATTTGCCCCCCCCCAGCCCCAAGCTGCATAACAGGCAGACCCCCGACCCATACACACCCACACACACACACACACACACACACGCACGCACACATTGGCCAGGGCATCTTAGACGCTTGAGCGCTGCTCTTGCTTTTGTGCTTGTTGTTGTTTTTATCCTTCATACACACACACACACTGAGCTACAACAAAAGATTGTCGAGTAGTTAGGTAACGGCCAACAGTAACGGTAACAGTTACAGTAACGGTAACGGCAGCGGCAGCGGCTGCGGCAGCGGCATTGGGGCAGACAGGCATTTTAAGATTTATGTCGGTGATTATTTCTAAGTTTTTGTGCGCTTAGCAATGCGCCGCCCGCCCGCTCAGTTCATGACACAAGAATAGGTACAGGGTAGCTCTGTATATATATATATATATAAATATATATATAAATATATATATATATATATATATATGTGTATAAATTTATATGTAGAAGGCACGTAGCAGCGCCAAATAGTGACCCCCAGTGAATTCCCAATCTCGCTTAGCCTAGTCACCCAGCTGGCTCCGAGTGAAACGTGTTTTGTGACTGTGCCAAAATAACTCATACGCCGCGTATGCCCATTGGACTCGACACAGACAGTGAGACGTTCGTCTTGCATTGACTGCACACGCTGCGAGTCCAGTGTTGATCTCGAGTCTCGAGTCGCTTTGAGTTCAGCTTGAGCTCCATTGGCCCTAGCCCAGCAAACGAGTCAGCATAAAAAATGTATCTAATGCTTGTAGCTGCCCTCGCCTCGCCTCTACTCTACTCTACTCTACTCTCCCCTCCTCCACCTCACCTCTCGCTGTGCTTGTGTTTGCGTTTGCCTGCTTTTCAATTCCCATTCTTTCTCTGGCTTCATTGTGTTGGCCTCGGCATCTCGTTTTTTTCTTCTTCTGCTTCTCCTGCTTCTTCTTCTTCTAAGCACAATACAATTTTCTTATTTTTTCCTGTTGTTGTTGTTGTTACATTTAAAATGTTTTATTTGGCCATTTGTATGTTTTATGGGAGCCGTCGTTTACCGCTACCTATGAAATCGACCCATGACTGGGCCTGGCCCTGGCCCTGGCCCAGGGTCTCCCGCCCACCTTCCTGCTTCTGTGTCGCATTTGTTCCAAGTATATTTATATAAATATATATTTATATAAATATGTTTATATATTAATTTATTTGTAAAGACAAGAAAATTTGCTCTGATCTATGCGTGCAAAATCGGGACTATAAGCATTAGCTGGGTTGCTGGTTTAGTTGGAATGAGAGGGTTTTCGAAGACATACAGAAGACTTCCTCGCATTCAATTTACTTATAAATGTATATAAATGTATATGTCGATATATATTGTATATGTCACATAAGAAAAGTAGAACTTACGGGCATTGGTAGTTCCATAGAATGCTGCCTGCCTCGTCTACTCCTGTCCTGCAGGTTCGCTCCATGGAGCACTCCATGTAGTTGACGTCTTTATCTTTTGTGGAACTTTGAGATCCGTTCCAATATTTGATGTAGTCGGACGTTCGCAGCCGTTTCATACAGTTGCAACATCAATATTGTTTGACCTGATGAAGAGAAGAACAAAATGGAATTTTAGTTTAAATAATTTGAACTAGCTTATTAAATTGATTGTGAAGGCTTGAAAAGGTAATTCATTACGAATCGATTTATGATTTATGAAGACATGAAAATACAAATGTGCATGAAGTACTGTACACTACTGTACTAAGTCCGAGCGAACCTCCGAGGATTACACTGGGTGTCCTGGCGTGATCAGAGGAAATCCTTTCCTTACTCCTTCAAAGATCCTGAGTCAGGTAAAGCAATTCACACTTCTTTATCAATCAAATGTTCCTGACTTATTGCTAAAATATTTATCAGCTACTACATATCAGACATAAAGGTATATATATTGATTCATAGTTCGCTTTGTCCTGAACCATTCAAGCACATTACCGAGCACTGTGTACCACTGTTTGCACTCAACTTTCGTTTTTACTTGGCGTCTGCTGCTGCTGCTGCTTCTTTTTCCTCTTTTCGTATAACTCATGCCCCAAAACTAATCGCAACTGCTTAAAAGGAGCAGCAGCAGCAGCAGTCGCTGTTCTCTAACAATGCATAACACAAAGAGTGAGAAGGCGAGAGATGAGAGAGAGAGAGAGAGAGAGAGAGACAGAAAGAGAGGGAGAACGCGAGAATTCTAAATTAAAAGTAATAATAAGTATGTTATGTTCGAGTAAAGGGAGGTGTGTGGAGGAGGTAGGGGGGCATGGGGGTAGCTACCCTGCGAACTTAGACATCGAAATGAGAATTTTTAAATATAAAAGGATGCCACACACACACATACACACACACACGCACGCAATATGCATATGTATTAGCCCCAGCCCAACCCACCAGCTGCCCCCACCTGACATCTACTAGCAACAACAACAACAACAACAACAACTAATGCCAAAGCCCTGGTTGTAGCTGGTCTCCAGCGTCTACAACGCTGCCAGCGTCGCTGTTGCCGTCGCTGTCGCCGTCGCTGTCACCGTCGCCGTCGCCGTCGCCGTCGACGTCAACCGCCTTTAGCAATGCAAAAGAAATATTGCAACCCTCGGCAGAGGGTTGTGTATGTGTGTGTGTGTGTGTCTCTGTGTGTGTGTGTGCTTTTTATTTTCTAAACTTTACTGAAGTTGTCGTTGTTGTTTTTTTTTCTGTTGCTTCTTCTGCTTCTCTTTGAATGCTTTTTTTATACATGTTTATATGTATATATAGTACCCGTACTTAGTGGCTGGGCAATGCCAAAAATACACTGCAAGAAATTGCGACGAGACTGCGTGAAGACTGTGAAAACATTGCACTCGCTCTAGCCATAGAGGAGCAGAGGAGGTCAATAGCGATTGATCTGCTGGCTGCTCTGATTTGCCCCGGTGGGGATCGGAGGATGTAGAGAAAGGATGCATATGAATTCCACATATAAAATCTCAAACTTCAAAAGGCGGACAAACGGACGGACGGCCGGACGGACAGCAAGCTAGAGAGCAAAACTCAACAACGATTCAACTGCAGATCTTTATGAACCTGAAGATCTGCTAGCTCTGAAACGATTTGACGGGATGGAGGGAAGGATGTAGTCTAATCGACTGTCTGGCTAACTATTTTTGTATGATCTTTCCCAATCACACATACATTTTGTTCAGTGTACGCTTTGTATTGGCGTCTGTCTGAGCGGCGTTGTCATTGCGTCTAAAAAGCACCTTTTTTTCCACTACAATTCCGCTTATCCAGCCTCTGCCTCAGCCTCAGCTCCAGCCTTACAACAGACTGGCACAACAATTTATAACACACACACACACATACACACACACACACACATACATGCATACATACACTTAAACAAGCAGCCACCATAAAACATAATATGTATGAGATTTTTCTTTCGTTTATTTTTTTTTTTAACTACGAACACGTAGTTAAAAAATGAAAAAATTTAGAACTGCAAACGAAGATGAAGATGCTGCTGTGTATAAGTGTGTGTGTGTGTGTGTGTGTGTGTGTGTGTAGGGGGAGTGGGGAGCTTCTCGGCTGTACCTAGAAGAAGAGCTACGGCAGCATCGACGCCAGCATCAACGTCAGAAAATTGAAAAAAAAAAAAAAATGAAAATAATACAACTACAACGCACCGACGACGTCTGCCATCGTCTCAGTCTCAGCTGGCTTTGCTACAGCCAAGTCGCAACTACACAGACACACACACACACACACACACACACACGCACGCACACAGAGACAGAGGCACGCACAGACATGCATATAAACCACCCTTGAAAAAATTTCGCGCAGCAAAATCTAAAGCAAAAATTTCAAGAGACGAAAAAAGCGAAGCGAAGTGCAAAAGTATAGAAAGAAATGTTGAAATAAAAACCTTGTTTCCGCGCAAGTTACAACAGCTTCCCCCCACGCCCCAGCCCCTCTTCTCATCCAGCTGACAAAAAAAGCTAAGCACACACACACACACACACACACACACACACACACACATACACGCGCACACTACTTATTTGGAGGGGTTACAAGTACATGCCGTATCCACCTTGAAGAGAAAGTACGATATTTGCTAGCAATAAAAGTAGTAATCAGTCGCGGTGCCTTCCACACACACACACACACACACACACACACACACACACACACACACACACACACACACACACACACACACACACACACAGACAGACACACACACATCTATATATATATATAAAAGGCGAGCGAATCGCCGAGGTTGCTCTGTCGACATTCCCGAGTTAGAAAGAGATGAGCATTAGAAGCAGCCAGCAGGCAGCAGGCAGGCAGCCAAAGCAACAACAACAACATTTCGTAGGGAGGTGCAAGAGTGGGCGAGTGAAAGGGGAGGGGGGAGGGGGCAGCGAGCTGGTGGCTGGTTTAACAACTGCTCCGCGTAACGAGAACTTTTCATTTTATGTAATTTCACTTCGCCGTTTTTTTTTTTTCGCCGCGCTGCTTTTTTTGCGCTTTGCTCATTTTTCTATAACATTCGAATTTTTAAGTGAGTGTCGCCGGCGCTGCCGACGCCGCTGCCGACGTCGCTGTCACGCATGTCGCCGCGGCTGGCTGCCTTTACTTTTGCTTTTGCTTACCCCATTTTTTCGCCCCTAGCGTGCTGCAATGTTTTTTTTTTTTTGCTGCTGCGCTGCTTTTTCTTCTTTATTTTTTCTCGCTAACTAAGACATTCGCTGCCGCTGTCGCGGGCGCTGGCGCTAGCGCCAGCAGCGCTGCCAGCGTCGGCAGTTTTTTTGTGTGTTGAAATTACGAAAGCGACATTAATTTTTTAGAATTGCGCTTATGCGTGGAAAAGCAGTTAGCCTAGTGCGAAGGAGAAGGAGGAGGGGGTGAAGCAGGTGGAGCGGCGGGGGAGGGGGGTAGCAGAGACAGAGGCTGCGACTGCGCTGCTTGCCAAACTTTCACTGCGGGTTTGGGGCTTGGGGGACTGGGCTGACTGTGGGGCAGGGGGCTTAACGGTGGGCTGCGGTGGGTGGTGGGTGGTGGGTGGGTTGGCTCGGCAGTAGCTGCGTTTTAAATGGGTAGTAAACGCGCATGTATGTAGTTATATTATTTTTTACGAGCGCGATATGTTGTGTAAAATAGCATTCAGCCTCAGTCAACAACCACGCCTTCCCTCCCCCAACACATATCTCCCTATATGGGTGTGTGTGTGTGTGTGTTTTGTCTGTGTGTAGGTATGCAGATGAGTTGACTGTAAGTTTTCACTTTACACTCAGGTGTACTTCAGGTGGAGGTGGGGGTGGGGCGATAGCCGTTAAGATACCTTTGTAGCAAACGATTTCTTTTTGTTATATATATATATATATATACATGTAAATTATGGAAGTCAGACTCATTTCACAAAGTGCGCTCTTAACGTCGATTCCTTCACTTGATCATATCGATAGCTAAGAAATATTCGACATTTTTCAAATATATCAATAATCGATAAATGATAAGTTATCGATTTGTCGATAGTTAAATAGATAGTTTTGCATTATGTACGAGCATTTTTCTAACTGATCAATCAAAAAGGTTTATTGATAAATTTCCGATTAACTTGCAATATGACTATATGTAGATTTATCGATACATTCCTCAGGATTTTTATAAATCGATAGTCATGTATTACTATAACAGTTAGTTTATGGACATCTCTTGCACAATGTATAGCTTATCAATTGATTTCTCAGTTCTCAATGAAAATAGTGCTAGGACATAGTTTACATTTATCGATAAATCGATAATTAACCTTATGTGGCGATTATTCACATATTCATCGATTTATCGATTCATTCTTATAGATTAATCATTAACTGCAAATCGATATTCATGAATTATTAGTCAATTAAGCTTATGTTTGCCCAAAAACAGTCGTGGCCAAATTAATGAGCAGAGCAGAGCGAAATGCATCGCATCGCCATTCGCTTCGACTATTTTGATCGTTTGTTTTTCCGCCAAACACTTTTCCATACATTTTACTTAATTTATGGCCACGCCCCCCTGCCTATGCCACGGCATCAGCCCCCGCCCCAGCCCCAGCCCCCGCCCCTGCCCCTAGATAGCCTCGCATGTGAAATTATTTACGCGACAATCGAAATGGATTTTTTGTTTTATAAATGAGGAGAAAACCTCATGAATAATAGCGCAAAATATTTGACGTCAGATGCTTTTTCATATATTGTAATTATAATGGCAAACTTTTTGCCACTTCCACTCCTTTTTTTCGACATTCATTTTTGCCTATGTAATGGTTTTTTATTGCAAAAGAATGCATACAAAATAAACAACAAATCAAACAGCAAAAAATAGATGAAAAAATGATGGAAATATTTTGTGTGTGCTTTGGGGTTGGCAAAATTTATTGATGAAGCGAGAGAAAAAAATGAAAAAGAAAGAAAGAAACGGCAGCCAAATGAAATGTTAATTTCAGACACACACACATTCGCCCTCTCTCTCTCTCTCTCTCTCTCTCTCTCTTTCTCTGTCTATCTCTCTCTCTCTCTCTCTCTCTCTCTCTCTCTCTGTCTATCTCTCTCTCTCTTTATTTGACAGCTGACAGTGGCAATGGCAAACAATGGAAATCAGAATGACTGACCGATCCTGGCCTTGCGCCTTCTGCCACGCCCCTCTTGTCTAGAGCCCAATTGACCCCTGGCCAGCCCAACGCCTCTCTCCTCCCTTCTCATTGTAAGCACAGCAAAATGAATATCATGCTGCCAAATTGTCATAACAACAGCAGCAGCAGCAGCAGCAACATGACTTGCCCATTGCCAGAGCGACAAAACCTAGAAATGTTTTCATAATTCAACAGTTTCTAGCTAGAAGTGTGTGTGCGTATGTGTGCTTGTGCGTGTGTGTGTATGTGTGCTTATCATTTGTCTAAAAAAAAAAGCAGTGTTTGCTAACGTTATTAGACAATGCCATTGACTAAGGCCAACAAACACGAATCGCAGACAAAAGCAGCTGCAAAAGCATTTCCCAGACTTCAATAAGGAAAACAAGAAAGAGAAAAACTCTTTTAGCTTTTCACTTTAGCTTTTCACTTTTCCATTCACGCGAACTATAGTAAAGCCTAGCTAATACAACAAAATAGACGAAGGAGAAAATGAAGAATGTGATTAAGAAGAATATGATTAAGAAGAATGAAGATGACGGGAAAGAGGAAGAAGCCGAAGAAGCTTGTAGTAGGAATAAGAGAGCTAACACAAAAGGATCCGATATAATCAAGAGATCGCAGGCATATAGCAGAAGGAGGCGAAGAAGAGGATGATGGAGAACAGAAAGGAAAAAAGAGAAAGAAAGAAGAAGAGAAAGACGAAGAAGAAGGAGAAAAGGAATAGGAAGTGAAGGGGAAGTCAAAGTGGAAGTGGAAGAAGAGGAAGACGAAGAAGAAAATGAATAGAAAGAATATGGACATCAAAAGGGAGCTTGAAATGACGAAGAAGAAAGAATGAAGAAGAAGCAAGCTTGCATAAAAGTAAAAGTAGAAACAGAAAAAGAAGAAGCAGAAGTACAACTTGTGCTTGTCAAAGCTCAAAGCTGGAACTTACTCGAATTCCAGCACACACACACACACTCACACATATATATATACATATATGTATTTATACATATATAAAAGACGTAAAGGCAGTAAAGGAATGTGCGTAATATATACATATACATACATATATATTGTATATATATACATACATACATATATATATGTGCACTCACACGACGACCCCAGCGACATGCTAAAAATTTGTATAGAAAATTAGTTAAAAAATTACTCCGCAGACACGCGCACACAAACAATTTACATGGCTGGCAAAAGGGGGAGGGGGAGAGGGGGCAACTGGTATATGTATTGTATGTGCTTGTGTGTGCACACACACACACACACACACACACACTCACTCGCACACACATATAGTCGCATACACACATTTGGCATTAGTGGGCGGTGTTAGAAATTTGCGTGGATCCTTCCTTGCCCATTGTAAAGGCGACATTACTACCTCCACACACACACACACACACACCCACACAGGCAGAAAGGGAGACAGCAGAGAGCACAGCGTGTGCAGGGCTACTTCTACTTTTTTTTAAGCACACACACATGTGCTGTGCCGTGTGTGTGTGTGTGCGTGCGTGTGTGTGGCGCGCGAGTTGAAAGTTTGTCATAAAGCACCCCATTAAAAAAAGAGGCGCACAACGAACGTTTCACAAAGTTAGAAGTGGACGGAACGGGAAGGGCGGGCCATGCCCCCACCACCCCCTCGACTCCCCTTTTTGGCTGGGGTTACGAGTTTCGCGTGGCAGCAAGCGAGACAGAACGAAAGCAGCCACCAAATTAAACATAAATGCGAATTAGAAAAAACTTTTCGCTTTTTATTTATTTTTCTTTTTGCGAATAGCAGCAGAAGAAGAAGCACCAAAAAGGGAGAAGGCAAACGCAGCAAAGGGCACACAAACAAAGAGAGACAACAGACAACTAGCTAAAAGCTAAAAGCTATAAGCAGGCTCCAATTGCAGGTGATCTATTTCAAGCAGTTCTGACGATTCAGCCTTTTTCACGACAAATCTAACCTTTTTCCTGCTATATACTATGCAATTCAGTAGTGCCATGGAATGTGGCCGTTCATCTGTCGGTATGTCTATCATAGATCTCGAGAACTATGAAAGCTAGAGACTTTAAATTTCAAATACATATATTTCAATATACCCTACGTAATATAAGATAATCACATTTCAGGCGATATCTATCAATATCATAAGAAGACATCAAATGTGAAATGTGTAGACTGATTCTGAGTATTTGCTAGTCGGATATGCTCGATTGAAATCCTTTGCCTTGAGAATTCAGGGCGACAGGGCAAAAGGAGGCGTGGCAGACGTGATAAAGTATAAATATATATATATATTCTTAATCAGAACGACATTTGCTGAGTCCGCCTTTGTTCGTCCGAACGCATGAACGCAGTAATCATTAAATGTGATTTCCTATATATTCTCTCGATAAGTCTTCCCTTTTCCCAATTCGATTTAGTTTTCTTAAGCCAATTCAAATTAACTGCGCTGGCTTCAGGGTATATGCTAGTCGGGCAGTCCCCACTGGAGCACTCTCAATGGTTTTTTCTTCTGTTTCGATCTGTTCTACTCTCTGCGTTTTTGTGATAGGTCGTCTAAAGTGTGTCAACTCAGCTAAGGATCGACTCAAAGCAGGCTTCTCTACCAATTTCTTTTTTGCAGCACTTGCCACTTGCCACTTGCCACATGCCGCATGCCACATGCCACTGCTGCCACGGCTGCCACACTCCCACACACACACACAGAGAGCAGACGTGTGCAGTTGTTTTTGGCAATTAACCAAGAGTGCTGCTGGCTGCGACGTCGACGCTCACCACTCCCCCCCTACAGGGGGCAGCGTCGGGGGGTTGAGCTACCCCACTACGCCCGCCCACTAACAAATATATAAAAAAGGTACACATACGCACAGTTTTTTGTTGCCTGCGTCGCACTCCACATTTTTAAATATTTTTAACTGCTGCGCATCGTTTCATGCCTGGGTTGGCCGAAGGGGGGGCGGCTGGGGGGGGCACACTTGGGAAGTGGAGGTTGCTGACAGCGTGGCAAGGTTGGCGGGGTGTTAGGGTTGATATTCGTTTGGCGCTTTTCTCTGTTTGGTTAATATTTTGGCTCGTTTATGGGCAATGCGTGTGCGTGTGCTCATGTGTGTGTGTATGCGTGTGCGCGTGTGTGTGTGTGTGTGTTCGCGGAGTCTTTGCGGGTTCGCTAGTGTATATACATAAGAGTGCACACACACACACACACACACACACACACACACACACACGGATAGGTGTAGGCTGTTCGGCTCACACTCAAATAGCTCCGCCCCCCATGTGCCGCCCCACCCACTGCGCCGCCCGCTTTACAGCCAGCGAGACAAAAGAAGTAGGTGGAGCTGTAAAAATGAGCGCTGACACTTTTTTGGCTTACTCTTTGCTGTGTCCACCTGACCACCCACCCCACCCACTCCACCCCCACCACCCTCTCTCTGTCTGTGCCCCTTTGTCTCTGTGTATGCATTCAGGAGAACTCTATGTATGATTATTAAGTGACTTTTCATTAAATGTCTATATGTAGAAATAGATGAATGTCCATAAATCCATAAAATAGACTAAGAATTGATATCCTTATCATGGTAGCTCATATATGATCTTCTAGCTCTATATTACAATATCAAGTCAAGTCTAAAGTTCTGCTCTAGCCTCATTTGCATACTTCGCATGATGCTCCCCAAGTATAACCACCTACCCTTGGTCGGAGACATCATAAAAAAGCAATCTACAGCATATCAATACAAACTGTACTCCCGCCTCAGCAGCCTCCGACACAAAAGAAGACGACGCAAAGGACTCAAAAGGATCTATACCCATTACACTTATCAGATCGTTTCATTTCAATTTTATCTCAGTATTAAAATACTTCCCTACTTCGGCTAAAAGCTTCGTCTAGTTTTACATCGTATCATCCAATACTCTAGTACAAGCCACTAAATAAACTAAGGAAGGAAGAACATAGCAGTCGATCGTAGCCAACTGTTCAATACTCGCTATAGAGTAAGCTGATAGATCTAGCTGATCTTATAAGATAAATATAGAACATATATATCGCTAAAATATGATCTAAAGAACTAGATGATCTAATCAGACAGATCATAAAGATCATATAGACCGGTGTAGTATGATTTGATAGCTCTAGCTAAACTGGTAGGATAGAAATAGATCATACTATAATGGTCTAGTTGATCTGATGAAGTAGCTGATAGTAGTAGCTGACTGCAAAACTTAAACTTGACTTTGTAATGCTCGGACACATACTATATCTCATGTGTAGAAACGAGTATAACTCTCTCATGTATAGCAGTTAGAAACTCTCTATACAAACTCCAATTGCACAGCAGCTAATATGCTCGCCTTACACTGTGTGAGCGAGCATTAAGATATAGCTTTTTTTGTTGCATTTGAATTAGTTGAAGAGAAAACAGTTTCCACTAAGGCAAACATTACGATCTCAAGTCTCAATCTAATGTGACACACACACACTATAGAACAGCGGGGCACGCACACACACACACACACACACACACACGCACGCACACACACACATGTCTTCACTTCGCTTTGAAACACGCCCAACCACTACATATGCAAAACAGCTATTCCTATTGGCTAATTACAACGAGCTGAAAAATTATACACAGCGAATAATCTACATAAGATGTTACATACATACATACATACATACATACATACATACGTACATCAATGCCTTGGGCTTATGAGTATGCGCGTGTGAGCTCTGCCTGTGTGTGTGTAATTTAAAAAAGAAAACACACACACGCACACACACACACATACACAAACTCATCGTCGTCGTCGTCGTGCTCATGTCTAAGAAAATATGCTGAAACTTTACCCCAGCAAAAGGAAAAAAAGTAAAACAAACTCAAAATCAAGGCAAAGTGTAACAGTGTGCGTGTGTGTGTGTGCGTGTGTGTGAGTCGAGTAAATCAAAATTATGTGCACCCACACACACTACTTGCGCCTCCTTCCCCCCCACACGCAAACACACAAACACACACACAGACACACAGTCAGCATCTTAGATTTTTATACAACACAATGAAGTTGGCTGCACTAGCAATAGCAACAACAACAACAACAACAGGAACCGCTAACAAACTACAAGTATTTACTACAGCCACATGCAGCTCAAATAATTTGTAGCATTTGCCTGCTCGAAAAGCCCGCCCCACCTCACCCACTCGCACGCCCCCGTCGCCCACTCCACACTAGCCCCACGCCCCCATATTCGACGCTTTGTCTAGTTTGGGAGCGCTAAATAAAACTACAACGAAGACGTCAACATCCACGTCGATTGTGTTACACTGTCTCTTGGCCTTGCTCTCCCAGCCACACACACACACACACACACACACACACACACAGAGGCAGAGGCGAGCGCGCGCTCTTACGATTTGTAAAAAGCAGCAAAAGAAAGATAGAAAAAAATGTCGGCGCACTTGTTGGCATCTCAAAGTCGCCGCGCCGTCTAAGAGCAAAGCGAAGAGAGCATAGCATACTTAGCAGCGGCGAGACGGGGCGAGGCGAAGAGCATGGCCTAGGCAAAGAGCGCGGCGAGACGAGGCGCGGCGAGGCGAGGCGAGGCGAAGTCAAGCAAAGGCAGCGACGCTGCGTGGCGCTACTGGTGGGTACTTTACTTGATGATTATGGCGACGATAATGATGATTGGAATGGCTTTGATGGCGTTGAAAATGAAGATTGCGTGTAGTAGATTTCTTTGTGCTTCTTTTTGTTGTTGTTGCTGGGTCCAGTGGCTTGTGCGTGGCCTGTGCCAGTGTGTATATGTGCGTGTGTATGTGAGAGTGTGAGTGTTAGTGTTAGTGTTTGTATACGTGTGCGTGTGCGTGTGTGGGTGGTTAGCTTAAGGTAATGCTTACAACTACACACTATCAACATTTGATTTTATTACGCTCATTTGTATGCGCACACACACATACGTACAGATAGTGCGTGTGTGTGTGTGTCAGTCCGCCTGCTCAATTTGGCACCCATAACCACTAAACTAAATTATAAGAATAGATTCACAAAGAGACTGTGAGCGAGAGCGGGAGAGAGTGCGTGTGTGCGAGCGAGATGCGGCGAACAACTTTGACCTCCTACTGTGCTGGACGCTGGCATCGCAGCTAGCGCTGGCGCTGACGTCGACGGCAATGAAGGACGCCGTCGAAGTCGTCGTCTCCGTCGCCATCGCCGTCGTCACACGGCGACTTTTGCCGGCTGCCTGAGTTCATCTTACATTTATATTCTTTTTTCTCATCTTATTTTTATTTTATTTCTGTTTGGTTTTTTCGGCCAGCCAGCAGGACCAAGTCGCCAGCGTCTTTCAAGGCAGTTAGTAACTGTTAAGACGTCGTGGTCGTCTCGTCTCGTCTCGTCTCGTCTCGTCCCGTCGTCATTCTCGCTTCATTTGTGGGTTGCCCATTTGCTGCGCTTCACTTCGCTTCTCGCTTAGTTTTCTGTTCTCTGTTTGTGTTTTCACATTTTTCTGTTGTTTGCCGGCTCGCCTTAGCCGCAGCAGCATCAGCAGCAGCAGCAGCAACAATAACAGTTAGCTGACTCTCGGACTCGGACAGACGACGGACGGGCTAGAACGTGTTGCTTGCTTGCTTGCTTGCTGGTAACGGTAACGGTAACGGTAACGGTAACGGTAACGGCGGCTGTAACGGTAACTGTAACTGGGAATCTGTGAATGTGAATGCTCTGATTTACTAACTGTTCTTTGATATGCCCTTAACAGCAATGCGACTGACAGAGATAGAGAGAGCGCTAGCGCGTGTGTAAGGGAGAGAGTGTGGTGGAGAGGGGGGTAAGGGGGGAGAAAGAGGGAGATCAGTCAATTGTTCGCTTGCCTCCCTTGTTGCCATAATAACAAATTAATATTATTAATAAAAATAAAAATTAAAAATTAAAAAAAAGAGTCTACACACACACACACATGCAAATAAATCTATTCACACACATACACACACACACGCACCGCCGAGTCGCAGAATGTTTTTTTTTTTTTGCTTTCGGCTCGAATATTTTTTTGTGCGTCGCCCCGTCGATTTCCCCTTTTCAACGCCAGTGGGTGGCAGCTTAACCCCCACCCCCAAGTCAACACCCAACCCCCCACCCCACCCCCTCTCCTCTACACTTACTGCACATAGTTGTATTTTGGATTTTTTTGCCCTTTACAATTTGTTGTTTTTTTTTTTTTTTAATTTCGTGCCGTCGCACGGGGGTTGTTTGTGTGTGTGTGTGTGTGTGTGTGAGTGTATTTGCGGCAGCGACGCTGGCGTCGCAGTCGCAGCGAACGCAGCATGCAGCGGGGTTGGTTATGGGCTTCCTTTTTTTCGCTCGCACACACACACACATGCAAACACACACACACACACACACACACACACACACATGCGCGCTCACTCTTTTTCTTCTTTTTTTGTTTCAGCGCGTTTTCGTTGTTGTTGTTGCTGCTTTTGGTTTTAGCATTTTTCGTTTTTACTTTTTTTTTTGTTTTGTTTGCGATTTTCCTTTGGCCGACGTCGCCGCTGCCGTCGCTGTCGACGTCGACGCCGCAGCTCGCAGCCTTTTTTTAACGCCGCACGCAGCATAAAAACAAAAAACAAAAAAAAAGAAAACAGAGAAGAGATGAAATAAAGCTAGTTGTTGCTTGCGATTGGGGGTGGGGTGGGGTGGTGTGGGGTGGCGAGGGGTATGAGCGTTGGCTGCTGCTGCCGCATGACATAGGCCGCAAAGCAGGGTGGAACGAGTGGAACGGGTGGAACGGGTGGCAATGGCAATGAGTAATGAGAGTGTTTAGTGCTCGTGTGTAGTTTGGCGGGCGTCGCAGTCGCAGTCACCGTCGCCGTTGCCGTCGCCGTCAGCAGCGGACAGTAGCGCGGCAATTATGCCGTTACAACAGCCAAAAAATGCCGGCCACAGTCGCTGCTAGCGTCGCAGTCGACGCCAGCGACGCCTTCAAATCATAGCACAACATTTGGCGCACTCTGCCTATCACTGTGTGTGTGTGTGTGTGTATTGGAAGGGGGTGGGGAGGGGTGGGGTGCTGGCGTATGTAATGGCTTCAATTGTGTGCTAAATTTTCTATTTCATTGTCGCGCTGACTGCGCAGCAGCGACCGCAGCCGCAGCATCAGCAACGCGTCGTCTTTCAGCTTCGTGCTGCGATGCCTGCTGCTTCGGCTCGGCTTCGTGTGCCGACGACGACGAGGACGAGGACGAGCGCGACTCTTTTTAGTCACAGTCGCTGCGCTGCCACCACGCTGCGACTGCGACTGCGACAGCTGCTGCTGCTGCTGCGACTGCGACTGCTGCTGCTTTTGCTGCTTCTGCTGCTTCTGCTGCTGCTGCTGCTGCCGGCTCGTCCTGTGGCTGTGACTTGCCCGTTACTTGGCTCACTTCAATTGAGTTCCGTTTTTAAAAATAACGTTAGTTGCTGTTTGTTGCTCGTTACGTGCGCGTGTTGCGACGCGCAACAGAAAACAAAATAAGCAAAACTCAAAATACAAAAAGAAGGAAAGAAAACAGCAAACAGAACTGAGAACAGAGAACACAGCCAACAGGACATTTCCCTCATTTAACAACAAAAATATCAAAACAAAAAATACAAAAACCAAAAACAAACAAATTCAATATTCAGCAGCGAACAGTGTGAACTAATTTTATTTTCTATTTTTTTTCGAAATCGGAATTTCGTAAAACAGTTTGAAGAAAAAAACAAAACAAAACAAAACAAAACAAAAATAATTTTTTTTTATTGTGAATGAAACGCAGTCGAATGTGCAATAATAATTAGTGAATCGAATCGAATTGACACACACACACAGCCACACACAGCCACACATCTGTAGCAAATATCGAGTAATTTCGTCTGTTGTGGCCCATTGCAGTGCCTGAGGTCCAGTGTGACTCGAGTCGAGTGTGTGACGAGATAAACAAACAACAAACAACAAACAACAAACAACCAGAGAAACAAAAGCAAAGCTCGCGACAAGCTCCAAATCGAGCAGCGAAAGCGAAAGTGCCAGCAGGACCTGCTGCAGACGACCACGACGAACAGCAGCGACAACAACAGAAAGAACGAAAGAACAAAGTGCAATCGACGACAACAACAAGCTGAAGCAAATCGAATCATGTAAGTAGAGTCACTTAGTCCCTTAGAATAGATCAGTCCGAATATGAGAATATCATCTGAAAACTGTGAATATCAAAAGTGTGAATAGATATGGTACATATAAGATATAAGGTGTGAGATATCTGAACAATCTGAGAGATGAGGAAATCAAATAATGTAAGAAGAGTCGATTAGTTCATTCAAATAGATCAGCCAGAACAATATCTGAAGCATCTGCAGCCCTAGAGAGACTCACTTCCACAACTGTGAATCGACAAATGCGAGAAGTGATGATTATATATGCATATAATAATCTGAACCATCTAAGCATCTCTCAAATACTCTTTCATAGCTAAATTATGAAAGAATAAGGAATAGAGGAGAGTAAAACACGTTTCAAAGAATAGATCTACGAAAATTGATACGAAGGAGTCAATAAGTCTATATGGCAGATCCTTCAGAAATCGGGCCTAACTATAATATAAGTGAAATGTCTAAGATCCCAAGCAAACAATGAATATCAAAAGTGAAATCCATTAATCAGCTTCAGATTGGATATGATATCATATAATGTGCAGATGAGATGTCTGAACCATCAGAGCTCCACTCAAGCACCCTTCTATAACTTAAGTTCTGTATAGAGATAGACTCTAAATATGGAAAGGAAAAAAATAGATCAAACCAATCAAATTAGGAAATTCTTCATTTTCTACTCTGAATGGTGGCATCAAAATTCAGTTTTAGCCTCAACCGAAGAGATATTCCTCATGAAAGTCGGTTATGATTAGGTCCGCAATGGGAAATTGGAAAAATCTCAGAAGATTCAGATATTATATAAAGTACTTAAATTTAGTAGCTTTTGACTTGGCCCTGAGTATTTCCTGACAAGTTTGAGATGGGAAAAGCTTATGAACATAGATAAATCCTAGCCCAAGATAAAATATCATTATAAATATATATCCGACTCAGCTCCTGACAATCTGTAATTTTAGGAATCGATCCTACCAAAATCGATCTACATCAAAAAACTGGTTTCTTCGCTCTTTAAAAAACTCTCAAATAGAATTAGTTGACTTACTATCCTATCCCAGGATCCTTCAGCTCAGCCTGAATCTTCCTTAGATATCTTCCAGTTGCAATCAAAACTTCAATCCATTGCAATATATAGCTCCAATTTGGTAACATAACTTTCGTCGAATTCGTATCTTTGCTGAATCAAATAAATTTTGTGCAAACTGAAATTTCACAATTTTCCGCCTACTTTTCTTCTGCCAAAGGCAGGCATATTTCAGTGATAGATAAGCTCGAATCGTATGACGATTGGACAGATAAGCCGAATAGACTATATCGCGGGGGCAGAAGTGACGGCGATTGTCTCTGTGTTGTGAGATTCTCGTGTCTCTTAGTCACGAGACAAATGGCAACTGCAAGCTATACGAGCTCTCTCTCTCTCTCTATCTATCTCTCACTCGCCTTATACGATCTCTCTCGCTCAATGAGGAACGTAAATGTATAAAACAAGGCAAGTCGTTGAACTTTCCGAGCTTTTTCGACTGATTTGAATTGCCCTATCTACATTTGGGCATTACAATTTTATCAGTGATGAAAGTGTAGATAGAGATAGAGATAGATATAAGATATCTCATATATATAGATATATACATATATAGTATTAATCAATGCATCGAAAAAGTATGAGCGTAAAGAGAAGAGAGCAGATGGGGACAGATCCTATGTCCCTGCTCACAGTGATTTCCCGAAGATCTGATTCGAAGACAGATATCTGAGGGAAGAACACATGATGTTTTCCCTCGCTTAAGGCAGGTCTATCAAACGATAGGAGGAACAGTCGCCCTACGAGAAAGATGGGTTCTACATATATATACAAGCATTTTTCTATATTCTGTAAGACATCTCATTTGAGTCAAAATCGATCTTCGACTCTGCTCAGCTCTCAACGTCACCCTGACTGATCGCAAGTGTATTACAGCTTCGGTGTGGCGTGACGTCAGCCTTCGTCTCTTTCCTGTTTTTGTTTTCTTATTTTATTTTGTGAGCTGTAAAGCATTGCAAGATAATTAACGCTTGGGAGTTCGTGTGCGTGAGTCTTCACTGTAAGCATATCTAACGCTGATATCATGCACAGAGCGAGCGAGAGAGAGAGAGAGAGAGAGAGAGAGAGAGCGCGCTAGCTAGAGCAATGATCGAGCTAATTCGCATTACGTATACGCCGCGTTTAGCGTCGCGTTTTTTTTATATTTTTTATTTTTTATTTGTATTTGCCTTTTGCCTTTGCTTTGTTTTGTTGTGTTTTTCGTCGCGCGATCGCGGTCAATGGACGGCGCGTTTATTAGGCCTTCAGCGCCTATGCCTGTGTCTGTGTCTGTGTGTGTCTGTGTGTGTGTGTGTGTGTGTGTGTGTCGGTGTCGGTAACCCAATGCAATCTACAACAATTAGAACAAACAGCGGCGGGTTCATTGCGATCGCATTGCCAGATCATTGCGTTTTGTTGTCTCTGTTATTGCCATTCGTTGTTGTTGTTGTTATTATTATTGTTGTTGTTGTTTTGTGTGTTGTTAATACGAGGTCAGGCGAAGGGTTAATGTCAATAGCAGCAACAGCAGCGACAGCTGAGCAATTGGCAACTATTAGAGGAGCGAGCATAGGGCGGAGGAGCGGAAAGTCCAAACGGGATGAAAGGGCAAATGGAAGATTCCGTTTCAATGCCATACCATTCCGTAGTCATAGAATGTCCGTAGGAGAAGTCGAGAAAACTAATAGAGAAATGGAAATGAAAATGGCTAAAAAGCTGCAGTTTCAGTTTCATTTTCATACCATTCCGTTCCGTTTCAAACGAGTAGCATGCGAAATAGCTAAGGCAAATAAGATGAAAAACTGAATAGAGCAACATTACAAATTACTTTTGAGCTCCGTTTCAATGCCATGCCGTTCCGTTCAATACGTAACATGTTAAGCACATAGTATCCCATTCCGTTCTGTTCCGCATCTGTCTTTAGAGCACAGTACGAAATAGCAAATGATATGAAAGGCAAAGGCAGCAACTGCATGAAAAAGTATTCCCTTTCACTTTCAGTTGTCGTTCCATTCCGTTTTGTTCCATATCAATCCTTAGACTATAATACGAATACGAAAGGCAAGGCAAGCTGAATAGCAAAGAGTACCGCATATCGAATACAGTTTCAATTTCAATTTCAATACCATATCGATCCGTTCCATTTGGCACAAAAAAAAAAAAAGATTTTTGCTCTTCAGATTTAGCTGCATTTCTAAGTTGCACTTTCAGTTTCATTACCATTCCGTGCCGTTCCGGTCGGCGACAGTGATCCGCCACACACACACACACACACACACACGCATCCAAGTACATCTGTGTTTGTTTCCAAAAAAAATGTCGAGTTTAGCGCAAAATATTGGCCAGGTTTTCATTCAAGTCGCTGCATCTCCGAAAGGTCAAAACAAGTGCCAAAAAGCCATGGCAAACAGCAGTGTTAAAAAAAAAAAAATACAAAAAAAAGTATCAAAACCAGAAACAAAAAAAAAATGCGTATTCTGAAAAAATGGGCAAGACACAAGTGCGAGACAAGCACAATTAAAAAATTAAATCGCCACGCATGAAGACACAACAAGACAAAAAAAATTGAGTTCAGCAAACAGACGACAGACGACGAACAAAAAAAAAAAAAACAAAAAAAAGGCCCAACAAAATACAGAAATTATATAAAAATCAGCAGAAATGGAACAAGGGAAGCAGAAGAAGAAACACACACAAAAAAAAAAAAAAAAAACAGCAGCAAAAACAAAGCAACGAAAGATGCAATTCGAGTTGCAATTCCCAACTAGTTCCTGCGCAGCGAGCTCAGGGCCACACGCAGAGGGAGTGCGGGAGTGAGAGGGAGTGTGGAAGAGGGAAGGAGAGAGCCAGAGGGAGGGAGGGAGGTAGAGAGAGTGGGAGTGGGAGTGGGAGTGGGTTAAGCCAACTGCAATATGTTTCATGGATCTGGAATTAGGTTAGGCCCGAGACATATCTAAACACACGCACACACACACACACACACAGAGAGAGAGTGAAGTTAACCAATCAGCAATCGGCATCAGCACAAAATTCAGCAACTGCAAATTGCGAATGCACATACACAGAGAAAGAGAGAGAGAGAGAGAGAGAGAGGGGGAGAGGGAAAAACAGGCCAAAGAATTTTGTTGGTGGGCTTTTTTTTTTTTTGTAAAATTGCGAACAAAATGTGGGCTACAACTTTCAATTGGCGACGATTTCAACAGCCGACAACGACGACAACAACAACAACAACAAGAGAGAAAAACGAAAACGAAAATCGAAAACGAAGCTGATAAACGCTTTGATATGCCCGTTGATCGTACATTACATACATACAGGCATACATATTAAATAATGCATTTGCGCATACATATGTACATACATACACACACACACACACACACACAAACACACACAGTGAAAGTCAACTGTCGCTGCAAGTGCGCGCCGCTGCGCTGGCGTTGAATCTGCAATGAACTCAATTCCAGAGCAGAGCCCAGAGCAGAGCAGAGCAAATGCAAACACTTTTCGCTGCTGCCCTGCAACAGCAGCAACAACAACAACGACAACAACAACAAGCGCAGCGCATAACTGTCAACAAATTTCGTGCTTGCTCTCTCCCTCACACACATGTACTAACTGCAGCGATCCCTAATTTCTGCTTGCCCAATTTCTCTGCAAAGGAACAAAAATAAATTATTACACACACACACACACATACATATTTGCATGCAGCGCAGCTTATTCTATTATATGTATGCATGTGCTTATGTCAAAAGAAAAACGAGAAGAGCAAGAAGAGCCGCAAAATGTTGTTGTTTTTTTTTGCTCTGTTCTTTTTTTGGGCGACTGCGCTGCTCGCTCGCTGCGCGCTGCTGTAATGTGCGCTGGCAGCGCTTAGCTTCGTTCGCTGATCGTTCGTCTGTGTGTGCTTCGGTTTTCGGCTGACGTTGACGGCGCTGCGTCGCTGCACTGCACAATGGCAAAACGCAAGCCCAAAAAATGAAGGAAATGTATGTATGTATGCGACTCTCTCTCTCTCTCTCTATCTGTGTGTGTGTGTGTGTGTAAAAAGTTGTATTTTAAAAAAAAAGAGCAAACACAGGCGGTACACACACACACACACACAATGTCAGGGAATTCTCTGATTCAATTGGGCAGCACGCACACACACACACACACATATATATATATATATATATACACATGCGCAGCGAGCAGAGCAGCAGCAGCGGCAGGGGCAGCATATCAACACATTTAACTGCATTTTTTCGGAACTCAGTTGAGCTTTTTAATTCGATCGGTTCAGTTACTAAAGTTAGTTCAGCCAAAACGCACAATTTCAAATTCAAATTCGAATTTCACTGTTAGCAGCCGCAGCAGCGATAGCAGCAGCGACAGCAGCAGAGCAGCAGCAGCGACAGTTTTTGGGCCAGTGCAGTGCGGATGCGGATGCGAATCTGCGAATCTGCGGATCAGTCATAGACGGACAAGGCGCAGCTAGAGAACGTGCCTCAACTGTGCCACACACAAGTGCAACAACAACAACAACAAAAAACAACAAGTGCAACAAGGATCGAGAAAAGCTCAACAATTTCCTTTTGTTTATTTTATTTTTTTTACGTTTTCCCAAAACAATTTTCATGCATTTTGAAAGCAAGTGAAAAAAGTGGCCGAAATCAAAAAAAATTTCATTTAAAAAGGAAAATCCAAAAAAATTCCAATTTGCAATTTCAAGGACTTTCCAACTTGAACTGCTGAAAGAGACAGCAATAAACAATTTCGAGTAGCAGAAAAAGAAGAGGAAGAGAAAGAAGAGGAGGAAGAGGAAGAGGCAGCAGCAACTGCAGCTATTTCAAGTTCGCAAATGTCGCGCCATGTGAGAAAAAATTAAATTCTTTTTTTTTTGCCGAGCCGCGCAGCCTGCACAGCTGCAGTTGCAACACCAACAACACCAACAACAACAACAACTGCAACAGTTCCAGCTTCCAGCTACCCAGGTACGTCTCAATTCCTATTCCAATTGGAAGCAGCGCCGAATGTGCTCGAAAGCTGCGGGCGAGTTACAGCTACAGTTGCAGTCGTTAACCGATTCAAGGAAGTGCACACACAGAGAGAGAGAGAGAGAGACATATATATGTATATACTCTTGGCAAAAGAAGGACATTTGACTCATGCAATGCGGGAGAGCAAGTTTTTGGGCAAAGCACAAGAAAGAGCGAGAGCGAGAGAGGCAGCGGCAGCGACAGAGGCAGAGCCAGCGGAGAATGCATCTGATCAGCTTGCGCTCAACTGAATGGGGCACAAGTTGAACTTCAGTTTCGTGCTGCTCTCGCTCTCTCTCTCTCTTCATTTTGTGCCAATTTTCTGCATTGAGCTTAGCAGGCAGTGCGTGTGTGTGTGTCTGTGTGTGCACGCGCATTCATTTGCCCTTCTTCTTCTTCGTGCGCTCTTCGTCCCAGTTCCAGTTCCAATTCCAGTTGCCAGTTGCAGTCCCAGTAACAGTAACAGCCGCAGTCGACGTCGCAGTCACTGCTGCCGTCGTCGTTGCAGTTCCAGCGCTTGATCATTAGCACTTTTGAGTCACCGTTGCCCTTCGCTGGCGAATTTAAACAGCGTGCCTCTGTGTGTGTGTGTGTGTGTGTGTGTGTGTGTGTGTGTGTGTGTAATATTTAGTATAAGAAACATTTCTCAAGCGCTTTTTTGGACATAGAGTGTAGAGGAGAAGGGCCAGGAGGAGGGGGATAGCCGATATGCAGGAAGTCGTTACCACACAGTAGCCCGACAACAACAACAATAGCAACAACAACATTGCCGAACGAACGCTCGTTGCGTTCATCGTGTCTAGTTCGTGTTACGCTTCGTGTTTCGCTTCGTGTGCCGTTCGCTTCGCCTTTGCTGCCTTTGGCTCTGCTCTGCTACTGCTGCTGCTGCTGCGCCGATGGAGGATCTTTTTTTCGCGCACTGCGCTGGCTCGGGGTGTCGGGGCTTTGGCATTGGCATTGCGCCTGCAGTTTAGTATTCAGCGTCGCAGCGAGCAAACATCGTGCGGCGGCAGCAGCAGCAGCAGCAACAGAAACAGAACGAAATTGCATCCCAAAGACTCGCACACATTGAGAAGCATCCCGAATGCACACGAGACAAACAAACATACGCTGAAAGGACGTCGCTGCTGTTGTGTTTTTTTTTTACTGTTTATTGTATATTATATATATATATATATATACATTTATATGTACATACATGTATGTATATACTCTGTGCATTGTTTTCACTTTCATCACAAGTTTTCTTTATGTTTGATATTGTTTTTTTTTTTATTGTTTGTTTGTTTGTTGTCGATCGCCTTAAGTCGGATAGTATTTTTGTTGCCTCAACAACTCAGGACATTTAACAACAATTTAGTCAGTAGAAGTATAGAATATATATATATATGCATATATATATATATATAGGTGTATTAACCAGGCCAAGAAAGCCAAACTCAACTCTCAGGAATCAGCAATCGACAATCGTGAATTTACCGTTAACAGGTAAGCAACATATGTATATACTTAAGTGACAAGTGAATCTTAACTAAGCATAACAAGAATACACATACATATATACAGTTATATACATATATATATATATATATTTATATATATAAATACATCTGGGCAAACTTTCGCTTTTCAATGCAAGTGGACTAGGAATTGTGGAGGGAATCGTAGTGCATTAAGTCAAATGGTCGTCAGACCAGACCAGACACACGCACAAGCACACGCACCCAAAGAGCAAAAGAAAGAGATGGAGCGAAGAGAGGGAGAGAAGAGAGGGACTAGCTGCGAGCCGTCTGTCTACTATTTGTGGCTGTTTTAGTTGTGGGGCGACCGAGACCCCAAGCCCAGAGACCCTGAATGCAGCCAAAGACCGGTATGCACACACACACACATACATAGACACACACACACACATACACACACACACACAGATGTGTGTGCATGCCCCATGCAACATGCAGATGCAACGATGCACACACAAAGGTGACGTAATGCCAACTACTCCACTAACACATTTTTCTACATTCCTGCCCCAGCCAACCGTCCGTCTGTCCATCCGTCTGTCCGTCCTTCCGACCTTCCCTTCGTCCATTGGTTCGTCCGTGAAGACGGGAAAAACTGAATGAAAATTGCAGCGAACGTGGAGCCATTGCCATGCCTGGCCTAGCGCATAAAGAGAAGCGAAAAAACAACAACAACAACAACAACAACAACAACTAAGAGACGACGCAGCCAGACAGACAGAGTGTGAGTGAGATAGTGAGTGGGAGAGGGACAGGGAGAGAGAGGGAGAGGGAGAGACGAGTTATTGGGACTGAGGATGCTAGGCAAATTGCTGACTGTGGCTCTGGCTGTGGCTGTGGCTACGGCTGCTGCGTAGAGGGCACTAGAAAGCGTGTGTGTGTGTGTGTGTGAGTCTATCTGTGTGTTTGTGTGTGTGTGTGTGTGTGTGTGTGTGTGTGTCTATGTGTGCAAGTGCCCGACATTCAAGGTTGACGGCGCACAACTTGTTTTCTTGTTATTGTTTTTGCTGCTGTTGTTGCTGTTATTGTTATTGTTTTTTCTTTATGTCTGTCTCTGTGTGCTCGTGTGTGTGTGTGTGTGCCTTTGCCTTTGCTTGTTTTAGTTTCAGTTACAACAGAGCAACAAAGCCAAAAGGCAAACGGCAAACGCAACAACAACAACAAGCAGAGCAACAGCAACGGCAACAGCAAAAGATGAGGGGCGAAAGAAAGAAAGAAAGAAAGAAAGAGAAAAAAATGTAACAGTAAAATTGAAGCCACAAGTCACAGCGGAAGCCTTCGTAGGGCTTCGCCAGTCTCTGCTGCTGCCTCGCTCCCTCTCTCCCTCCCTCTCCTTCGCCCTCCCTCTCTCTCTCTCTATCTCTCTCTTGCTCGCAGCGAAATTGAGCTGTTATTTACAGTTAATCAAAATGACAGAAGTCGGTCGCTGCCATCATTGCCTCAGTCTTAGTCTCTCCCTCTCCTTCTCTACCTCTCTCGCTCTCTCTCTCGCTCTCTCTCTCTCTGTTTCACTTTGAGTAATTAGAATTGGCCGCCCTTTTTGTTAGGCTCCAGAGCCGTCCACACTTCCGCTGGCCTTGAGAGCCAATCAAATAATAAATAAACTAACATCAACTGCTTTCAATTGAAGGGCAGCCAGCCAAACGGAGGAGGGTTCGGTCGGTCGGACGGACAGACCCACCGACGGACGGACAGACAGACGCGAATGGGAGCCGTCGTCTTTGCAGACGGATGACTCAGCAATAGGTCGGACACACACATGGATGCATATGCATGCAAAGTTCTAGCAAAGTCTACGCACACACACACGCACACACACACATACAGAGAGAGAGAGAGAGACACACACACGCATTGATAATGACGATGCCTTCAATTCATTCCAAGGCCGCAGTCACGGGCAGGCGAGAATTGCAAAATGCAACAAAACAGAGCGAAAGACAGAGAGAGAGAGAGAGATAGACAAGTGCCGAGGGTCTGCTGTCTGGGAATAGCAGACGACGGAGAAGGAGTAGGAGTAGGGGGAGGAGCGGGGCGACACGGGACACGGCTGCAGCTCGTTGTCGCGGGCTGCCATTCTCGGAAACGGTTACGCCAAGGCCACACAATGAATAAGCAGCGCAGAGAGCGACGGCGGCGGGAATTGACAAACGAACATCGAACATAGACCACGAAATGTTGCTAAAGGCGTTGCCATAGCCGAGATAACAAACGAACGTACATATACATACATACGTATGTACATAGATGTAAGGAAAAGAGAGATATTAACTGTACCCGATAAACTCAGCACAGACTCCTCTTCCTCCTCTTCGATTCTCCAACTGACCCCAAAGTGCAGCATGAGCGAAAGCGAGACGGAAGTTCTTCTCTCCTCGCCCTTCTTTCTTCCTCTTCCTCTTTCTCTTATTACTATTCTTAGTCTTTGCGCTTTGCAGTCAGTCAGTCAGTTGGTCATTGGTGTCATGTGCATAGCTCACGCTGTCTCCTTCTTCGTCTCCTCTTTCTCTGCCATTCCTCCTGGCCTAGTCTCGCGTGGCGAGGCGAGGCGAGCCGAAGCGAGTCTCAGTTTACATCATTGCCCCTCTCCCTCTCCCTCTCACTCTCTCGCTCTGTCTGCTTTATGCATTTGCATAGCAGAGCCACATGGATTGTAATATGAGCTGAGTCTGCTGTTATTAGTTAACGGTAAACACAGGTTACTCGTTTGGCCATGTGGCGTATACGTAACACATGCGTTCTTTGCTAGAAAATGCGATTGACAGACAGCAAGGCAGCCTAAGTGAGAGAGTGAGAGAGAGAGAGAGAGACGATTTGAGCAAGTCAGCAAATCAAATGATCATTGAACTCGTTCACACTCATTCGCCAATGCATTGATCTGCTCACTCTCTCTCTTTCTCTCTCACTCACACTCGCATTATCGGCTGTATAACGGCATTTGGCGCACCCAAAATGCAAAGCCTTAAAACAACTCAAGAATTATAAGTCACATGGCACACTGCAAACACATACATACACACACATACATACATACGCAACATATATTAACTATAGCTTTAGCACTATGACTATAAATATACATACATATGTACATACACATATAGAGAAAGAGCGAGTGGGAAAGAGCGAACCGGTCATAGTCATCCATTCCATTCCATTCCCCTTCCCACACTTCCACACTCGCACGATCGTAGTCGCAGTCGCTGTCGGCGGCCGATTCATTTCCATTTCCCAGTGTCGACGGCGAGCGCATATTTTTGCTCGAACACATTTTTATCTAATAACCTTGTGCAATGTTATTAAACCCAAAAAGTTTCTTAACCTCGCCGGCATAGCAGCAGCAGCAGCAGCAGCAGCAGCAGCAGCAGCAGTAGCAGCAGCAGCAGCGCAGCTGCGCGCCGAGCAGCTTTTGATGAGAAATGCTAATACGCGTCGTACTCTCTGCGTTTGTATGCAAGCCACACACACATGCGCGCACACATACACTCGTGAGCAAATAATCAACGACAACGCACAAAGCTTAAAAAAATATATGTATGTGTAGCTCGCTCACTAATACGAATGCAGCTGCGACTGCACAGGCGACAATTCGGTCGACGTCGTTGTCGGAAGAGAGAGAGAGAGAGAGAGAGAGGGGGGGGGGGGGGGCAGAGGAGAGCGAGGCCACTTGAGGCCTACATGCGTGCATATGCATGCCATACATACATACGTATGTATGTGTTTGCGTATGTGTGTCAATTGAATACAATTCTTGCAGCGAGTAGGAGTTTGCTTATTTGTGCAGAAATTCATATGAATATGTACATATGTATGTACATACATACATACACACACATATACAGTTTCACCCAAATGGAGAGTGCTGCGTAAATTGCAAGGCAAACAGGCAAATGCCATGTAATACGAATTAAATTGTGAATAAGTGTATGTACACACACAAATACATGCATACATGCATGCATGCATGCATGCATGCATGCATCTATAGACGCACGCACACACACACAAGGATTGTCGTTGGTGAAGAGAGCGCGCGCGCAGCGCAGAGCGTGAGCGGGAGAGCGTGCAGGCAAGACCAATGCGCAGCTAACTTTTGTTTTAGCTTTTACTCTCTCACAAACTCACACACACACACGCAAACGCATACTAGGCAGAGCTGTATTTGTTTTTTGTGTTTTTTTTGGATGTCTGTTTTGCAAAGCATTGCGTTGTAGGCTTTTGTTCATGCCAGCAATTCGTGTAAGTGTATCTGTGTGAGTGTGTGTAGTTATTTTAAAATTAAATGCATTTTTTTTCAACTGGCAAGAAATTTCGCCAGCTCTGCATTACTTTTGAAAGTGCCTTGTTGCTTTTTGTGGGCCACACGGCGACTGCGAACTGCTGCGCCAGCAGATTAACGGTCCTGCGTTTGCGGTTAGTTTGCGCTTCATACACATGTACAGGCATATTGAATCCAATAAGAAATTCCAAATCTAATTGGAACCGCAAAGCTTAAGTGCGAAGGTAATTCGAAAACAGTTCAGAGGCGTCATAGCTAATTGGTATATGACTAATAATAGGATTCTAATTAGATTTCGAGTTCGAATCGGAGTTCAAGCGTTGCACAGTGGTGCACAACTGATGAACATGTCAATGCATGCATTTCCATATATATATATATATATATATATATATATATATATATTATATTACTATATGAACATATATGTATGTGTGTCTGGACATATGTATGTACGTATATTCACCTCTCTGTACATCCAGTTATATTGATGTCTCCCATTTCGCAGTTCAATGCTTTGTGGCGCAGAGCTTCGCACGGCCGGGGTTAACAACTGATTACTCGCAGGGTGGGTGAAGGGTGGGGGTGGGGGATATCTAAGGTGTCCCAGATAATGGGAGATCGACGCACTTTGATTTTTGTTACACTTTTTCGCCACAGCAACTGGGCGAGGGGCGTGGGCGGTGCCGTTACTTCTGATCTGCGGGCCGTTGAACGGGTACGCGAGCGTCGCGAGTTCAAAGCCCTCGCAGCGGCAGCGACGCGGCGACTGCGACGGCGAAATCAACCAAAAAATAAAATACAAAATAATAAATTCACTTCACCTTTGCCACACTGTGCGCCATACATATATACGCTTTGCATTTTGGGCCTTTTTCTTTGGCATTTCCCATTTTCCATTTTCCACTTTTCACTTGGGGAACTATCACCACTATCGCCGCCATTTTGTGGACGAAACTAACGATGGACGACCAGAGCCAAACGCGTCGCGCACTCAACTAAGCAACACTGGAAAATGCGCGACTCGATCTAGCTCTAGCTCTAGCCCAGAAACTATTTGCGCTCAAGAGCAGCGGCGCAGCTGCTCGATGGGGGAAACTTACAGCTAGTTTGTGGGCAGGGGGCAGCGACGCAAGCAGCGACGCGAGCAGCGGCGCTAGATAAGCCAAAAAGCGCTCAAATAGAAACGTAAACTACAAACACAAAACTAGTTGAGCGCGCGAGAGCTTTTTCGAGTGAAAGCTGCAGACGGCAATAGTTGTGCGATCACTATTGAGCGAGCGAGTGAGCGAGTCTATGTGTGTGTGTGTGTGTAGAGTGTGTGTGTGAGTGTGAGTGTGGAACAAGTTAGGCAAGCATCCACATTGAAATCTCTAGCGCTTGTTCACATTTGCAAGCACACACACACACATACACACACTCACACACACACACATAGATATGCACAAAGTAGTGATTGAGCTTGTTTGTTTTGTTGTGTTTTTGTTGCTTTCGACTTTGGCATGAGGTAAACGACCGAATGTCCGACAGACGATGACTAGGTTAAGGTGAAGGTCAAATTAGCAAAAAAATGCTATAAAGCAACAACAAAGGCAGCAGCGACGCCGACTGCGGCGCGCTCGCCAACAATAGAAATCAACTTTGTCAGCGTTAAAGCGATCGAGCAGCAGCAGCTTAAATAACACACACGAACAACAACAGTTAACAACAGCAAAAGCACAAAGCAAAGAGGAGAAGAAATTGAAGCGTAGACAAACGTGACCACGCGCTGGCGCTGGCAGGCAGGCAGGCAGGAAGACACAGGAGCACACAGACAGACAGAGACACACATACGTGAGCATAGAGAGTTGAACTCCAGACAGACAGAGAAAGAGAGAGACAGAGAGTGAGAGAGGGGGGGACAGGGACAGCTAGACAGACAGTTGCAGTTGTCTTTTATTTGTGTCTGAAGAGTCGCCCGCATCGCCCTACCCTGCTTCTTCCCCTTCCCCTTATCACTCATAGAACAGTCGCCGAGTCTCTGCTGAGCTCATCCAGGCAGCCAGTTCACAATTCTAATTTTTGCGTGGTGTGTCTACATCCCGAAATGCTCACAAAGCACACATATATACATACACTCATATATATGTATGTATGTATATCGCAAGATAGACGGACGCCAACAAAGGAAACAAACACACACACAAACACATATATATGTATATAAATCTATATGTATATGTGTATATATAGTGCGAAAACGTGCGCTGAGTCTTTGCTTATATGTATTTGTGTGTCTGCGTCTGCGCCTGCGTCTCTGGCGCTGCCTGTTTGAAAGTGTTTGTTGAACGCCACGCGTTTGCTCGCTGGCTCTCCCGCTCGCTTACTCTCTCTCATACACATGCACACACACACACACACACACAGAGCGCCCAACAATAGAGCGCGAGCAGCTTTTTCTGCAATCTAATGGCGCATCGGTTTGGCCTCAGCTGCTGTTTCCCTCACACACACTATGCCTCTAGGCAGCCAATGCTGCCGGCAGCAGCAGAGGCAGAGGCAGAGGCAGAGCCGGAGACGTTGAACGCAAGACCTTGAACTTGGACTCAGTTTACGAGTTGAAAAATTGGGTTTTGTTATGAATTTTGTTTGTATGCCGTCGTATTCGCCGCTCCCTGTCTCTCTCTCCCTCTCTCTCTCTCTCTCTCTCTCTTTGGCTTTCTATTGGTCAGAGCGAGCAGCTGTCAGTCACTTGCATTTAATTAGTCTATTCGTCTAATTAATAGACAAATCAGGTAACCCAACACGCGCTGCATACAACATGTTGCTGCAAGTGCATGTGGTTGGTTGCATACTCATGTGGTGGCTCTCGTTCCCCTTCCGCAGCAGACATACGTATGCCGGCATCTGTCTAGCCTTTGTCTAGCCCACTAGCACACAGACATGCACAGACACGCGCACACATGTAAGCTCACACACTCGCGTGTGCTGTCTCACTCCACGCTGCTTTTGTAACGGTCCTCCTCGTCGTCGTCGTCGTCGTCGTCGTCATCGTCATCGTCATTGCCAGCGTCGTCATCGTCATCGTCGTCGTCGTCGTCATCGTCGTCATCGTCGTCGTCGTCGTCTCTCGTTCTAGTTTTTACATAAAACTTTCGCTTTCGCTGTGGCTGTGGCTGCTTGACTATGTGTGCATGTATGTGTGTGTCTGTGTGCGGGTGTGTTTTTGTTTGTATGCGGACGTTAGATTTTACATTTGACCGGCATAATGTGTGCGAGTGTGTGTGTGGGTATGGTAACTGGAGGAATGAGCGAAGCCAAAACAAAACCAGAAGACCGACAAATGGTAGGCACTCACACACACACACATACACTGTTGACTCGTGTCTCCATCTGTCGGCAACAAGTGGCAATGTGTGTGTGTGTGTGTGTGTCTATCTCTATGTCTCTATGTCTCTACTTCTATGTCTCTGGCTCTGTGTCTGCGGGTGGGACTGACCTTGTTCAATGAGCACTCTGTAAACAAGCAGCGTCCACCCCACAACCCACCCCCCTCTCAGTAAGCGCTCTACTTATCTGCGCGAAGTGGAATTCGCGTTGCCAAGCGGCTTGGCGGGCAGAGCAGAGCAGAGCCCCAACTGATAGAGAACTACTAGAGGAGACTCTGTCTGTTGCTTTCTGTCTGTGTGTGTGTGTGTGTGTGTACAGAACTAACGCAGTTAAAGCTAACCTTGAAATAGCAAACGCAAACGCCGCACACATGGCGAACAAGCTAAGCGAAGCAGAGCGAAAAGAAAAGAGAGAGAGCAGACAGCAAATGCAGCATATAGAGAGAGCACACTGCTAGATACCCTGTAAATAGTATACATATATAGTATGTATGTATGTATGTGTATAAATGTGTATGTATGTTTGTATGTGTGATGTATGTGTGATGTACACCTATTGCATATACTGTACATCCGTTGATATATACATATACTATATATGTATATATATACTATATACTATATGTGTGTATAGAAGTCGCACAGACTTAATCCAGTTCAATAGACATGTTCTCTCTCTGTCTCCCTCACACACATACTCTCTCTCTCTCTCTCTCTCTCTCTCTCTCTCTCCCAGTCCATTGTGAATGACATAATGAAATTTAGTTTAGTTTCCAACCGAACAAACTACTTTTCTCTATCTAATCTCATTTGTTTGGCGTTGCTGCTGCCTTTTTTTAGCGCATTCAACCAAATAATTGCTTTATACGCACACACACACATACACGGACAGAATTCCAAAAAAAAAATAATATAAGGAAAAAAAAATGCAATGCCAAAAAAACGCGCAGAAGAAATACAAAAAAAAAAAAAACACTTTTTCTAGAACTATTTTAAAAGCTGTTCGGCCAGCAGCGACAGCGACGGCGGCGTCGACTGCGACGGCTCTCGTTCTGCCTCTGCCTCTTCCGCTCCCGCTCCCTCTCGTGCTAGCTCTGGCTGGCATAGAGAGTGCGCAGCGAAATGCGCCAAACAAAATTTAATAATAATACAACAGCAACAACAACAACAACAACAACAACAACAACAAGAGCAGCAACAGCAAATACAGCGCGCAAAAATGTAGTATTTAGCCTTGAAAGTTCGTAAGCACTACGAGCGAAGATCTTTTATTTGATTTTGTTGTTGTTTTATATTTCGGACAAAAAGTCACATTAAATACAATTCGAAATGGATCGAAAGCAGCAGCAGATCGAAGAATCGAATTAAAGCAAACTTAACGAACCTGACGAAAGTCGCTCTGTGTGTGTGTTCTGTGTTTGCAGAATGCTAGTTAAGCTAACTTGACGAAAGGCTGTTCTATGTATATATGCATGCTCAATGCTAGTTGGCTGCGATAGTCGAAAGTTTCGAATTGGAATCTTTCACACAGTGTCGCACACTCACACGAATATGAGTCGAAATATAAGATATAGCAAATGAATATATTTTATGTTCCATATTCCAATATTCTATAACTAAAGCAGCTGCTGGGCCACGGTCACGGTCACACGCTGCCAATGAAAGTGGCGCTGTCAGTTTCTTTTTTTTTTTTTTTTTTTTTACGTAAAATGTTTTGGCTTGCATTAGAAACTTGAGTCTTTCCCACCGTTTGGCCCACCGGCGGGCTCCACTTCGAATGAATTGCAATTGCAATTGCAATTGTAATGCGATAGTTCACAAAGGGAGTGAGAGAGAGAGAGAGAGTGAGAGTGAGGCACGATGGAAGAGAGGGGCAGAGGCGCTAATTACGAATTTGTTGCTCGTAATGGTAATTAGATGCGAAACACACACATACACACACACACATGCATATATAATGGGATGTGTGTGTGTGTGTGTGCAAGTTGAAAGTGTCAAAAGTTGTTCCAGTGGGAAGGCAAAAACTGTTAATCGTTCAGCCTGTTAGTTTATTTGTTTGTCTCTGCTATGCATGCATATACATATGTACATACGTACATATATATGTATGCATATGTATCTGCCTATTCATTTTGTTGATATTAGTCAGCGTTAGCGTTGGCGTCAGCTTCAGCGTCAGCGTCAGCGTTAGCGCAGTGGCTGCGTCGTCGACCGCAACGGAGTTTTGTTCTATGCACAAAAGTCACACACACACACACACATACACAGAAAGATATACACATACTATAAAATAACCGCGAGCGTCAGAGAGGGAGAGCGCATAAGAAAGAGAGGGTGAGAGATCGAGAGTCGCAAATTTCATACTGGACTGTGCCAAAAACTTTATTTGGCACTGCTTCTATGTGTGTGTGTGTGAGAGAGAGTGAGTGAGTGCGTCGCTGCTGCAGCCGTCTGTCTCTGTGTGTGCGTGTGTGTGTGTGTGTCTGCGTTCGGTCTGGCCCGTCGTAGTGGTGGGAATTGAAAGCACAAGCAGCGCACACATTCTAATACTCAAGTTCAGGTTCAATTCACTGCTGTGCTGCTCCCCTTCGACTCCCCCTCCCCCCCACCGGCACGACACATACATATGCATGCGCACAGATCACTGAACACGCATGCATATGCACACACACACACACACACACACACAGAGACACATTGACATTCCTGTCCCTGTCTGCCTACCTGACGATCCTAGCATTTGACTGGGTAGGGATGGGGGCGGCTGGGATCGGGGGATTGCGACTGGCCAGAACAGCAACGACGCAACAGAGCGTGCGCACGTTTGTTGTTGTCCCGCTCTCTCTCTCTCTCTCTCCCTCTCTCTCAAACACACACACATACACAGGCGCGGCTGCTGCTGCTGCTGTTGCCAAAATTTCGGTGAATAGTTTAGTGTTTTTTTTTGTGTTTTGTTTGTTTGTTTGTTTGTGCTTTCGACTGCCGTCGCCCCTGTCCCTGCCCAATGCGCTTTTTTGTGCGCTATCGCTGCCGCTGCTGCTGCTGCTGCGGCTGCTTTGGCTGCTGCTGCGCGCCGTCGACGCTGCCGTCGCTGTTGTCGCTGCTTGCGCTGCCTGCGCTGCCTGGCTGCCTGAGGCACTCGAGCACTCTCTTCTTCTTTAGCACGAATTCAGTTGAGTTTCTACGCTTGCAATCATCAAACGCAACAGAAAGCCCAACACGCTGGTTGGCCGCCGTCTGCTGCTTTCCCAGCGTTCCCGTTCTCAGCGTTTCAGTTCCACTGGAAGTGAGCTTCCAGCAGCCCAGCAGACAATTCCAAGCGATCCTGCCAGCGTCGCGACGCTCGCGCAATGCAGCTCAGCTTCCCACTCGCCTCCAATACATACAGACATACGCCTAGACACAGTGCATATGTGTAGACATACATACACACATACATACATAAATACAGTTGCATACATACATATGTAGCTAAATAGTTTATAGTGCGTGCTCGGTCGGTCGTTCGGTTCGGTTCGGTTCGGTAATTAATAAGTGTGTGTTTTTTTTTAATAATTTTTTTTTGTATATTTTATTTTTACTTGATTGTTTCGTTCAGTGCCAATGTTATTTGCATTTAACGTCTAAGCCAAGATCTCAAGTCATCTCAAGCAGCGAATAGCATTTCTTAAATTACCATATTACGTATACGCAAACAAATTTCTACCTCAACTCAAACCAAGCCAAAGCAAATATAAAAAAAAAACAACAAAAAACAAAAAAACAGAATCTAATACCAATAAAAAAGCAACAAAAACAAAATGTTTGCTGTGCGAAATTCACCTACAACAAATTGCACATATAATAATAATCTATTTCTGTTGGCATTCGCAACACTAATGAACTATTAGAGACACATAAACATACATACATACGTACGTTGCTAATAGAGGATGCCAGTGGCTGAGCACCCAGTCAGAAGGTATGTACTCTAAATGATGCAGCTTTTGCATTCCCTAAAGCATAGAATGGAATAGAGAGAGAGAGAGTGTGAGCGCAACCACACATGGCTATCCACATACATCTACTCACTCACATGGTAACTGGGGTCGCTGCTGCTGCTGCTGTCTATTTTTAGCATAGCTAAAAAGTGCAACGCACACACTCGCAAGCACGCCTTGACTTATTATCTGATAGTTTTCACTTTCAATGTCACACAGACACACGCATACACACATGAGCAAGCTTTTGTGTGCGTGTGTGTTTGCTTTGCTTTGCCATGCTCTGCTATCGCTGTGAATACATAGTGAGAGTGAGAGCGAGAGCGAGCGACTAGCAGAAGGAGACGCATAACTATCCTTTGCTAATTGAGACAAAGCCAGCGAGAAAGAGAAACAGATCACCGAAAACCGAAAACCGAAAGCCGAAAAGCAAAATGCGAAAGCGAAAAGCGAAAAGCACATCGAAATTTGTGCACTACAAGTGTTTTAGTTATTTGCGATGCGTTTGCTAAATTTTTAGCGCTTGGGGTGCTTTTTCGTTGTTGTTGTTGTTGTTGTTGTTTCTTTTGCTTCTGTTCTGCAGTCGTTATGAGTTAAAAGAAAACATACAAAATTAAATTGTACTCGTTTTAATTGTATTTCGTCTCTTTTGCTGCTGTCGCGTCTTCTTCTTTTTGCTTGGCTAGTTTTTTTGTTTGTATTTTTTGTGGATTTTGTTCTTTGATTTAGTTTTTTATTTCGTTTCGGTTTTGTTTCTATGTCACACAAATTGTCGCCGTGGTTTGGATAAATTTTAAATTGCATTTGTTAACAATTTTCGAACATTTATGCAAAATGTTGCATTTGTTGCACTTTACTTAACCGCAGCGTAAAAAGTCAAAACAAGCAGCAAAAAAGCTTACTCCACCTCTCGCATTCTCTCTCTCTCTCTCTCTCTCTCTCACACACTATTTCTCTCTCCCTCTCACACACGACTGCCGGCATATATGTACGAATGTGTGTGGGGAAGGCGAAATGAACGAATGCGCAAAAATACAGTTTTTGGCTATCAAAACAAGTCAAACGAGTTGTATATATAATTTTTATAGAATAATATAATTAACTTATACTTTTGACACTAAAATTTATGCGATTTAATCACAATTATAATGCTTAGACAATGTAAATATAAATTCTTGAAGAACAAATTCGGGAAAAATATAAATAAATTTATCAAAATGACAAAAAAAAAAAAAAAAAAAAAATATTATGTTCGAAAAAGTAAATAGAACATGTATAAAATAATTAAATACAACTCGATAAATAATCTATATATCATATATAATATATAAATGACGAAAAAACAAAAAAATTAAGAAAAAAAGGAGCAAAAAAAAAAATCAAAATTATATATAAAAAATAAAATGAAAAAATAAATAATAATAGAAAAAATATTAAAAAGAAACATAAATTTGTATCTTAATGAATTTGTAATCCAAATGAATTGCTAATCTAACTGACTTTCCCTTTCTTTCTCTCTCTGTCTCTGTCTATTTGCAGTTAATTAAATATTAGTGAAATAGTCAAAGTGATCATCATCAGCAACAGCGTCATCATCGTTGGAGCAGACAAAGGAATCAGCAGCAACAACAACAACAACAACAGCAGCAGAAAATACCCAGTGCGTGTGTCTGTGCATGCGTGCGTGTGTCTGCGTGCGTGTATGTGTGCGCATGTGAGCAGAAAACGCAGCAGCAGCAGCAGCAGCAGCAGCGAGCACAGAACTTTTTTACCCTCGGTGCAATAAAAAGCCGCCAAAATACGCAAAAAGGTGACCACGAAGAAAGCCAGCGTTGTTTTCACAGTTGACGAAGATAACAACAACAACAATAGCAACAATAGCAACAACAACAATAGCAACTACAGTAACAACTACAACAACGCTAGGCAGCTAAAAACAGCAACAACAACAACTACAACAACAACAACAAGAAACCCAACTTCAGCAACAGCAACAGCAACAATCGAGCTGAATAACCGTTACACAGCATCAGTCGAAGCAGAAGAGGAAGAGGAACAAATCAACATGGACGAAACACAACATTTCTGTCTGCGATGGAATAACTATCAGAGCAGCATCACATCGGCATTCGAGAATCTTCGCGACGACGAGGACTTCGTCGACGTGACGCTCGCCTGCGAGGGACGCAGCATAAAAGCGCATCGCGTCGTCCTCTCCGCATGCAGCCCCTACTTCCGCGATCTGCTGAAGGTGAGTTTCGAATACCCTGTAATCGCTGAAATGGAGTTGCTTACGCTATGAACATCACTCTTGAGAATTTGGGTGGGGAATTGGAATTAAATGGAATCATCGAATGGGATTATCTGAGCTTTTGACTTAACTATAGGAAACATGTCAATATATAAGAAGAGGACAGCGTCATCTCTAGCTGAACTTTTTATTTCACAATTTTGAATAAGTTCCACTACATAGATAAGCAAAGATTTAGTTCTCTTATACGAAAAATTATATAAAACTTGGTTCAAGAACTTGCTTATCGAAAATGTCCAGCTGAAGCACTAATAGATCAATAGATCATTGAACTATATTATTGAACATTGAACTATGCATAATTATGTAACTTCTAGAAGAAATTTCCAGTTCCAGCTAGACTTCTAGCTAAAATAGAGTCCACAAAAACCAGAATAGCTTTTCTTACTAGCCTTTTATTGGCAATGTGTTCAGCATTTACTAGCTGGAGAATTGGTAGCACTGTTTGAAATGTTTATTATATATATAGTATATATATATATATATATATATATATAGTGTATATATGGTGTATATATAGTGTATATGACTATGTTTCTTCAGCGTCATTTTCATTGACTTGTCAGTTGTTTTGCTTCTTTTTCCTTGGTCACATCGTGGCTTGGGGTGAAGCAAGATCTTTATGGATCTGGTATCTGAGTTTTTTTTTTTTTTTTGCTTTTTGCGTTTCGCAACTCGAAATACATTTTTGGTGACCTACTTAGCCCAGACAATAAGCAAGATAAGGAGAGAGAGAGCCAAGGAGAGGGAGAGGGAGAGACAGTGAGTGAGCCACACAGAGAGTAAGAGCACATGTGTCTCAGCTGTCTCTTGAATACATCCTGTTTGACATACAAATATATATATACAGATATATATATATATATATATATATATATACAAATGTATGTATTTAGAGAGAGGGAGAGAGTCTTTTTCGTATATATATTACGCATACGCAGCGTTGATCAAATGAAAGACTAACTGTTTCCATACGCTCTCACCTGCCGCTGCTGCTGTTGCGGCCCAGTTTTAATGGCAGCCTAATTAATTAAACGATGACTATACACGCACACACACACACACACACATACACACCCGAAGAGAGTGTGAGTGAGAGAGGAAGAGGGAAGTCAGTTGACTTTTGTCTGCCTGCAAATGTTGCAAGTACTTTGTTTGCTTGCAACGTTTCGTGCGCGTGGTGTAAACGGTTAAGGCAAAAAGTTCTTAGCCGTGCATTTAGCTAAAAAATATGATGGCAGCCAGTTAAAGGGGGCGTGGCAAGAAGGGGGGGGGGGCACCGTCTTCTGTTTGGATTTTAATTTATTTAGTTGCGCAACAACTATAACAACTATAAGTATAACAGGCAACAATTGCAACAAGAAAAGTAGAAGTAGAAGAAGAAGAGACGACAGCACGCCAAATGTCGACAACTGCCTGCAACATTATGGGGCATGGGGTACAGTCGAGGCCATTGCAAAAAGTTCCAACTGCAACTGTCTTAAAGCAGGCAATTATTTGAGTAACATGTGACTGGACCACGAGGCAAAGCCCAAGCGGAGTTCGTCTAACGAGCCAGCAGCTGGAATTGTGAATTTGTGGAACACCTTGCCACAGAACGGGGGCAACAAGGCAGTCGAAACCTGCACACAGGGTATATGTGGGTAGAAAGTGCAAGAGGCGGTAGCAGGCGTGATCGAATCCATTCATATATATTTCATCAATAGCAAGAGTTGAGGCGATCTGTGTGTCTCTCTCTTAAGAAAGAATCGTTGTGGGGGTATCTCTTTGACTTGTTCAATATTAAACAATTTAGCCGATCTATATATCTTTCTCTATCTTTTTCCGTCGTGGTGCAGGTATCCTTCACACTCCATCCAATTCGTTATTCAATTGCAAACAGTTAAGGCAATCTATCTATCTATCTCTCTCTCTCTCTCTCTCTATATATATATCCATCTGCCAAGAGATCAACAATCGTTGTCCGGGTATTTGATAGTCTGGCACACTCCATCCACTTCATCAGTTGAGGCGATCTGTGTGTCTGGTTGGTTCGCTTCCATCTCGCAACAGATCTCACATCGTTTTGCTGGGTATATGCTAGTCGTGCTCACTCGATTCGAGCATTCGTACTTGTTTTTATTATGACATTAAAATTATGGAAGTCGTTGCCTCGTTTACCTGTCCGCCAAAACAAAAAAAAATTTGTGACTGCATTGAAAATATTTGCACGCAATTGCGGTTTTTAGCAGGCCTCGAGACTGGTTACCCCTTGCCCCGTATCCCCCTCTCTCTTTCTCTCAGTTGCCTGCCAAAAACTTTGCCATTTGCATTGTTTGAGCTGTCATTGGGGTTTGGGGTTTGGGGTTTGGGGTTTGGGGCTTGGGCTGTTGGGTTGGCGAATTGGTTAGTGGATTGATTAGTGGTTGTGGTTAGTGGAAAAGGCTTTGCCATTGCCTTTGGCTCTGCCTTTGCCTCTGCCTTTAGCTTTGGCATTGCAGCAGAAATTATATAAATTACAAACTTCTCAGTTCTTAGTTTTGTTGCTTGGCTTGGTAAATATTCGCTCTACGACGTGATTTGTTAACATGATAGAAAACTTTGAGTTTTGTAAAATTTTTTAGACGCAGCCAGACAAATGAACAACACAAACTGAAAGCAGGAACAACTTTGAGACAGAGAGAGAGGTCGATGATGGGCGCCGCGTTTCTTTTGGAGCTTTTAGTGGCATCGGCGTTTACTAATGGTTGGCGGCATTGCTTTACAGCTGACAATACGTCAACCTTTTCGAGTATATATACCTTGGCATATTGTGTAGACGACACGGCGTACCCGGCCACGCCAAGCTACAAGCTTTACAAGCTGTCCGGCCAATAAATTTCGCAGAAACTTTTAGCCAAATGCGAAACTACGACTATGATAATGAAGCACAACAACAAGAAGAACAGACAAATAGGCAAATAGACAAACGAAAGAACGGACGGACGGACAAACGGTCGGACGGACGAACGGACGGACGGACGGACAAACAGACAACAGAAAGTCGTCATTTAATTTGTTAAAAAGGCCAACTAAATTCGCAGCAAACTGCAACTGCAACAATGCCAACAACGAAGGAACAAAAAAAGAAGAGAGTAGAAGAAGAGACAGAGGAGACGGAGAAGCACAAGAAGAAGAAAATGCTAAAATAATTATATACCAAGAAATTAGTACAAAAACTTTGTTGGCAGTGCAACAATACGAGTCAGCCAGAAGTTTGTAAATTCAATTTGAAATACATACAACAACAACAACAACAAGAAGAAGAAGAACAAGCAACAAAGACACAAACAGACATGCTATAGCTAAAGTCCAGCCTCTGCTTGAGTCCCGGCACCGGTTTGGCGACACTTTGCCACTTTGCTCTGGCCATCTGCCTCGCTCTCTGTCTCCCTCTTGATCTCTTGTTGGCGTCGCCTTGTGCCTATGCATAAATATTTAATTAACTGCAGCGCATTATTTTAATTAGGTGTAAAACTGCAAAGCAGACACACAACAACAACAACAACAACAACGACAACAGCAGCAGCAGCAACGACAACAAAATGAAGTGCTCTCAGCAGTGGGGGCGCTGGACGACGTTTGGGTCCGAAAGGGGCGTGAGTTAAGCGCTTCTAAAAGCATTTTGGCTATTGTTCAACTGTGAATTGTGAACTGTTAACTGCAAAATTGTGAACTGTTAACTGCAAAACTGTCTGTTGCCACGCCCATTGAGCAAACACACACAATTTGCATTTGGCGCATGGGGAAAGGCAAATGGGAACGACTCTTTCGACTGTTTTTTTCCGATTGGTCTTAACTGTTTCTCTATGCTGGCTTTTTTGCAGCAGATCAATGGTCCCCAGAAGAGTTTCTCTAAGCGAATCTCCCAGTCTCTGTCCTTGTCGCTTTCTCTGCGGCAGTTTCTGTTCAGTTTTTTGCTGGGATCACAAAAAGATGCCTTCCTAGATCGCGGATCCTTCATTCTCTCTATCGATGTACTCCTCATTCTTTCTCTCTTTCAATCCATATCTCCCGCTCTCTCTCTCTCTCTCTCTCTCTCTCTCTCTTTCTCTCTCTGATCTCCTATACGTGATTGCAACTGTTTCCCTATGCGAATCTCTTTCGCTCTGTCTGTCTGTCTCTGCTTCACTCCGTCTCCCTCTCTTTCTTTCTTCCTATGTCTCTATCTGTTGTTTCTGTGTTTCTCCCTTTGGTATAAACTCGTTGTAGGTGCTCGTTTGGGATGTGACGATCACTTGATCGCTGCCGTCTTGACCTCAATTTCACAATCTGCCTCTGTAGCAGGCCCTGCCTGTGCCTCTGGCTCTGTTTGCGTATCTTGCGATTATATATATATATATATATATATATATATATATATATATATATATATATATATATTTATATATATAATGTACAGATGCGTTTACATTGGCGAATGTGAAAATAAATTGCGATATAAGTAAATAAGACAGAGGAAGATAGAGAGACGGAGACAGAGAGATGGACACAGAGACAGAGGCAGAAACAGAGACGGAGTATGTAAAGACAAGGCATACGCTGATATATAGGATCGTGGCTGATGGTGAGGCTGGGGCTGGGGCTGACACAGGGACTGGGACTGCAACTGCAACTGAAACTGCTACTGAAACTGGTACTGGAGGCGCGCAATGCGTGCAATCGAAATAATAACAAAGACGCCGTAACTTGACCTAATTTTGAGGCCCTTTGTTGGCTTTTGCCACTTGGATGATAAAGTGAAATTTACACACAACTGTAGATTGATGTTGGGTGTGGGGGGAGGGGCACTGAAAATGGGGTCAACATGCAGCAGTTGGCATGCATGTGTGTGCTAAAAAGTAGAAGAAGAAGAAGGAGAAGAAGAAGAAGGAGAAGGAGAGGTAGAATGGGGAAAAGCCGAAGGAGGCAGCACACATTCCAATTGTAGCTCGTTTGACATTGAGGCAATAGCTAAAGGTTATTGTTGCTAACTGACTTGGTCTAAATATATACTTTCGCTCACTCCACAGAGCACACCCTGCAAACATCCGGTCATCCTGCTGCAAGATGTCAACTTCATGGATCTGCACTCGCTGGTGGAGTTCATATACCACGGCGAGGTCAATGTGCATCAGAAGTCGCTGCAGTCCTTCTTGAAGACCGCCGAAGTGCTGCGCGTCTCGGGCCTAACACAGCAGCAAGCCGAGGATACGCACAGCGTAAGTACAGTAGCTCCTCCTTGTGTGGGCCTAGCTGATTCCTCTCGTCCTTCAGCACTTGGCACAGATACAGAACTTGGCGAATGCGGGCATTCGCACGCCACTCAACTCACATCCACATCATGGCTCGTCGTTGCACGATGATGGGGCTGCCACATTGTTTAGCAGCCGTCAGGTGGGTGGCTCGCCGCCACCACCGCCGCCGCCGCAGCAGCTGCCACAGCATATCAACAACAATCTGCTGAAGCGCATGGTCATGATGCACCAAGGCGGCGGTGTTGTCGATGAGACAACATCGCATGCTCTCAAGCGTTTGCGCAGCGCCGACAATAACAACGGCCTCTCTGCCAACAGCAACAACAACAGCAGCCCCGATCTGCAGCTGCATGCGCGCAGCGCCTCGCCCCAGCTAACGCCGGCCGACTTCAGTACGATCAAACACCACAACAACAACAACACGCCGCCGCTAAAGGAAGAGAAGCGTAAGTGACAGACTGAGAGACAGAGATTTGTCTTAGACTGAATAATTGAATCACTTTCCCACCTTCCCACTGCAGGCAATCGGTCCACAGGCAATGGCAACTCGGGCAACGGCAACGGCAATAACACCAATAGCAATGGCAACGGCAACGGCAACGGCAATGGCAATGGCAATGGCAACGGCATCTCTATCAGCGAGAAACTTGGCAGCTTGACACCCTCGCCGCTGGCACGCGGTGTCGAGGACGTCAAATCTGAGCCCATGGAGCTGGTCTGCTCCAATAACAACAATGCCAACGCCAATGTCAATGATGAGCACAGCAACGATTCCACAGGCGAACACGATGCCAATCGCTCCAGCAGCGGCGACGGCGGCAAAGGCTCCTTGAGGTAACTACCAACAAAATGTAGAAATAGAGACATAGAAATAGAGAAATAGAGATAGAGAAAATTCGATTGGGAAAGTCTAGCTAGAGCAAATATAAGCTTTGCCTGGATATCTGATCGGATACTTCCGACTGGAGCACTCTTACTTGCTGACTTACATTCATTTATTCATTTGTATTTCTTCCTTTCGCTAGCTCTGGCAATGACGATGAGATCAACGACAACCTAGCCACCCATCATGCCGCACAGCCCTTCATCATGTCACCGGCCGAGAGCAAACTGTTTCCAGGTGCATTCAATTTTCCGATTAGCAATCTCGATCATCCAGCCTTGATTGGTGCGTAATTGACATTGACAACGATCTCTCTTTCCATTTTGACTAATCTTCTTCTTCTCGTTCTGGTTCCTCTATGGCTTAGGTCTCAATGTAGCTGGGTTACAACAATCTGGTGAACTTGCTGTCTCTCCACAAGGTGAGTCCGAGCATTTCTCTAATTACTCTATTGTTTCGCTCTATTTGCGCTCAAAAGCTCATTATTACATTTTTTACATCAAATGCAAATACCAAAAAAAAAAAAAAAAGAAAAAAAAATCTAGAATCAAAAATATAAAAAAAAAGAAAAAGAAAAACAATTTTTTTTATGAAAAGGAATTAATAGAAATCCGAATATTTTAACGTTGAAGAAATGTGTCTGTATCATTTGTTTTACTTGAAAAAAAAAACATACTTACATACGTACATGCATATAAATCGGCTATATATGTGTGTGTTAACTACAATTTGATTTAACTTTTGATTTATTTAAACACACCGAGAACACACGAACACGAATATATATATATTTGATTATATTTATCCATTCCATTCGATTTGATTTCAAAGTAACCCGAGATACTAAAAGTCCCCACTCAAAAGCGGCCCAGGGTATTAAAAGCACAGCTGCTTGTTGCTGTTGCGAGCTGCTGCTGGGCTGCTTTTCACGTGGACTTTTCTTTACTTTTTTTTTTTTTTTTTTTTTCTTAGAATCGCAAAAACACGTAAAAGTCAACATAAAAATAAATTTGTTTTTATTAAAATTTTTTTGTTTTTTTTTTTTGTTTTATTTTTCTTTTCTTTGCATCTTCAAGTCGAATCGATAAAGTGTAAAAATTTCTTTCTTGTTTGATTGTTTCGATGGTAAATGTTTTCATTTTCGTAATAAAAAACAAATATAGAAGAACTACGAAAACAGATGAGGAAGAAGATGAAGAAGAAGAACAAACAGCAGTTAGGCGTGTCATAAAACATATGTATAACAAATGGCCAATGCTTATGTCGATAATAAGGACCGCAAAATGGTCGATGATGATGATCACTGAGTTGAGATAATGCCGAGAAAAGCCAAACAATATTCATCCACGCTTTAAAACGGCTAAAAACACTGAACCTGCACCCCCAGAAAAAAAACACCCGTCCACAAAATTCCGCAAGAAACTAGCTAATAACTTTTGATACGTGTGTGTGGGAGAGACTGTGTGTGTGTGTGTGTGTGTGTGTGTGAATACATTAAACTAATTAACTGAACGAATGAGCATCCGAGGCATCAACAGTGTTTAGCTAAATAGACTGTGCTGTGAGTGCGTGTGTCTGTGTGTGTGTGTGGCGGTAAATTTTAATTGCCTCTGTTATCCTGAGGTTAGGCCGCAACAATTTGCCACGCCCCCAGCAACACCTCCAAGCTGTCTAACTGTAAAACGTGTTCGTAAAAGCTTTGCGGCTTTGCGGCCACCGCCTCCCGCCTCCCGCCCCCGCCACTCGGGAAAAACAACAACAAACAACTAACAAGCCGAGATAGACGAACAAGCAAACAAACGAACATGCGTACATGTGTACGGCGTACAGTGGCGTACAAAATAATAGCGCCACTCTCAAAATTTCCTTTGATTGATTAGCGAAGAGTGCAACAGTTATCAAATAAACAGTTAGTTAAAGCCGCACTCTTTTCTTTCTTGGCCGAATGGCCATTTAATGGCTGGGGTGCTATTTTTATTATGAGTAAAAAACTATGGCCACATAGTTCTGAACAATTGCTTGTGGACCAATACTCTGTTGACTCACTGTGCAGCATTAGGCGTGCAGCTAGATAATTTATGAAACTGTAGAGGAGCAAGAGAAAGAAGAAGCAGAAGGACTAGGAAGGAGTCGTAGGAGAATTGCAGGCATTTTGGACTGGCTAATTAGCTCTGGCATATTGATTGGGGGGCCTGGTTCAGTGTTAGGGCCGCTTTTATTGCCTTTGCGAAGAGAAGTGTGTTTTTTTTTTGTGTTTTCGAGATTTCAAGTTCATTTGGCTTACTTCATGTCCACACATGTTAAATCAGTATCAGCGATAAACGATAAACGATATACGATATTCGATATTCGATATTTTCAATATATGTCATCAAGTAACATCGCTCTTTTTCTCTCTCTCTCATATACACACACACTCTGTACTTCCCTCTCTCTCTCTCTCTCTCTCTATCTCACTCTTTCTCTCTGTCCCGCAATCACAATTCGCTAAACGTATATCGATATTGAAATAATAGTCTATTCCAATCGGATATATAATCAAATCTAATCAGCTAAGCTAAGCATCGGCTAAGAGTTAAGCAGAAAATATATGTGTATGTTCCTTATATATTTGTTTTCTCAACATTTGTCATTTTGTTCACCTTTAATGAGTCCATTTGTCCATTTCTTTGTTTCACGTTTCACGTTTTACGTTTCACGTTTCACGTTTCACGTTTTACGTTCTTTTTTCTTCGTTTATTTGTGTGCTAATTTTGTATTCGTATTTAAGCGCAATAATAAACCAATTATATATCACAGTACAATACTATACTACACACACACACACACACACACTACTTGCATACACACATCATGTATGGAGAATACGTGCACATACATACATATATATATATATATATAACTCTATTAATTGTATACTTTTTAATGCCAAATGGAAGAAAATGTTTTATTTATGTTGATTGTTTTCCATTATGTTTGAATTTGGGATTACATTTCCATTTCCGTTTCCGTTATCGTTAACCGTTAGAAAGTGAGATATAGATAGAGATAGAGATAGATAGTGACAGAGATAGATAGATAAAGATTGAGAGATGTAGAGATATAGAGATATAGCGATATAAAGATATAGAGAGATATAAAGATATAGAGATATAGAGATATAGAGATATAGAGATATAAAGATATAAAGATATAGAGAGATAGAGGGATAGATAAAGATAGATATATGGAGAGATTGATAGATGGATGGAAATACATAGATATACGATAGCTTATACAGTTACTATCGCTATTTTATTATTGTTTTTTGTTTTTTTTGCTGATTTAATCTCCAATTTAGTTCAATTCGATTTTCTCTTTAGTTTCATTCACATAACAATACCAACAACAGCAACAACAACAACATCTTTTTGCAATCCATTTGATTTGGTGTCCACTCTATTTTGTGTTTTGTTTTTGTTTTACCGTTATGTTTTTTGGTAAAATGCAACCGCATTATAAGATCGATCGAATATATATATACATAAATACTTATATATATTATGTATTGAAATTTTTTAATTTACTTTTGTACGTCGTCGTGCTTGTGTCTAAAACTAAGTATACCAAAATTCTCCAAAGCCAAAGCTCCTGCGCCCCTCTTTCCCCGTAACTCCTTCCCCAACATATATGATCCATATATATTTACAACAGCAAAAGCAAAAGAAAAGCTTCAATTCAATTATATGTATTTGCATTGAAAACTAATCCTTTAAATGATAAACCAAAAACAAAAAAAAAAAAACAAAAAAAAAAAAAAAACAAAATACAATTATATAAAAAATCTATATATATATAAATTGCAACTTTATTTTTAATGTGTCTTTCGTTGAATTATTTCAATATTTTACATTTTTCGTTTCGATTCGTTTTCAAATATGGCTTCGAAATTGTCGAACAACAAAATTTTCACCCTGAATCAGTAAGATGCGAAAAGCGAAACAAACAACAAATATATTATACACACAGACGCGCATACATGTATACATACACATACTTATATACATATATATATATATATATATATATATTTATATGGATATACCAAGGTATGTGTGTGTGTGTGTGTGCGTGATCTTCTCCCCTTTATGAACATTTTACGTATTCATCCTTAACATTTGTCCATTGGCATAACACATATGTATGTACTTACACATACACACCCACACACACACACACTTAAACATACATACATATGTACATACGCTTTATGTCATATGTATTTACAACAATATTTGGCCCATTTACCCCCCACGGCACCCCCTTCACCACCCACCCGCAATTTGAAGCTTGAGAATTTGCTAAGTACAAATACAGAAGCGCACACAGACAACGCCAGAATGTCCGCATTTGGTAGTCTGGCAGGTAGCCCCATTGGCTAATTGTTTATGAAGTCGAATGCTCCAATTGTCGAATTGACAAATGCTAAGGCACATGCACACATGCCCCTCTTTCGTAAAGAGGGGCAGCCCGATTGGCTAGTCGAATTGTTGAATTGTTGTCTATGTTATTGGCAAATCGAATGTTTTAGCTTGAAATAAGGAAACAGAAATGGGCGAAGAATTGAAACAAAATAATTGGCATTTGTATACATATGTAGGCTATAACCATTCCGACCAGATCAGTTCAAATCATGCATATAGTACATATATATAGCTGCTAACAGACACACACACACACACACACATACATAGATGTTTGTCTGTGTGTGCGTGTTCCCTAGCAGGCTAGGTATGTTTGTGCATATATGAATAGATCTCTGCTGTAATAAACTCAAAGTACGCGCACACATACACACACACACATACACACACACACACACACGTATAATTGGTGAATAATTCGTATATAGTTGAGCAGACAAAAACAGAAACACACGCAAATACACACACACAAACACACACACGCACACAAAATGGTCTTGGTCTACCCCACGCACAGTCGAAAACTCTCCCTATATATATGCATATATACATATATATTTGATAAAACAGGTTGAAACTTCCTTCAAGTGTTACGTTTATTAGCGATTGCGAGAGGCCTAGATATAAAAACCGATTCGAAACTCAAACACAAATTTAGCAGGCGCTCGACATCACTTCTAATACTACATACCATACATACCATACCATACCATACCATACCATACCATACATACATACATTCACACACACACATATACATACATACATACATGCATACATACATACATCTAATAATACCCAGCAGCAAAACTAACCAAATGATGATAACTAATATGCCTATATATACATATATATATAAATATTTATATATATATATACCTATATACTTTCCAAAATAATACTAAAAACTTTTAACCCTCTTACAACAACAACAATCATAACAACAACAACAACAACAACGAAATTTTGCTTAGAGAGTATCAAAGAATACATCAACAACAAAAACAACCACAACAACAACAGCAAAACAACTATCTAAATTATTAAGCATTAAGAATTGAACGCATACGAATTCATTACACAAATACAAAACAATTACAATTACAACAACAATTACAATTACAATTAAGTAGCTTAATTACTTAATTACAAAAGTATTTTACTAAAAAACTTATCTTAATTGTGCTTTACACACAGACACAAACAAATAAGCAAACATATATATACAAACACAAATACAAATACACATACATATATATATCAATGTATATATATATATATATATATATATATATATATATATGTAAAGCTTTTCGTATACCAAAATACAAAAAACTGTTGAATGAATCGCTTGAAAATTACGCTCTCTCTCTCTGTCTATATATAAAAAAAAAAATAAATAAATATATATATATATATATATATATATATATATGTATATTTGCCGCTGTTTCCTTTAAAATTACGATTGATCTACACACATACACATACAAATACATATACATATACATAAACATATACAAATACAGCTTAGAATTTAGTTTAATTTAGTTCGCAAATCGAAATTAACTAATTTTAAGTTGATTAATTGGTGATAACTAAGCAAAAACAACTGTAAATTATTCAAGTTAAGTTTTAAGCACATACGAAACCAAACCATACATTGGCAGCATCGAATCGATAGTAATCGATTCGATTAATCGAATAATAAACCAATAAATATATATGATATGAATTGACTTGTATACCGTATAACATCAACCAATCAATCCAAAACTATTTGGATAGCAACAGATCAAATCGATTTATCGAATAAGAAAATAATCAAATAATCGAATAATAATTGATTCAATTGACTCGTATCCCGTATAACCCAAAACGAATTGCACAGCTAACACCTCCAACGGAATAGTCGATTAATCGAACTAAGCAAATCAATCGAAGCGAATTGCACAGCAAATCCTTTAATTAAACAGTCAATTAAACGAATAATCGAACAGTCGATAAATTGAATTATCGAATGAATTGATATGACAGCTCTTTCCACCTGTTCCATTATTCGATAACATTTTCAAGATTTTAAGGGATTGGCTTACTGTCAAATCGATTAGCTGACACTATCCCTATATAAACTATATATATATATATATATATATACTTCTCTAGTATTCCGTTCCTCTTTCTATTCAAGGTAACACCTTCACAACGATAATAGAATTTTGTTCTAAATTTCATAAATTTCATTTGCTTTCGATGTCTGTGCAATTTCGCTAAGAGATGAAGCCCCTTTCCCCAAATTGTATTATGTCTTAGCATAACAACGATAAATACTGCTAAATGATATTGATCAATGATAAATGAAACACCAACTTGGTGGCAAATGAGAAACCAACAGCCAAAACAACCAACAACAACCAAACAACAACCAACAACAGCTTCCCCTATTATTAAAATCCAAAGCCCCAAACACGATACTAAAAAAAAAGGCCTTAAAAAGCAAACTCAAAAATGAAAATTAAAAAAAAAAATAAAATAAAATCAATGAAAAAAGTTTATAAAAATCCATAAACAATTCCGACATTCATTTAGAAAACAACAACTACCACAACAACAAACGTTTATGCACAAATAATCAAAAAAGATAAAGAAAAAGATCAAAAATTGCTGACTTGAAACTTGCAATGGCTCCAAATAACCATGAATAACGTCGATGTCGATTGCTAATGATGAGTGAAAGGAATATATTTGGAAATGGTTAATTTTTAGTCCTTTATTTAAGTGGCACACACACATACATGTACACACACACACACACACTTACACACAAACATCTACACACACGAAACGAATCGAAGGCGAGGAAACAAAACTGAAAAATTTAATGCAACAAGCACACACAATAAACAAACAAACAACACACACACAAACAACAACAGCCGGAACAAGATTGAAGCTAAGAACTATTATGGTGATGGTGTTTAACGCACACAAACACACACACACACACACACCTAAGCACACGAACACAGGCATACACGCACACACACACGTACACGCATACACAACGAAACAAGCAACTGCAACGAGAAAACGAAAGTTTTACCTCCTTACAGCAATCACAACAACCACAGCAGCAACGATAATACAATATTAAACCACGCCCCAGCCCCCAGCCCCCAGCCTCCACTTCCCCCTTTCCTCAGGGGTAACCCCAGTAACCGAAACATAAAGAAAATTAAAATCAAAATTTCAAATAGCACAAATATACGTGATTACCTCGTGACACGTGACACGTGACTCGTGATTCGTGACTCGTGATTCGTGACTTGTGACTGTGGCTGATTGAATATACAATCATCCTTAGTTTTGAACTAGAAATGCACAATGAGATTCAGTAAAGCTCAAGCCAGTAGTACATGTAACATCATAGACTGCAAGTCGTGACTGTGACTCCTGACTGTGACTCGTGACTGCGACTCGTGACTGTGACTGAATAAGTTGCCAGCAGGCGATTTGAATTCAGAATCAAATACAGTTTGGGTAGAGTAAGACATTGAGTCACCTACGCATATGTGATTGACTTGTGATCCGTGACTCGTGACTCGCGACTCGTGACTCGTGACTCGTGAGTCGTGACTCTGACTGTGACTGTGACTGTGTCAGTATATACCATCTAGATAATTATTCTTAGCTTCGAGCTGCATTGAAATTGAACAATCAAAGAAGAAATCAATTTATCCACTAGTCGAAAAGTTTAAGAACTAAAATCTTCTTTTTCAAGAAGAAGCAAAACAAAACACATACACACACATACATACAGACAAGTCGTTCTCTCTCTGTCCCACGCACTGAAGTGTAAGGACAGACATATGAGTTCCGAACCCTTCTCTGAGAACCTTTTCAACTTCAACTTTTTTGACCCCTCCAAAAATCATCCGATGCAAAAACAAACAACAACAAAAAAAAAAGAAAAAAAAAACAGTAAACAAAAATAAATCAAAAATCAAAACAAATACCACAAAATTTTATACGTACATAGGCTAAATTGCTAAATTGTATTATATATATATATATATTTATATATATATACTTTTGATATCAAATAAATCCAAAGTTAAATTAAAAGTCGAAAAAAAGCTACAAAACGTTAGAGTATGGGAAGCAATATATATTTAAAATTAAAATTAAACTAATTAAAATTAAAAAAAAAAACACATATATATACATATACATGTATATATATATATAAACAGATATATATATATATATATATATATATACATATATATATATATATATATATATATTTATATGTGTGTATGGATGTATGTATATATATGTACATAGAAATTATATTTGATGAAAAAAATGCTTTGCGAATTATTAATGATAATTTTTCAATAAAATGCACAAAAAATCAAGCTACAAAAATTCGAAAAATTATAAAAAACAAAATCAAAAAACCAAAAAAAAAAAAAAATAAAATAAAAACAAAATTATAAAAAGAATAATTAAAATCGTTGTACTTGGGCTAATGCGACGTTTTCTGACTTTCTTTCCTACCTTGTCGTCAGGTCAACTGACGACAAATGCTACAACTTCTACAACAAACAACAACAACTATTACCTGTCATACTCTGAACAAACAAACAACAACAACTGCACAACAATCAAAACCACAACAACAACATCAACAACAAAAACAGCCATCACAAACGCCTCTGGCATATGTGGGCTTAATCTCTCCACATTCGCAGCCAATTGCAACAACAACAACAACAACAGCAACAACAATAATAACAACAACAACAACAACAGCAGTAATGGCGGCGGCAGCATAAATCAGCAACAGCAGCAACAGCAGCAGCAACAGCAGCAACAGCAGCAACAGCAACAGCAGCAGCAGCAACAACAGCAGCAACAACAACAACAGCAACACCAGTTGAGCAATGTCGGCAACCAGGTAACGAATGGTATGCTCACCTGTAGTCCACCGGCAACCGCACAGCAGCAAATGTTTGCAGCTGTCATGGCGAATATGGCAGCAACGGCGAATGCAACAGCAACGGCAGCAGCATCGGCCTCGACTAGCGTCAGCGCCAACAGCTCGCTGAACAACAACAATTCCAATTTAAATACATCTGGCGGCAGTCTGAATGCGTCCAGCGGCGGCGATGACTTTCGCTGCAATCCGTGCAACAAGAACCTGAGCTCGCTGACGCGGCTCAAGCGGCACATTCAGAACGTGCACATGCGGCCCACGAAGGAGCCCGTCTGCAACATATGCAAGCGCGTCTACAGCTCGCTGAACAGTCTGCGCAACCACAAGAGCATCTACCATCGCAACCTCAAGCAGCCCAAGCAGGAGCCAGCCGGCACAGCCAATCAGCAGTCGGCGAACAGCTACTATCACCAGCAGTTGAATCACCATCATTCGTCCTCATAGAATTTCATGTACTTTGACTATCAGCAGGCGGATGTCAACTTTTGAAGCTAAATGAACTATGCAGCTAGAGAGTGCATATCAACATGCGTGCATGCATGCATGCATACAGACATACGTATGTATGTACATATGTGTGCGTAGAGAAAGTAGAAGAGAGTAAAGAAAATCTTTGTTAAGTTTGTGACAATGCGAGTTCAATTTGCAAATGAGTGTAACTCTTTTTATCATTATAATCAAATTATAACAACTTATACATAACATATAAATATATATATATATATATATGTAAAAATATATATGTACACATAGATATGTGTATCAGTGCTGTCTATCGATAAGGGGGAGAAAAATAATATATATCTATATCGGTATAGCAAAATAATTACGAGCTACTTTTAGTAAAATCTCCCAATTCATTGTTATTAAAAAAAGTAAAACATTTTTATACTATAAAAGAAAGCATATATGGATATAATTTAACAAAAAAAGATTAGATTTGAACGGGAAAAAAGGCTAAGTGCGCACCACTGACTCCTAAGACCTCAGCTGCTGAGTGGATGCATAGGTGAAAGAGCAGATTGGAACAGTTTAACGTGGGCAGCACTGGTATTCATAAATATGTACAACATACACATACACACACACACACACATACATACACATACACGACGTATACAAAATAGTTCGATAGAAAGAGAAAGAGAGAGAGAGAGAGAGATACATCGCTTCTGTATGTGTGTATATTGTACATACATATGACGCGAATCGTACATACTGATGTATTTGTCCATATGACCAGAGCACAGCTGAGCCAGGGCAGAGAAAATAAAGAATAAAAGAACTAATTACAGTTTAGGCTAGTAACACTTAGTTGCCTTTTGTAGCTTAAGCGGTAACAGATAACGTTGAATATGAAAGATATAGATACAGATACAGATAAATATACAGATGCAGATACAGATACAGATACAGATACATATATATAGATACATATAGATATGTCTGGCAAGCAGAAGTTGCTTTAAGCTATGCTCCAGTTATCGTTCTACATAAATATCTATGCTTACTTCACATCAATTCTTGTCCATTTGCCTTGTTTATATATATATATATATATCTATATATAGATATATACATACATAACTATCTATTATTAATGTAGATATATATATATATATATATATATTTATATATACATACATATAGATTTGTAGTACAGAGAATTGATAAATTACAAAAGGTGCCGGTAGTGAATTCTTCAAAATGGCTTTAATAAAATTTAAAAGAAATTACACATTTAAATAAATTAAAAATTACAAATTACAAATTACGAATATAAATACAGATACTAAGTAAATTAGTTAGGCCTAAGCAGCACAAATCAAATCTCAGTTGTGCAAATTGTAGCCTTTAAAGCTTTTTATACAGCATTAAGACCAAGCTAATGACTTTTTTTTCGTAATTGTTATACCTAGCATAGACATAAATACATGCGATACAATTGATATGTATTTATATGGATGATATATATATATACATATACATAATTATATCAAGATTTAGCGACCGACCGAACGACCGACCAATGGAGCATGATTATTTAATATATATACAAATATATGTAGGGATCTAAGCTAAGCCAATCAGCAGATACACACATACACACATACACACACACACACACACACACACACATACACACACAAGCATATATATAAATATATAAGTATATATATATATGATATTTTATAAATATACATTAAAAAATTTATATATAAAGAAAATATAATTACTACTTATAAAAAAAGTTTTATTATACATAAATTTATACATATACATATACATATATACATATGTATATATATGTTTATATATATATATGAAATCTGTTAACACGTAGGCTAAATCCTGGTATTTTTTTTTCAATATTTTTTTTAATATATATTAGTCTTAAGAGAATGAGAAAAAACTTGTAGATACATATATACATATACATATACATATACATATACATATACACACATACATACATACACACATGTAAAATGTTAACCGGATACTTTATGAGTGCACCTGTGTTCGTTAGACTCTATGTTTTTTTTTTTTATTAGGTAAGACCCAATGCCTAAAGCAACTAAGTACACATTCACACACACAAACACACACACATATATACACATACATACACATATGATGTAGTTGAATGAATGTAAGCAAATTGCAATTACAGCAATGAACGGAAAACGAAAACTTTCAATTATTACAATCCAATAAGAATAATAATAATAATAATAAAAAATCTACACATAAAATGAAAAGAAATATATTTTGATTTAAACAGCTCTTAAGTTAAGTATGTTATGCAAGTAAGGCTAACTTACTCGATGCAGCAGATCGGACGATCATCGCTCGACTGAGATCTATTGCAAAGTTAGCTAAAGCAATCAATCAATCAATCAAATCATCTCTAGAGCTCATCACACACACACATACTTACTGCCACCTAACACACACTCACACACACGCACACACACACGCACATACATTTACATCTCTCTCATCACACCAACTGTTTGTTTATCGCGCATACAAAAAAACCAAAAACTATTTTAGAGCGCCAAAGCCTGTGTTTGAAATACCTTTGCGAGTTCACACACACACCTGTTTCTGTCAGTTGATGCAGTTAAGTTGTCATATGCGAGGAGTGCTCGATAAGTGAGTGTGACCCAATCGAATACCACAGTCAATGCACTTTTATTCATTTGTTATCGATAGCAAACACTTAAAACATCATGCGAAATCGCTTATCGATTATGAGTTTGCGTGTGTTGCGTATTTGTTTCAAGTCACACTTACTTTTTGAGCACACCTCGCCTATATATGCGTACCTTTAACTGCATCATGCGATCGATACTAGTGTGAAATTTTGTGTTCTACTCGATACTTGTGAAGAAGAAGGAGGAGAAGTAGAAGAATCGATTATTGCGCATCTATTTATTTGTACTTAAGTCTCTCTCTCTCTATCTGTCTTTCTACCTGTGTTTACCACCAATTGAACGACAATTACTAATACTTATAAAACAAATCAAAACAAAACAAAAAAACCATCCATATCCCTCTACTATACTATCCATTACCCCTAAGTCCGCTCAGCATCCAGTATCTAGTAACTCCATAGCTGGCCAACTAGCTAGCTGTACCTGTGATCCCGAATCCCGAATCACCAAACAACAGCTGCCAATGGGGCAGCATTTGTTCTAATCTGCAAAACGTTAAGTATCAATCCAAATGCCACACACCCACACACCCACACACACACATGCGCACACACTATCTCACACACATAAACCTATTTTATTAATTCCCTACATTTGTCAAAAACTCGATTTATACAACGTATATATATATATATTTATATATATTTTGTATGAGGCGTAACATTTAAAAAATTGTGTGTTTACCCGCCCTACACACCACCAACGCCCAACGCCCCAACGCCCAATGTCAAACCCGCAACCCCCAACCCCCGCCCAAAAGCACATTTGAAATCTGGTATATTTTGGTTGTTATCTTAACCCCCAACCAAATCAATCGAATCGCATCACACACACAGGCAACAAAAGGTGCTGCTGCGTTTGAGTTTGAAAAAAAGAGACACTAGTGACAACAGAAATTTAGCGTCCTTGGTGCTAGCTGCACCAAGCCAACCAAAATAACAAAAATTACAACAAAAACAAAAATATTACTAAAAAAACAAACACATTTTATATACAACAAATCAATCAGGCCAAAACATGTTTCAAAATTTTGCTAAAAAAAAAAACAAAACAAAACAAAACGACTAAATTGGTTTTTAAAGCTATTCAAGAAAATTTCCAAAAAATAAACATAAAAAAATTACAAAAAGATAAAAAAAAAAAACAAAGAAACAAAAAATTACGACCACAATCACAATTGGTACAGTCACCAAAAAATTTAACTGTCTAAACACTTTTTGTGGTGAGTTCTCACAAAACTCACCACGCAGCAGCCTTGGGGTATGCTACAGCAAATGTTCATTCGAGCGTATACGAACGTTAACAACAACAATAACAACAGCAACAACAAGAGATTTCTTCGAACTGCACAAAAAAAATTTGTTTTCGAAATCGAACAAAACTTTTTTGTGCGCCGCAAAAACTACAAAATTTTCAAGTGAAAATGCAACAGCTAAAAAAAGCAAAAAAAAAGGAAATCGAAAAGAAAATTGAAAACAGAAACAGTTTTTATTAATATTTTATTTACACATGTTTTTTGCGAAACCAAAAACCAAAAACAAAAACCAAAATTAAGAACCAAAAAGCGTTTTTTTTTTCAATGATTTTAATGCAAATGCAAATGAAACAGAAACAAGCAAAATTATAAAATATATTTCAATATACAAATAGCAAAATCAGCAAGTTTTCAATTTGGTTTTGAGCCTGGATTTGTTAGTGTAATATAATGTAAAGTAAATAATACAACAAAAAATACGAAAAAAAAAAACTAAAAACACAAAAAACAGAACTCACAAGACAGACACACACACACAGATAAACGCACACAGACACATGGATAGACGCACACTTGTGCATGCACATAGACAACTACATGACACACACATGCATATATACATATATATATATATATATATATATATATATATATGTGTGTGTGTGTTTGTGTGTATGCGTGTGTATGTGTGTGTGTGTGTGCGTACTAACCACATACATAGACAAACAAGAAATGCAAAAATATGAAGCAACAAACAAACATAAAGAAACTAAACAACACCAGAACAACAACTACAATAACAATAACAACAACAACAACAACAACAACAACCAGAACAACCAGAACAACAACAGAACAACAACAACAATAGAAAAACAAAGTCAAATATACAGAAAAGTCACTATTGTCTCTTTTTTTCTTCTCTTCCTATATGACGTATAGGTGGCAGCACCAGCCTACTCAGCGGCGTCATAGTGCCCGGTGGTAGTGACAACCCTAGTAATAGTAGTAGCAACAACCAACAACAACAACAACAACAACAAGTAGAACAACAGCCAACATCACAACACCAACTCCAACAACAACAACAACTCCAACTCCAACAACAACAACATCATTCCACACTACATAACCCACAACAACAACAACAACAACTGCACCAAGAACGAGAACGAGAACGTGAACGTGAACGTGAACGTGAACGCGAACGAGAACGTGAAAGAGATAGAGATAGAGAGCGTAGCAGCAAGGCGAGTGATCTACACAGCAACAGCGAGCGCAGTCTCTCACGCTCTTCGCAGTGTGGCATGGGCGAGGGCTTGGCAATGCATAGCAGCAGCGCAACTCCATCGCCGAATGCTAGCTACAAGCGTGAAAGGGAACGAGAGAGGGAGCGGGAACGGGAGCGAGAGCGTGAGCGAGAGCGAGAACGAGAGCGAGAAATTGAGAGAGCACGGAGTAGTACGCCGGGTGCATCGCCGCCGCCGCCACCAACTTCATCGCATCACGGACATCCGGCGCCACCGCCACACTTCAGTCAACATCCGCTGGCGATGCTGTCGAGCCATCACCAGCATCAGCTGCACTCGCATCACGAGCTGTCGCCGGGCGCTGCCCATGCGGTGGTTGCCGCACATCATGCACATGCCCTGGCCCGTGCCGCCTCCCCGCTTGTGGATCGTCATCACTTGTTGCATCAGCACCATCGGCGTGCCTCGCTGTCGCCCTCGGCGTCCGTCAGCAGCGGCGGCGGTCGCGGTTCCGCCGGCAATGCGGCCAGCAATTTGCTGAATTCGGCGCGGGCCAGCGATGTGGCGCAGGCCAATCGGTTGCTGTTGCCATTGCCGCTGAACGCGTGCCATCGCTGCGACGTGTGCGGAAAGTTGTTGAGCACGAAGCTAACGCTGAAGCGGCACAAGGAACAGCAGCATCTGCAGCCGTTGAACAACGCCGTCTGCAATCTGTGCCACAAGGTCTTCCGCACGCTCAACTCGCTGAACAACCACAAGAGCATCTACCATCGCCGGCAGAAGAATCACCACTCGTACTTCCATCATAGTGGCGGAGTCGTTGGCCAGGCGGGCAGTCCTGGCAGCCGGCTGCATCAGTCGCTCAGCTCGCTGACCGCTGCGGCCGCTGTGAACAACAGCGTCGGTGGCGGTGGTGCCGGTGGCAATGCTGTGGCTGCTGCGGCGGCTGCCGCTGCGGCTGCTGCTGAGCTGCTGCTGTCGCCAATTGTGGGCGCAGCTGCTGTCGCCGGTGGAACGGCCAGCTCGACTCTGCAGCTGGCGGCGGCGCATCAGCAGCAACAGCAACAGCACCAGCAGCAGCAGCAGTCGTCGCCGAACATAGTCAAGCCGTGCATAGACTTCTTATAAGATCAGCATCAACTCTTGCAGCAGCTGTTCCATGTTGCGCTCAACAACTCAGCAGCAGCAGCGGCGGCAGCATCGGCCTCACAGCCCCAGCCTGGCGACTATGTTGGCCAGCAGGTGGGTGGCACGCCAACGGTTGACCTAACACAATTAGATCAGGGGAGCAGCGGTGTCTATGCGGCGGCAGCAGCAGCAGCGGCAGCGGCAGCGGCTGCGGATGGCGGAGTGGCAGACCTGCGAGCACTTCATCTGCACCAGCAGCAGCAGCAGCAGCAGCAACAGCAGCAGCAGCAGCAACACGGCCATTTGGCCCATCTGCACCCACACTCCCACTCCCTACCACATCCACATCAGCATCCGCACCCGCATAGCCATACCCATGCGCAGCATCATCATCGCTATGAACGAATGAATTTATTAGATCAATAAGCAGAACGCTCAAATGTATGCTATATAAATGGGACGATCGCTCGATGAGCTCGTCCACATCACAGACACGCTCACATGCACACATACACACACATAGGAAATCGGAGGATATAGAAAACTATGCAGCAAACAGATAAGCTAACACGCACGCACACACACATACACAAGCATACACACACACAGACAGAAGAGCGGATAGCGGATAGCGGATAGCGGATAATCTAGTACTGAATGCATACACACATTGAGGAGGAGGGAGCGGATAAGCTAGTACTGAATGTATATAGACATATACATATATACATATACATATACATATATATACACACGCACACCCACACACATACATGCACAATTGCATACACTTTGGATCTCAACATGGCGGAAAACTGCAATAAAAGAACAAAAACAAAAACTGTTTCGGCAAACAACAACTCAAATCGAACAACTAAGAAGAAGAGGAGGAAGTAGAAGAGAAGATAAAACATGTTTAGGCAAATGAATGAAAAAACTGTGATTTTTTACAAAAACTTGATTATAAATATATAAAGGATAAAGAAAAGAAAAACAAAATGAAAATGGAAATGGAAAAAAATATGAAAAAAACACACAATTTAAGTCTTTGATGAGGATGCGATAAAAACACAAAAAAAAAAAAGAAAATAAATTGAGAACGCGCAGAATTTTTTTTTTTAATGAAATTGGCAAAGCCAAAATGCAATAGCGTGTTTTTTTTTTTTTTTTTTTTTTTAAGTGTAGGAAACTGAATGAGAAGTAAAAAAAAAGAGCGTGGAAAGCGAGCGAAGCATAAAAGACTGTTAACCAAACAAACAATGAAACAGACAGACGTACACACACACACATACACATACACACACATGCTGCACTCATTCATAAGAATAATAAATAATAATTTACCTCTTGAGTATTAATCATGTTATCCGCAGCACTCACACGACAAACAGACAGAGAGATAAGATAATATAGTAAGGCAAAAGGATTCATTAACACAAGTCCACATCGAACAGCTGTATATATATAGATATATATATATATACTTGAATAGGGTTGATTTGTCATTTTAGTTGCAGCTTTTATATTCCTAGACAAGCAGACACCATACTGAATTTTGTATCTCAATCACACTGCTTTACAACACTACTTACTTACACTACTTTACAACACTAGTTACTTTAACACTTTCCGTTTTGACAATACTGCTTGTTGGCCGACAACAGCAACACATGCAACATGCAACATATTAACTAACATTCAATGTACAACAAACTATTTATGCGTATGCTCGATATTTTTTTTGTATGAAAATATATATGTATATATATATAAAGATATATAGATATATCTATATACATAATCATATACATATTCTTTTAATTTTTTTAACAAGCATACTCAAATAATTATATATATATATATATATATATATATATATAGTATATATATATATATATATATATATATATGCATTTAGACTTAGGATCTATGTATGTAAAATATATAACATATATATATATATTATATACCACTCGTAGCAGTGTAAAATCTTATATTAAGCATAACTATGTGTGAGTGTTTTTTTTTTGTAGTTTTACATTTTAAGAAAAAAAAAAAAAAATGGAAATATTAACTATGCATATGTATACAATACATAAATAATAATAGAGAGAAGAATGTATACATCAATGTATACATCAGATGTACGTGTTTACAAATAACTAAGGCACTAATCGATTTTCAATTTATTCGGCAAATTACACAGCGAGAAAAATGTTATGCCTAAGTTGCACATCAATCTATATGTAAGCTGAAAGAAGAGAAATTGTATAAAGCTCTGTATATATGCAGATATAGCTATATAGACTATACGAAATGACGGATTTTACATTTGTAGCCTTTCATCATCAAATTGATTTGAAAATAAAGCAAAACTTTTTTTAACAATGTATATACACACAAATATGCGTGTATGTATGTTGATGACTTTTGACATAGGTTTTTTATGTTCAAAACGGATGAAGTTAGAAGGACTGATAGTTTTTAGGCACAACCCAAATTGCGAATTGCAACTTAACCCAAAATTATTGTAAGAGATCCAAATTATTTTCATACTTATTTTTTGAACTGATGTAAAAGAGGAAGAAGAGGGGGACGAAGAAGTAGGGCAATTGAATTGCTTATCCCGGCGGGGTGATTTGTTTTGTTTCTAGTAACTCCCAATTGGCACATATACATACGTATATATATTTTGTAAAGTTACTAAGCGAATTGGAACTCGTGAACGTATAATCAAAAGGAATTTGGACTAAGTGACGTATTTTTAGACTTTCATTTGCATTACATATTGATTTTTGAAGACTGAACTTTTGAAGTATCCTTAAAAAACAAAAAAAACAAAAAAAAAAACAAAAAACAAAAAACAAAATGAACATGAGAGTGGCAATTGAAAAAGAAAGAAGAAGGAGATAACGAATGGCATTATTGATAAGCGTGCAATTTCGGAATAGTCGACGAACAACGTGAATACTGTACATCATTTAACCATATTACATCAGTGCATACGTATGTATGTAAATGTATATGAACTATGTGTGCATCAGCTGATGTGCGTCTACAATTTCTCAATAAACTTAACGCGTTGTTTTTTATGCATAATACATGATGTACATGCAAGGCAACATAAATGTATATACGTACATACATACATACATAATAAATATGTAGACCGTGTAGCGAAATTTTATTTTTTATGCATTTTTACATACATATACAATACATACATACATACTTACATAGATACATAATTACAACAATGCGGATGTAAACGGTACTCGTTAAGCGAGGGAAAGGAAATTTTTTTTTTTGGCACAACGAAAAGTCTGAGAAATCTTTTTATTTATACATACATATATACAAATATATACCCAACTGATGTTTATACTATACTACTATAATTATGATTATTATTTTTATTATTATTATATATACTATTATGAATCTTATTTTGTATACCAAATTTGATGAACGCAAGCTTTTAAGCATTGAAAAAAGGTTATAAAAACAAAAAAGAGAAACTTCAATTGCGCAGCAATGTGATTGATTGATTGATTGATTGTTGACTGATGGCTCAACCATTACAGCCTTATCGCAAGATATATATATATATATATATATATAAATAAATATATATTTATATATATATACTACTTATTATTCAGAAATTGTGTCATAAGCATTTCAATTGAATATCTTTTTTTTTCACTTAGCAAATGCCCAAAAACAAAAACAACAACAAAAAACGCATAAATGTAAATATCTATAATAGACATAAAGTCAAATATCCCCTTAATGACAAGAATTTTGATTTACAATAACAAAAACAATAATAAATAAGAGAAATGCATACTTTGAATACAGTTTACATCCAGTTTACATACCTAGTACATATATATATATATATATATATATATATATATATATATAAAATTCTATTTGCACAATGCTCTCCACTTTAAATGTTGTTTATATGATTATTAAACGATGCATAGACCATAGACAAAGAAACAGAAGTAAACCACATAAACTATATTTCAATATTTGTATTATTATTTGTGTTAACAGGTTACTCCATAACAAAAAAAATATATATATATAAAAGAAATATATATATATATATATATATATATATATATATATATATATATATATTTAAATAAAGAAAATTACACAGTATTCAAATTTTGAGCTAATCCAATTACAAGCAAAAACCATAAGGCACCAAAAAACCAATTATGCATACAAATATCATACTCGAAGGACGACAGCAACAAGCTAACATTAACAGAAACATTAACAGTAATAGTACCAGTAACAGTAATAGTAACACTAACAGTAACAGTAATAGTAACGGTAACAGTAACAGTAACAGTAACAGTAAGAGCAATGCAAACAATAGTAAATATGTTCTTCGTTTTGAAAAAGAAAAAAAAGGTAATAAATGGCTACAGTTATGTTTCTCCACCTTAAAACTTAAAACAGTAATGAAAACTGCTTTCCACAGTCCAATTTAAACAAAACAATATAAGTACATATATGTATATATATGTACACACACATATATATATATATATACATATAATTATCCAATGAAACATTAGCTCCAAGCCGCACTCTCTATCACATATATAAATATATTGCTTACAATAAACTACAATTACAGTAATACAATACATCCCATAGAGGAAGCAACTACAACAACTTAAATAGAGCAACAGTAACTACTAACGACAACAACCAGATATCATATACTACTACTTGAGTATAAACGTAATCTACATACATATATACATTCAGTAAAATGTTAAACTCAAACTCAAACTGAAACAAAAGGCAAAGCGAGTGAGAGGATAAACAAGTTTGGGAATTGGGATAGAAATATATCAAAAATTGATCAACTAATGTCACAACAGTAACAGAGTAACAATAACAGCAATAGCAACAGTACCCTTAACAGTAACAGTAACAGTAACAGTAACAGTAACAGTAACAGCAACAATAGAAAATATTTGTTCTCTACACTCGATTGCCCACTCAAAGAATACATATGTACTTTATGTATCACTCACACACAAAATATTGTACTAATGAATAAAGTAATCAATATATATATATATATATATATATATATATATATATATATATATATATATATATATATATATATATATATATATATATATATATATATATATATATATATATATATATATATATATATATATATATATATATATATATATATATATTATATTTATATATATATATATATTTATATATATAACGTTACTTGGACTCATTTACACACATTCATTTTACAACTTGAGTTTCTGTTTCTGTTCGAACGAAAAACTAATTCTCGGCATTTGTATATATGATAAATGAAATAAACATATTTCAATAAAGTCATTTAGTAAATGAGAAATAAACTAAATTCAAAATAAATATATGAATTTCGATTAAGGAATAAAATAAAATACTTTTATGTAAATGTCAAATAGTCAAAACTTAAGTAAAAAAGAATGAAAATAAAAAGCAAACTGAAAATGAAAAAATCCTTCAATTCATAAATTCGTAAAGTTTATAACGAAAACAAAAAAAAAAAAAATACAAAAAAATGAAGGGAAATGAAATATTTTCATAAATATAAAAACAACAAACATTGTGTTATTATTTAAATAAAAATTAAATGTGTACATAAAATGCAACTTGCCACAATATGCTTTCATTTACGTTCGACAATGCGGCTCAGCTGCTCAGACGGAACCCTTACAAGCTGAGCCTATATACATACATATATGTATATACACATATTCATATACATATATATATATATGTATATTTGAATAACTCTCAGTTGTTGTTGTAGCTGGTTAGGTCAATAGATTTCAAAGCAAATCTTTGATGAATTCATTTTAAGCTTAAGTTAGTCAAATGTGCTTTAGGCTTAGCTAGATCCAGTGCTTCTACGGGTCTATTCATTGCTCTTGACCAAAAGGATATGTCATGCCTCTATGTGTGTGCGTGTGTGTGTTTCCAGTGAGTTTATGTAAATAACTACGTTTTGAGCTAATGCATACGTACAATTGCCATACATTCCCATACTTATGATCATCTCTAGGTATACATACACTACCCCCCTATATCTGTCTCTCTGTCTTTCTCTCTCTACTACTTTTCTCTCCTTTTCTGTCACTTTGTGTTGTATGTGTACGTTTATATATGACAGGGAAAACAGATACATAATCGTACAAATACTAGATACTATACTATATGTATATATATATATATACATATGTATATCTATATATATATGTATATCGGAACTGAACTAACAAAGTCGAATCATTTTACGCTCATCTATGTAACTATGTCTTTCTTGTTCAAGTGAATGGTGTGCAGAGCCTAATCTAATCCATTGCACTAAAACGAGCAACTTTTAGTCTAAAATCTCCTCTACTTACATGCCATATACACATACATACTACTGCCATCTCTATATGCAACAGCACATTATAAAAAACCAAATGCCACGCCTACATTGTGCTAAATAAATTTGTTGGCCCCACTGCCCCACCGCCCCACTGCCCCCAGCCCCCATCTCAGTCCCTATCCCCATCCCCGTTCGCGTACACAACTTCCTCTTCAAACATATATTAAGGTACAATGATTAATATTATAATTACAGTTATGATTTACATATTTCAATTTGTTATCTGTGTTATCTGTGCAACGTATTTACACATTATATATATATATAAATATATATGTATACACGCATATATATATATATATATATATATATATATATATATTTTACATATAATATTTGAAGCTATATTTTTATTTTTTGTTCCGCAATTCAAGCCATATACAAAGGAAAATATTTATACTTTTACACACACAATATATAAATACATATATATATATATATATTTATATATATATATATATATATATATTTATACATATCGATTTGTCCCCAATATCATATACATGTCTCACACATGAGCCTAATTACTCACACATACATACATACATATACATCCAATAACTTAATCCTTAATAAGTTTAAGCTAAACCAAAAGTAAAATGAAAAAATATTGCAAATGAAACGCAAATACCTGAATGAAATATCAAGCAAACTATCAATATATAAACACTTCAATATATATAACAATATATACAAAAACCATCAAACATCCAAAACCAATTTACAGGAAATTCACCCAAGAAACTGTTCTCTTGCCAACTGTGCGGTAAGCTCCTCTGCTCGAAAGCCTCACTTAAGCGACACATTGCCGATAAACATGCCGTGCGACAAGAGGAGTATCGTTGTGCTATATGTGAGCGGGTCTATTGCTCTCGCAATTCTCTAATGACGCACATTTATACCTATCACAAGTCTCGGCCCGGCGAAATGGAAATGAAGGACATTAAGCTATATAATCAATTCAATTCGTCTATCTGAGACTTAACATCCATGTCTGGGTTAACAGCGACGACAACAGCAACAGCAGCAGCGACAGCGACAACAGTTGTTCAGAGTGCGAAAAAAGCCATGACAAAATATCAAAACAAATATCTTAAAACTAAAATCAATGCGAATCCATTTCATTCGAACAACAATAATAACATAACTATCGATGATGTAGAATTCGATTATTTGCATCATCAGCAGCAGCAGCAACAGCAGCAGCAGCAGCAACAGCAACATGCATCAGTGCTGCCACACGAACAACAACAACAATACAATAATACACATTACTTACAAGAAAGACAATTGATGACATTATACGATTACTATTTACAACAGCGTAGTAGAGTGACTAACGGTAAAAATATATACAACTAAACCTTAACTAAAATTAGATGACTCGCAACTTAAACTTAAACTTAAAGCAATGCCATTCTGTAGTGATACATACGTTTACATACGAAAGACAACAAGACAAAAGAAAGAAAAAAAAAAAAAAAACAAATATTGTCTCTATAATTTACATACTTACATTAACTATACATACGTACATACATACATACATACATATACTTATACATTATGAACAAAAATGAAAAAGACATTTAGACTCTAAGCTAGATATAGTTGACACTTTAGTACTCTTTTTTACGAACATAGATGATGTAGTGATGTGCACGTTGTACATCCACATCAAGTTGACCTATTGCTGATATATGTATCTATGTTACGACTCATGCTTATTGGACCATTTACACACAAACTTATATAGCAGTGGCGCCTATGCATATATGGTGGCATTATTAGCCGTAAATGCAGCTGGGCAACTGTTTATACTCTGTGGCCTTCTTTATACCTCATACAACGTACTTGTAGTCAAATTTTGTTTGTTGATACTATGAATTTGGATTGATGCTACAATCGACGAAATCATAGGACGTTGCACAAGTTGCCTTTCTAAACTAACTCGTAAACTTTTCTAATTGACTTTGACTATACAACACCAACGTACATATATACTGACACACTTTTAGATATATAGAGAATCGCTATAAATAACTAAATATATAAAATATAAACGAAAATAATAAAAACAAAATGCCAATTGCCGCTGAACTTGTGATTAGTGTTAAAAGTGCTGTGCCCGCTCTGCAACGAGAACAACAACGACAACTACAAGAAGCAAGCAAGCAACCAGCAAGCAGCACATACATACACACTTTGCCGATTGGAGCTAGAGAGCAAAATAAAGCATCCAAAACACCCCAAAGTCGTTGCATCAAAATGGAGAGATCTGAGCTGAGCTGAGAGTTCACTTCACAGACTTCAAGCCAATGATAAAACGTGACTGCTACAACTTTAACTCTCCCGGTACTCAGTGTCCGCTATCCGGGTGTACCCAAACGCTTTATCCCGGTACTCCCGGTTAGTCAGTTTTGCTAAAGGTTAGCCCAACAACTCTTAAAAACTACATTGGTAGCAAAAAAAAAAAAAACATAATGAGAAGATACGTAGTTAGTACATAAACAACATGCTCTGTCTCTTGTCATGACCTTTATCTCACTCTGTCTCTCTCTCTCTCTCTCTCTCTCTCTCTTTCTCCCTCTCTCTCTCTCTCCAGTCCCTCCTCTAACATATACGTCCTGGCTTTCTATCTATCTATATATATACATATATATATATATATATATATATATATATATATATCATACTCCCTATGTATCCCATCTTATATACACACACTCTCTCTCTATCCCTCTTTATCCGACTCTTCTCTCTCTCTCTCTTTCTATTGTCCTCTGCTAAAGTCTGCAGTCTCTGTAAAAAGTGTATCTCTCTGTATCTCTTTCTCACTACACAACATTTATCATAATATATATATATATATATATCTATCAGTTGATAAATAACTCTTACATGCATATATGTAGAGAACGTTCATCGAGCCATTTTCGATAGTTCGATATATCGGTACTGTAAAAAGTATTCACGCAATTAGTTTACAAAATACAAATCAATCAATACATGCAGCTTGTTGGCAAACACTTCGGTACTACATCTCGCTCTGGCCTCTCTCTTTCTCTCTCTCTATCTGTCTATCTACCTACATATCTATCGCTTTCTAAAAATTTTTCATTTCAGCATAAGCAAAAGTACTCGCTCTCTCTCTCTCTCTCTCTCTCTCTCTCTCTCTTTTTCTCTCTGCCTCTCTTTGTCTTTGTCGCCTCCTGCTCCTGCTGTAGCTGCTACACTACATATAATGAATTGGATCTATTTAGTATTCATCAATATCTTCGTGTAGGAAGTCTCCACTCTACTACTCACGCACCACTCTCTAAATATATATATACTCTCACATCTGTATTGCCTGACTGATCGCATTCAGATCTAATAGTTCCTATCTAACTAAACAGAACTATTAGAGCTCGCCTATTCGGTTCAGTCTTTATCCCCCCTCCCCCTCTCTTTCTCTCTACCCTCTCTCTCTCTTTCTCTCTCTACATAAATTAATATATTTATATAATCTTATGTAATTATGTAGCGAGCACAAATAACGAGAGATCTTCAGAGACTCTTTGCTTTACTCCTCTAAGAGTATATGTATATATGTATATTGATTTCATTAACACTAACACATCTGTAAAGCTAACCTACCATCTGCATAGATCTACATACATACGTACCATACTCTCAATCTTCTAGTTCGAGTTTGTCTGTTCCCGTTTGATCGGGTCTCTATATTTTTTATGTCCTACAATAGATCACATTGTAGGCTGTGTAAGTACTCGCTGACTCTCGCCCTTCTACTGGCTCTCCTTCTGCTCTCTTCCTTCTGCTAACCACTTTGCTGTCTCGACGCGTTGCTACCCCAAGGACTCTACTCGCAATTGTTCCCCTCAACGTTGATCTCTCTCTTTGTCTGTTTCTTCCTGTCACTATCTCTATTTCTTCCGTCTCACTCTGTCATCGCGTAATGCTCCCTGCTTTGAATCAACTGTACAAAATAAGCTATCATAACCAATGAACAAATAAACGAGTAAATATAACAAGAGGCGAAAGCAACAAGTTATATAACCAAACATTACCTACTTAAGTGCTTGTATACTTCATTTTTCTTTTTGGTAAGTTTGCGTCATTATATGAAATATACATATATATATAAAAATAAACCAAATAATACTCTCTAGTCTCTATCTCACTCTCACTCTCTCTCTCTCTCTCTCTCTCTCTCTCTCTCTATCTCTCAAAATCTCTCTACTACTTCTACTTCACCATCAATATATGAATATAAAATTTGAATATTGAGTTAGGCAACAAGGAGTTTCTTCAACATTTCCTCAGCCAAGCGAGGTGCGCTCAAAAAGTTCACATGTATATTAATAGTATTTGCTCATCTAGAGATCATGATGAGTGGAACATACTTTTTGAGCACACCTTGTCCATACATACAGTCTCATGCAGCAGCTGACTGTTGCGTTCAGTTCAGTTCTTAGTTCCATTTCCTTTAATAACAATTATAATTATATAAAATATAATAATTATTTCCGCCTTAATTTCGACGACACATAAAAAATATAAATTGAAAAAAAGTTATTTTCATTGCTTTTCCTTTGACAACTTGCTTTTTGCTTTTGCTTAAGAAAGACTTTTTGCTACCTACCTAATGTCTAAGCATGTGCATTGCGTGGCTTAACCTTGTATACATACCTACATACCTGCATACCTACATACATACGTACATACCTACATACGTATGCATCTGCATTTGCTTTTGTATTGTTTATTTTTTGTTCCGTTTGCCTGTTTGTAAAATTGTAAAGTTGTAAAATTGTAAAATGTTAATTGATCTGCACGTTCTCCTACCTTTATGCACCTGTAATATATCTATCATTTGTATATAGCTCTTAGTTTCACTATACAGCTTGCCAGATGTAAAAAGTCAGCTTACCTATTGAGAACACCTCGTATATTGAAACATGCATGCATTCTATACAACTCTCAATAACTTGGCCTGCTTTCCATCGTATGAGCAAAGTCTAGTCAATGTTAGTTATGTATCCAACAAACAAATACAATTACGTATTAGCCAAAATTTAATGCATATATAAACTATTTATATATATATATTCATATATATAGCTTACTATTATCTATTCTGTTGTACAAAAAAAAGAAACAAAAGCAAAAAAACAAAACAATCTGAAATTTCTAATTTGCATTTCTTATACAAACATTCGAGGACACCTTGTTTTTCGGTTCTTGAGTCTGTAAAGCATATTGATTCTATACATAAAAAAAAAAAACTAGCAACCTATATAACGCTTAACCTACTATCTTAAAAAATATATATATGAATCTAGGAGATAAATAAAATATTATATATATATATATATCTGAACATTTCCCTATTCCTATAAAAAAAACATATATATTAAAAAAAACTTGTATTTTCACCTTTTAACTTTGCACTTTTAGTTTCATTTTCTCAACAATCGCAAAAAAAGCTAAGAAAAGAAGAGATAAATTCGATACATAAATGAAATGATATAAATTACTCTTTGACCCGCCTTGACTAATATATATATCTTTCTATATCTTCTATCTATGTCCATTTCTCTCCAAATGAAGGAACGCTCAATATCAAACGATCCGCGGCCAATTCGCCAACCAGTTCTACCTCATCGCCGCCGTCGCCGTCCAACGCGTTGACATCGCCGACCTACTCGCTGAATGGCAGCTTGGCTGCTGCTGTCTACCATCTGCAGACATCGCCTCCGCGCCCTGGCAGCGGCAGCGGCAGCGGCAACGGCAGCGGGGGCAGCAACCTCTGCTCACCCTCAAATGCGAACGTAAACAGCAACAGTCATGGCAACAATATTAGTCCAGCCAATGCCAATTCCAATGCTAGCCTGAACAACACATCCACCTCACCGCAGTCGGGTAATGGGGGCGTGGGCGTGGGCGTGGGCGTTGGAGTTGGTGTTGTGCCAGTACCACCATTGCCGCTGCGCATGCCGCCGCCGACCAGTGGCGGGATCAATGAGCCGCAGGAGTGTCCCTACTGTCGACGCACGTTCTCCTGCTACTACTCGCTAAAGCGGCACTTCCAGGACAAGCACGAACAGTCGGACACGCTGTACGTGTGCGAGTTCTGCCACAGACGATACCGCACCAAGAACTCGCTGACAACGCATAAGAGTTTGCAGCACCGCGGCTCGAGCGGCATGCTAAAGCGTTTGCTGAAGACGTCAGCCATCAAGCACGGCCTAGTCGGTGGTCATCACGCCCATCCGCACCACCATCACCATCACTCGCTCACGCACTCGCGCAGCAGCCTCTTCGACTTCAAGAGCGAGCTGGGCCAGCCCCCACCGGGCATACAATAGGATCTACGTTGGAATGCAATTTTTTAGAGAATTAGTGTCTAAAGACCAGCTACAAATACTTCGCCCTCCCCACACCACCCCTTTCACAATTTTATATATATATTTGTGACAACGAGCCCTAGGCTCCTCAACACAGGCCACTGTTCGTGCTCACATTTAGTTATTAGACACACATCTATGTTTTTTTTTTTTTACATATATATATTCTTAAATGTATCTTATTTAGAAGTTAATTTAATGTTATTATCAATTGGTTTTGTATCTTAAAATTATGCTCTATAACTACTTAGTAGTTGAAGCAACGTAGAAGACAGGCAACGTTGCTTCATGTGCAATACCTCAAAGCAAACAAAAGAAAATAATAATCAATAATCATTTACTACGTGCGCATCTAATATTTGTGTAAATAAGCTGGACTAACTATAATTTACTTTAAACAAAAAAACACACTTTTGCTTAGAATTAGATTTATTCATATAACAAAACAACAGCAAACAAACAACAACAACAACAACAAAAGGAAAGAGAGCGAAGGACTAAACCAAGCTAAGAGCTAAGCAAATCAAATCAAAGTCTTTGGGCAGAATTTGGAAAATGCGTATCGAAGTAAATGCAAACATTGGCACATATCAGGGCGTATACGCAATATTCTCATCGAAATCAAGAAAGAGAGTGAAAGCAGAAAGCGAATTGCTCAGAGCTCGAGACTGCCCAAAACATTTGCCTTGGCAATTTTCTTGTTGTTTTCTTTTATATTTTTTTTTTTTAGCTTTAATTTTAGTTTAAAAGCAAACAAAAGCAAAAATTCTCTAAAAAGTCATATTCCAAATGAAAGAAAAAAGAAAGAAGAAGGAAGAACAAGCAACAATATGGCAACAAGCTGCATTTTTTTTTTTAAATATGTATATCGATATATATATATATATATATATATATATATATATATATATATATATATATATATATATACCAATTTTAAGTATAAACGTATTAAAATGATATGAATGAATATATATATATATATATATATATGGATATATATAACTAACACAGGAATAAAAGTAGAGCGAAAAATTATATAAACAAAAAAAAAAAAGAAGAAAAACAAACAAAGTAAAAACGTTATCAGGGATTAAATATCAAGTATCTAGAGTTAAGCAACTTTTTTTTTATATATATATAAATATACATACATACATACACACAGACACACACATATATATATATTTATATATATATATATATATATATATATATATATAGATATATATAGATATATATATATATATATATATATATATATATAGAGTATAGCTAAGACGAATAAAAGAACAGAATTGAAAAAAACATATTAAAAAACAAAACAAAACAAAAAGCATACGATATGTATTTACATACAAAGCAAATTGGCATTTATGCAGTCACACACATATATCAATATATATATACATGCATATGTATGCATGTGTGTGCATACCATATACATATATAAATACATGCATAGACACACATGTGTGTATGTCTATTTATACAAGTCGCAGACAATTTTTGCAAAACAACAAAAACCGCTAACTAACTCAGTGATTTTCTACCAGTGAAGTACAAATATTCAGAAATTTTAATAAATTAAAGAAGAAGAAAAAATCCAAAATTAAGAAATAATATCTAGATAACGAAAGTAAATGTAGAGCAAACAACAGCAAAAAGGCAACAACTGAAAAGCAGATGAAAACAAAATAGTTACCTTGATATATATATAAGTATACATTTATATATATATATATATATCTATACATCTACATTTACGTATTTTGAAACACTCGAAATGAAAATGAACAGAACAGCAAAAAAGGAGGAAATGCTAAGTATAAAGGCGCAGCATATAGAAAAAAGTTTTAAGAAGAAAAAAAAACGAAAAAAAAACTGTACAAAAAATTGTCAAACATTGTTATTTGCACACATATCCAAAAAAAAAAAAAAAAAAAAAACTGTCTCAGGAATTTCTCACATAAATACAATTTTTAAAAAATTAATGTAAGATTAAAACATACATTAAGGAACAAAGTTCTACTTAAAAAACAAAAAGAAAAAAAAAACAATTTTCAAATGTATGCGACAAGTTTTGATGTAAGTGAAGAAGAAGAGGCGAAAGATCATTCAGCTTAGCAATAGGCGCCCAGAAGCGGGAAGTAAAGATGTCAAGTAAGAAGTGTGTCGTTTGACTAGAATTTGCTATCTGGTTAACTGCCAACCAATTAGGGCATCTTTACCATGGAGGCTGTCAGATTCAAAACAGCCAATCAGAATGTAAATGCAAGAGTTCACGCACACATACGTATGTATAACTAATACATATATACATATATACGTGTGTGTATATGCCTTAGACACGCTCCGTCTGTCTATCGATCTGTCAGTCTGTCTGTCTGCAGGCAGAGAGTTAAACCATATGCTACCTCTAATGCGAGCGGTTCTATTTTTTTTTTACATAGCTTATAAATAATTTATTGAATCTAACAAAAATCAGTTTTAGCTCTACTCAGGAATAAACATATTCAGATATTTAATACATAAGCGTTATCTCCCTCCCCCTTCTCTTTGTCTCGGTCACCTCTTTTTTCATTTGCTTTTAAGCTTTCTTTATCCTATCCCTTAATTATTTTAAAATTAAAATTAAAAAAAAAACAAGCCACATTTTTTTACTCCTAAGCATTTTAGAACTTAATACAAAAAAAAAAAAAAAAACGAATACGAAAAATAATGCAAATGAAATGAAAAAAAAGGAAAAAAAAAACAAACTGTGATTTATAACAAAATCTTTGTGTGACGTTAAAAAGTGAACACTTTTGTTTTCTTTGTACAAAAAATTGATTGTTTTGGATATTTAGTTTATTTAACTAATTTTATTAAATTATTTACTATGCGAAATTGTTGTTTAGGCCCCTCAACTTCTCTGAAACTGTGAACGCAAAGAGTGCAAACTTTTGTATTATTTTTTGTACATTTTTTTCTATTTACACATTTGTATTCAAAAATATTTACTTGAATAAATCGTTTATAAAGAAACATTTTTTCCAAATTTTAATTTTTTTTCTGTTCATATTTTCTTTTTTTTTTCAATATGCGAAGGAAGTTTAATGAGTTTAATGAAACTTTCAAGATTATAGAATATTTTTTTGGTAGAAATATTTTTTTGGTGTCATCAATTCACCTCTTTTTGTTGACCGCTCAATAAGCTAATAGATGTGGCAAAGTAAAGCTCAGATAAACTATATCTCATCAGGAAATTCAAATAGACTATACTAACTCAGGGGAATATATACTCAGATGAAACTTATGGAACATTAGCAGGAGCATAGATTCAAACTGAAAAAGCTAATTGAACCCAATTCTTGCCCAATCAATTCGACCGGGCTTAGTGGAGGAATCGAACAGTCGACGAGGAGTATATATCTATATATATACCAAATGTCAAGTGAGGCGAACATTGTATAAAACCAATATACTCGCTTAACATTTTGTGAACGAGTATGAGAAAGCGGCATATGGCCATCGGATGGACAAGTCAGTCAAAGTTTTAAATAATATTCAACAAAATTGATGTAGTTAATAGCTTAAAACTTAATTATATAATGACATTCATACACTTACGCACCACTTGTGTAGGCAGGTGTAAATATTTACCTACATGGATACATGCATACACGCATACACACACACACGCACACCAACACACACAACCAACGCACCCTCTCTCTAAAATCAAACTCGCAGACATTTGCCAAAATGAAGAAGTCACTGAGGAGACTGCGAGACGACCCGTAGTATTTGCTTTTTATTTGAAACATTCATATTACACACACACTCACAAACTTACTCTAATATTTGTTGAAAATGCAACGCATATCAAATTATGAAAGAAGGAAAAACAAAAAGTGTAAAATGAATCAAAGTTAAATTATCACACAAACATGAGACAAACATTTAGATAATTGAAAATTATTAGTCAAAATTAAAAATAAAAATAAAAATATATCTCTATATATATATATATATATATATATATATATATATATATATATATATATATATATATATATATATATATATTTATTATTATAAAATGGAAAACAAAGCCAAATAAATTTGAAACTATGCTGTTCATTGATTTCAATTTAACTTTTCGGTATTTAAAAACAAAAATCTGTGATTACCTACAAAATTTAAAGATAAAAAAAAAAAAATCATTAAATTTGTATAGCACAAAAACCCACAAAACAACTTTAAATCAAATCTAACAAAAACTTCTTTTGGTTTACATAATTATATATATATAAATATATATATATATATATATATATATATATATCTAGAAACGAGAAACAAAAACAAGAAAAAAAATGAAATTTGAATTAGCCAGCATAATTTGAAATGCAAACATATATATATATATATATATAAAATACATTCTTACATCTGTGTTTGTTTGCTGTATTGAATGTTCTTATTATGCAGTTGCATTTTTCAAGACAAACAAGTGGGCAACTAGCTGTCGGACACAACTGACTGCACAATACTCGCTCACAGCTGAACTGGCCAACTGAGCCAACTGTGATTTAGGTGCTGTCAATCAAATTTGGCTCGCCCCAATTGACTCAACTGACAATGTGTCTAGGATCTAGGATAAGACGAAGCTAGCTTCATTGCATAAAACTAATACACGCATTTCACACTGCGTGAGCGAGTATTCAAATGCATTTTTCTATAGCAAAACTGCGACACACGTTTTTGTTTTTTTTTTTTCTTTTTTTTTTTTAATCCTCACATTTTCAGCACATCTCTTAAAAGCAAATACAAAAATATATCTTAAAATATATACATACATATGTATATATATATATATATGAGTACATAAATATATATATATACAATTTTTTTTTTTTTTTAGATTTTACTAGGATAATTGACCTATATCTTCGAACACTTTAAAAGTCCGAATTTATAGAAGAAGCTATATAAAAAGAATAAGAAAATGCAAAACACACGCAACAGTTAGCAAGACAATTGCACTCACACAGACAACAAAACACTTTTAAGGTGTATGCATACGTACATGTATCATACACACACACACACACACTTACATAAATGCATTCAAGCAAAATTAATTGTACATTTTTATTATCTACATATTTATATATTTATATATATATATATATCTATGTATATATGTATATTTATGTAATTGAAAGAAAGCTAAGAATGAAAGTAAAATGGGTCGAAGTCGAAGTTATATGTATAACTGTAAGGAATCTATTGTTGACTTCGATATGTATGAGCACATAAATGTACATATGTTACATCCATATACATGCATATGTCTTGCAAACACACATACATATAGAGAGGTAAAAACATGGAATCATGTATGTTGACGTATACTAACCACATATTAATTATAAAACAATTATATCTACATGAGCAACAACTGCGCAAAATTCAATTTACATATACTTTCACACATACACAAACACACACACACATAATTATATATATATATATATGTATATATATATATATATATATATATATATATATATATATATATATATATATATATATATATATATATTAATATAACGTACTACAATTACATGTATACAGAGAAAACCACAAATTATAAATAAAAGTTCAAAAAATCTCAGAAATACAAAAATTGTTTTCATTTCCACAAACCATTTTCAAATAGATCCGACAATTTTTTACCTAAATATCAGATGCAGCGAAATACAAATTTGGGTCATATTTTATGAAAATTGTGAGCATGTCAACTTTTGAATGCCGATCGGTGGTCCTTCTTCATACGAGTCGAAGATGATGTACTCTGACATTGGGAAAAAAATACCCGAGCTAGAGTAGGGTGACCATACGTCCTGGAATTCCGGGACATGTCCCTCTTTTGTCAAGACAAGTGAAGCATTTTTTTGAGGAAAGCAGCGCAGATAAGCAGTTTTTTGCAACAAAGTCGTCGACCGTCCCGGAATGGCCTGAGGCCGATCTGGTCACCCTAAGCTAGAGTCATGCAAAGGTCAAGAGCTCTTTTTTCGGTATCTATGGAATATTTCGAAGAGTTCCTGCAGCATGAAAAATCTGTGAATACAGATTGATACTCAGAATCTGTGTGCTCCCAAAAAGAATTAAAAATGATATATCAGTCTATTTAATCAAGTGATGGCATAGTTACGATAGCTATATAAAAATCATATCGATAATTTACTCATTTTGGAGCTGTTAGAACTCTGAATATTCAGGAACTGAACTTAAGAGTGACCTGTAATAACACAGCTGATTATATATCGATATATGATCAATGTCCCGATAACAGCCCTTGGTGTTTAAACGTATTATTACCCTAACACGGATACAAAGTAAATCGCAATGGAATTGAAGAGTGCCAAATGTCTTAAGTACGCCAGTTCTCCAAAAATTGCTACTGACATAAAAGGACTTGATCAGTTTTTAGGGGGCGGTCTTCAGCAAGGAAAAGTATACGAATTGGTAGGCAGAGCGGGATCCGGAAAAACACAATTATGGCAAGTATTTTAAAACTCAAATCTCTTAAAATTCACTAAGCAAGCGATTTTCTAGTATGAGGCTCTGCTTAAATGTTCAATTAACGAAATGTGCGAATGGCTCAGGGGCTAAAGCGATTTATTTTGATACTCGAAAGGATTTTGACCCGGCAAGGCTGAAGGGTATGTGATTGCTAAATATGGATATATAACCAAGTGATATATAGTTTTTGGCGTCTATGCAGAGCTGGCCGAAGAGCTTGCAGCACGCCCAAGCGCTGGACAAACGTCTGGATCCCCAACCACAGCAGCCGAAATGTTAGGAAATGTGTTTTATGTGGATTGCCACAGCGCTGCCCAAATGGTAGCTGGCTTATTGAACTGCCATAAGTATTTGCAGAGACAGCCCGATGCACGCTAAGAAACAATTGCAATATAATGAAGCTTGCCTAAACATTAGTTTTGCTTTGCAGATCAAACTGATTATTGTTGACTCAATATCTTTTGCCATTCGAGGCTTGGACCACGTATTCGACCGCACAGATCTGTTGATGGAACTGCACAATGTGATGCGTACACTGCATATGAGGCACAACTTAACCGTAAGTGCTGACAGCCTATCCGATATATGTATAAGTCAATAACATACTGCATTGCAGATCGTCTTAACGAATAATTTGGCTTATCGTCGGCAAAGGCGTCGTCGATTTGAAATGGAGGCGGTCTTGGGGAAAAAACACTCACTGATAGTCAATAAGCGCATCTGGCTGATGAAATACCAATGTTTTATGGGGAAAAGGTCAAGAACGAAAAGATTAGTTGCAAATTTTCCGCATAGCAAATAATTAGATTGGAATCGTATTTTATAAAGCGAAAGTATAATTAAATTTTGTAAAGAAAAAGCCGTGTTTTTGGTATGTTAACTGCATTGAAGTATACATTTTGGTATTTTTTAGTGAATTTACATTGGTCACACATTATTGGGCGTTTGTCGAAAAATAACAAAATAATAGGAATAGACAAAGCTTTCACATAAACCTATAGAGAATAAAGATAAATATCGCAGGTTTTCGGTCAAAATGGCACAAGCGAAGACATCGCAGCCAAAATTCTTGCCCCGAATCGAAAATAGTGCTTCGGCAAGCACAAACACTTACGTTGCCACAGCCGGCGGAAATCCCTTCGAGACAGAAGATGAAGAAATTTTCAGTAAGCGAAAGATGACGCTCAATATACCGAGTAACTGCGCTGGAAGCTTGACGAACCTAACCGTCTCGAAGAATTGGCTGTTCTGTCTGCTGTCTGCAGAGAGTCGATTGACTTTGCTGCGGTTCTTTCTACCTCGTGCAATACCACCAGGCCGTGAGCAAATCGCTTTTTACGTGCATTTCAATTACGTATATTTTAAATGGCTAACACTTGCTTACAGAGGCTGGATTGGAGAAATACTTAGCTGGATATAAGATAACGAATATGTTCCTGGATAGTACCGGCCATCACCTGATTATCTCACTGGTGCCCAAATCCCAGGGTGTCTCATCCGACTTCCTGTACATACACAGCGCCGAGACAACCAAAGCCCAACAATTGAAAGTGCGTCGAATCGAGAAGTTGAAGGACCACGAAATTACAGCAGTGGCTTTCAATATGTACCATGGCAATGAATCAACAACAAGCTTTATACTCCTAGGCACTAGTCGTGGCCTCATCTTTGAGACGGAGCTGGGGCCAGCTAGCGATGTACAGCGCAAACAGCTTTACGACCTGGGTCTGGGGCTTAGCAAATATCCAATTAATGGGTTGGAGGTGCTACGCATACCCAATAGCAATCGCTGGGTGGTCGTCGCCACAGCACCTGATTGCATCTACACATTCCAGGAAACGCTCAAGCCAGAGGAGCGTTCTCTGCAGCCTATATTTGCGAGCTACGTAAATGGCGAGCGGGAGCCGCATTGTGAGAAGCACAAGACGGATTTAGGTTACTCAGTGCTACGATTCTTTGCCCCGCCAAAAAGTAAATATCCAAAACAATGGGCGTGGCTGTGCGGCTCTGGTCTACGCATTGGAGAGGTAAGTGGTGGATAGCTCTGAACTGAAATCAAAACAAAACTTCTTTCTGATTATAGCTTTCAATAGATGCAAACGGAAGTAATGCACTGCTGGGCGACACATTAATTAATCTGGACTTTGAGAAGAGCAAACATATGTCTTATGATGAGCGACGTATAAATGTGCCCAAGTCTTTTGTTCTGACGGAGTACCATGCCGTCCTTCTCTACTCGGACTACATAAAAGCCATATGCTTGCTCAACCAGGAGATGGTCTACCATGAGACATTCGATGAGCCTAGAGTGGGGAGACTCTTGAATATGGAGCGGGATGCCGTGACCGGTGCAATTTATGTTTACACGGACAAGATTGTGTTCACGCTGCGTATAGTCCGTGAGGAGCGAAACATATGGCGCATATATCTAAATCGAGGCCAATACGAGCTAGCAACGGCGCATGCAGCCGAAGTGCCCGAGAATCTTCAATTGGTATTGGAGCAACGTGCCGAAGCTGCTTTCAATGAGGGCTCCTTTGAAGTGGCAGCAAATTACTATGCTGAAACCGACGAGGCATTCGAAACGGTTTGCCTCAAATTCATGGTTCTGCCCGATAAGCGACCCATAGTTAACTACGTTAAGAAGCGACTCAATAAGCTGACCATGAGTGTGGAGGCTAACCAAACTGATGCTGTAAAGGCTTTAGTCATCTGGTTGATCGATCTGTATCTTACGCAAATCAACCTACCTGGCAAGGACGCAGCTTGGCGGGAGGAGTGGCAAAAGGAGTACGATGAATTTATGCGCGAATCAACTGTTTTGGCTATTACCAGAAATCATCGCACAGCTGTCCGACAACTGATTAACGAGCATGCCGATCCACATAATTTGGCACAGTTTGCCATCTCTATAGACGATTACGAGGAGGTTATTGGGCAACAGCTGAAGGCAGATCGCTATGCCGAGGCATTGCAAACGTTGTGCAAGCAGCGCGACCTTACGCTCTACTACAAGTATGCGCCTCAGCTTATGGAACGGCTGCCAAAGCAAACGATCGATGCCTTGATGGCCCAAGGTGCCAAATTGGAGATCGAGAAAGTAGTGCCCACCCTTGTGGTAATTGATACGCAGGAGCAGCGTGAGCAGGTGATACGCTATCTCGAGTTTGCCGTCTACACATTAAACACTTTAAACGAAGCCATACACAACTTCCTTCTGCATCTATACGCGCAATACGATCCAAAGTTACTGATGAAATATCTAGAGATTCAGGGGCGTGATGAGTCCCTAGTGCACTACGACATTCACTTTGCATTGAAGGTGTGCACCGAGCTGGATGTGAAAGTGGCTTGTGTGTTCCTTCAGTGCATGCTCTGCATGTGGACGACTGCAGTCGACCTGGCCCTGGAATTCGATATGAAATTGGCCAAAGAGACGGCGTCCAAGCCACAGGATAGCGAGACCAGGCGCAAATTATGGCTGCGAATTGGTAAATTATTAATTAAATGTCCTTACTTGCACAGAAAGCGAAGAAAGTATATTAAAAACTTTGTAATCTTGTAGCCTACCATGACATCAAGGGCACAAACGACGTGAAGAAGGCATTGAGTTTATTAAAGCAATGCGACTTACTACGGATTGAGGATCTGCTGCCTTTTTTCTCGGACTTTGAGAAGATTGATAACTTTAAAGAGGCTATTTGTGATGCTCTCAAAGTGAGGCTTAAACACGCATTTTTCAATTCGCTTACTTTATTGAAATGTGTCTCCTTGCAGGACTATAACCAACGTATACAGGAGCTTCAGAGAGAAATGGCCGAGTCAAAGGAGCAGTCAGATCGCGTCTGCAAGGAGCTGCGTAAATTGAAGGCACACAGTATTCGGATGGAGGCGCAGGACGCTTGCGATATTTGTGATCTCATTTTGCTAGTTAAGCCGTTTTTCGTGTATATTTGCGGGCACAAGTTCCACAGTGACTGCCTGGAGAAGCAGGTGATCCCCATGATCAGCAAGGATCAAAGTCGCCGGCTAACGCTGCTCAAGCAGCAACTCGAAACATTAATGGCACAAACAATCGGTTCGTCAAACCACTCAGCTGAGCAACTAAAGAAACGCGCGGATCTCAAAACGGAAATAGAAGAGATCCTCGCGGCCGATTGTCTATATTGCGGCCTACTGATCGATACCATAGACCAGCCTTTCGTTGACGACTGGGATCAGGTCAACGTCGAGTGGGAGTAGCAGACACACCCAAGTTATTAACATCGTGCACATGTACATATATTATATAGGGCATATATTTTGTTATCAATCTAATTACATTACGAACATCAGTAAAATATTGCATTTCGTTCTTTGAGTAATTTATATTCTAGCCTCATTAGAGTCCGATAGTTTGTCGTACAGCCTAATCACTCTGTTGCATTCGTATCGTATCGTCGTTGATAATATTCGACAATTTTGTTGTTTTTGTACATTGCCGATAAGACTATACATATAATTTCTAGATCAGTTTTATTAATATAATTATAGTTCACAAGTAAAATCACGTTCGCACAATCTACAGTTCACTCAGTCAATGATCTGCATCCGTAGCTCATTGGTGACAAAGGACATAATCGTATTGAGCACCGCCTGTTGAATGGATGCGTTCTGCGTTATCAAAGGCAGCAGCATCACCAGGTCCGTCGGGCGCACGTCGGCGACGGCTGTTGTCACATGCTGCACCAGCTGTTCGCGCTGCGTGTCTGTCAAGTCGTTCAGTATAACTTCTCCCAGCGGTTTAAAGGTACCTGTAATAAATGGGTAAACAGCAACAGGTATTACTGAAAGAGCTCTCAGCGCGAAACGAGGAGACTTACCACTGGTCATTTTGTAGGCAGCGATTCCTCCGGCAGCGCCGCCAACAGCTAGGCCCACAGGCCCCATCAATAAGCCGCCGGCAAAGCAGCAGGCAGCGCAAATCGCTGTTCCTTTTCCTGATTGTTTGACTGCAACACGAATATTTCGCTCGTCAGCTATGATGGCAATAGCTTCCATTAACTCGCGGGTATCGATTGGCATTTTATGGCGCTTACTCTTGCTCCTTCCCACTGTATGAAAACGAATAACCAATAGTTCACCTGATTGGTGAAATGCATATGCTTCAAATTATCCGCGATGGATTTCCTTATGAGAGACTTCGTGTAACAACAACTGACATCGCGTCATGGTGCAAAGAACAGTTACTAGCTTGCTCGATCTACAGAAAGAGATCGCAATATTAGAGACAATAAATATATAAATCATTATGTCTATCGTTACATTTGTATGAAGAGAGCAGATCTATTATGCAAAATGCCAAACAAAAAAATACTGAGTTATTCTTGAGCACAGTATTTTTTAGTACCATTTTATTTTGCGTTTGTGTGAAAAACACACGTTCGAATTGCTTCGCTAGCCTTAGCACTGTTGCGTTCGCATTGTTGTCGATAACATCCGCTATATCTTGTTTTTGTAGATTTCTGATTGAATCATATACTCCTGTATATATTTAAAAAAAAAAAAAAAAAAAAAACATAACATATTATTATTTAACATATGTGCCTAGCTGATATGACTGAAATCAATTCTGCTATGTCGTATTTTTAGCATGCGCAGACAGTTTAAACAATAAAATCAAATATAAAATGTGATCATCTCGTGTTTTTCAAAAATACAAACGCTGATTTACCAAATCGCAATTTCCATTGATGCGGTACACCCCAAATGCAATGATTGCTTGTAAAGATGTAAGTCAAACGCGCATACGCACATACACATGCATGCATACATAACTTTTGTATGTCAAACTGTGTATTAAGCCATAAAATAAAGTTTTCTTTGTTTTTGCGAATTTACAACACAGACACACACATGCACATACATAAATATGTATGTAGATATGTATGCAATGTGTATATGAATGCGTGTTTATGTGTGTTTGCATGCACAAGGAGTGCTAGGAAATTGTCTGATTAATAGTTTTTGATAAATATTTTATCTATTTAAATGTTTACTCAAGTTAAAGATTATATTTGTATATGAATTGGAAATGATATTTGCATTTTCAATTATTTTGTATATTCACGATAAGCTGGTGGCCATAATCCATAAACTACGTACAAACACATTTATTATCATATCCAATTACTATTTGAATAAAGCCTGCTGTGGCTGGAGCGCGAATTTCGGCTGGGTGGCTTATGGGCTACATTGAGCCTCGCCCCTTGACCCGCACTTGAGTTAATTGCTGTAACCGCAGGCCAAGCCTTCGCCTTATCGAATTACAGCTGCGCGCTAATTAGCTCTGTCAACATTGTGGGCAAGTGGGCTGGGCCGCACACTCAATATTTGCATGAATAAATATGGCTTCTTGATTTCCGTTTTGGCTATAAGTTATCAGCAGACACTAACAATTCGAATTAAATTTTTGCAGTTGGTTCTAATCGTAATGCTAGCTCACGCATGCGCACGTCCCGAAGAGCTAGCAGCACAAACAGTTCCGCCGGAGTCCTTGGCAGTAACGCCCGCGGCGCCGTCGTCTCAGTTGGTAGCACAATCGATAGAGACGGCTGTCATCACGCCGCCACCTATACCGCATCAGGCGGTCGTCGAGAGGCAAATAGAAGTGGAGAAGGTGGATTCAGTGCCCGCTGTAACACCGGTGGCAAGCACAACCGTCCCAGTGCCGTCCGCTGCAGTCTCCTCGGAATTGCCGGAATATTTGAAGAATTGTTTTTATGCGGAAGAGGAGCTGTGTCTCAACTGGCGGCGCCATAATGGCAGTAGCAATGGCGATGAGCCACCCGCATTCGATCGTTTGGAGATCTCTGGGGTCAAGTTAGATGCTGGTGAAGAAAACATGACTGCGGACAATATGACAGCGCTTAGTGCACAGAATGGCAGCCTTTTGCAATCCCAGAGTCTCCAAGGTCGTGATCGTGACTCGAACAGCTGCCAGTGCCGGGAGCATCCGACTCGCGCCAACTCGTGGTACTGCTGCAACATTACGCACATTTCGATGATCTCAAGTTGCAGCAACATATCCAAGTGGACAAATCTGCATGTGCGCAACCTCAGCGTGCAGGCCATGAACCTTTCCAATCCGATCTATCGGTCGTTGCAGTCGCTCGCCGTTACGGATGGCAATATTATGCAGTTGACAAATGCCTTTCCCCGTCACTCGAAGCTTAAGTGCCTCAACATATCGAATAATAATATATCAGACATCGCATCGCGAGCCGTTAAGGATGTGCCTCAACTGGAGTTTTTTGGTATATCGCAAAATCTATTGTCCCGCGTTCCGAATCGCAACCAGAACAAACACATAGCTTTAGATATAAGGTAAGCTTCTAGTTCTAAAGCAAATCGAGTTTATTATACTTACAAATAACTTTTATTTTCTAGTGGGAACATGCGATTGCTCTGTGAGCCTCTAAACGAGATTATTTATGGTGACTCATTCAACTTTGTTAATCCGGAAAACTCTTTCTGCTTGTATAATGCGACACATAAGTGGTTCAACTCAACAAACTTAGTGTCAGTCAAACAGCTTGAGAGTATCAAGAAATGTGGTACCAAGTGCCCAGTTATTCCGAATTATGGGAACTGTTCTTGTAACATATATAATATGATGATAATACAGGGTGATCAATCACGAACCGTTTGCCATGTAGATTGTTCAAATCTTGGCCTACTTGAGCTCCCATCTTTGCTGCCGGACAATACGTTCACTCTAAATATAAGCAACAACAAAATAAGCACCCTGGGCGATCACTTCCATACAAATCCCACCTATTACAATATTGTGAAACTGGACGCCGACAATAATCATATATCATCAATTTACGAATTTGAGGGCACAAAGTTCATTGAGCAATTTCAGCGTCTTTACATGCGCAACAATTCTCTGACTAAGGTGAGTATATAAAAAATATAACAAATACTCTACACTTATGAATGTGAAATATGCAATGCTTTCTTTTAGATTCCCGAATACTTTTTGAACAATGCTCTTATGGATACGGGCATTGGACGTCGCATTTATCTAGCAGAGAATCGACTTCAATGTGATTGCAACTCGGCAAAAACGCTGCAAAACTGGCTTAAAGAGCGGAGCACAGATATACCAGACTATATGGACATAAGATGCCGCAACTTACCTCAGAGTGTTATTGAGCTGCAGGAGACAAAGCTATGCCAATCGCCACCGGATTGGACTGACTACATCTACTATTTAATTGCAGCAGAGGTCATTCTCTTGCTAGCCCTGATCACAAAAGTTTCGTACGACTATTGGGTGTTCAAGACAGCTGGTTATCTGCCGTGGCCAGCTAGCAAAATGCCAAAACTGCCTTGCGACTGTCTCTGCGAATCATAGATAAGCTAAACAGTGGAGCTATTCTATATATTTATATACATATATATATGTATGACGTTTTTTTTTTTTTAAAGCGACTGTCGAAGTGAATTTTAGAGATTAGTTTATACAACATATAGAGAGAGTCGAAGTTGATGGAAACGTAACATATCCAATTGACACTTGACCATGACAGACTACAACGGATATCAGTGTTAATGTGCCTTCTATAAACAATGTATCTATTTTTTTAAATAGCTTAGATACACAGTTGTAATGAAACGTTATGTATGTGCATTTTACGTGCATTATTTTATGTGAATTTTGTAGCTTGATGTTGATCGTGAATAATGTAGAAACTGCTATCGAACACGATACTGTTATACCGATAAACATACAACACATGGATGAGACATCTAGAGCATCTTCAACGCATTGGGATATGATGAATATTAAAAGTTCTGCAGAAGTTCGAGAAGTGGAAGCCGAGCATCTCACACGACGGCACTACGCCTTA
>JBAMCI010000107.1:235000-237500 GCA_037075265.1 Drosophila nigricruria | reverse complement strand
GTATGTTTCTCATGTTGTATTTTTAGCATGTTTAAAATTAAAGTACAAGCAGAGGTACACGTAGTCAAAGGTCTGACTGACACCCACTGCGAACGAGATGTACAGTTAAAAATCAATAATGTTTGCTTCAAAGGCATTCCGTAGTCAGGCACCTCACCCACAACACGCTTCGTATTGCTCAACACATTTTTTTTCGTTTCGAATGATTTGGTAATTATAATTCAACTGGTTTTCAATTTTCAGGGCTTAGACATGACATGCAAAAATAAGAAAAAAATAACACAGCTTTCTATTTTTTCTAGTAAACATAATGAAAAATAATTGTGAATATTTTGAAGTGTCCCTCTCTAACTACTCCAATTGCATGCAACATCAAGGGGCACGTTTGCTCAAATAGATTCTATACAATTAATATCAGATTCAATTTCTAATTTAGTATTTAATTTATTGGTAAAAAGAAAAACAACGATGAATTGCATGGGAGATTAGCATTAGCACTTAAGATCTGTATGTATATGTAAATGTATATATGTAAATATATATATATATATAAATACACACATATATATATATATATATATATATATTAAACATAGCTCCAAATGAAGTCTTCACCGATTATATATTTTGTGGGCAAGTACGGCATAAATTGTTAATCACATATTTAGAATAGAGATAGATAGATAGTAAAAAAAAGAAAATAAAAATATATCTATATATATATATATATATATATATATATATATATATATATATATATATATATATACATACATACATATATACATATATATATAGCGAGCAAGAGAGAGATCGATGATGGATGGGTGGTTAATATGTTAGATGGTTTAAACTTCAAAGACAACAATCGATGAGTGAGAACATTTTGAAGAGCTTGAGCTTTTGAATTCGATTTGTTCAGTTGGATTGATTTGATTAATTTGGTATATTGACTGCACGCTTAAAAGAATGATTTGTGTATACATTAACAAAGGTACATTTAGGTTGATACTAGAGTTTGTATATATAGACATAGTTCATTTTTCAACTACAACATTAATACAAAAATATTATTATCTTTTGTTTTGTTTTTGTTTTTGTTTTTGTTTTGAACTAGCTTTTCTTAACAGGAAATCAAAAAAGAAATTCTTGTTGCAAATTAACATTCTATAAATATGTTTGCATATTTGTTTTAAGTCTTCGGAATACCGAAGCTAAATCTTTCCAAAAGTTGTTCTATATATATTTTTATTTTCCTTTTTTTTTTCGTATGTCATTTTTTCGTGAATCTGGAAAACTCGGCGGCTATATTCAAGGGAGAAAAGTTATTTAATTCAATATTATTTTTTGTGTTCTTTTGTTGTCTTTTTTTAGATGTGAACTGAACATGTTGTAATTTTGTTGCTGTCAGAGTTGTTGATGCGTGTTCGATGTTCGATGAATAAAACACAAAATTTAATTTACAATTTGGTTTTCTTAACTAGTAGAAAGTGAAAATAGGGCCTTCACATATATTCGCATGCACACAAATTGATTTAAGTACCATACTTAGATTTTTTGAGCTTTTTACAAAAGAAAAACTAATGAAAAGAAAAACAGAAAGAAACACAAAAAAAAAAATCAATCAACACAAATAAGAAGTCGAAGTAGAGAACAGATTGTAATTGTAATTAGTTTTGAAAGGAATGTGAAAAGTTTTCTCGAATTGTTAAAGAGCAGAAAAAAATGTTGCAATTGCAAATTATCTCATCATTTCGGAACTAACCCTATAAAATTATAATAATAATGCCCAAAGCAATTTACCCATAAGCAATAAAGAATTTTCTGTCTGTTTGTAGCATAGATAGGAGTCATCTGTCGCCTTAGAGCTGTGATCTTTAGATCCTGTCTACATCAACCACTGTTCTCTAGTGAAAATGTATTTATAGTAAAGTCTGTTATACTGCCATACTGTTGTAATCTGTTGGTTAGGAGCTGCTTTACATATGATGTATATAGCATTATGTTGTTTTAAAGTGAAATATATTTATATATATATTTTGGTAAACTATGATATACTATTATACTCGGTTGGCTTAGAGATGCCTTATATGTGATCTAAATACATATAAAGAGATAGTTAGACATTATTTATAAGTGATGAAACGTATTTGCCTGTTATATTCTGATATACTGGTAGACTTCTATACTCTCTGTGCAAACATATTGTCCTATAATCAAACATATTGATTAAAAATATACTTTTCTATACTATTTAAAGATATATGTTTCTGAAAATGCTTTGATGATAATTTAACAATCCAAACGGTATAGAATTAGTAAGATGTGTGTAGTAGAGGAGTGCAAGGGCGACCACAGACGAAAGCAATGGAAAACAATTATTAAAAATAGGAATATTTGAGCACACAGGGAGGTGTTGAGGAGATCACATATTTGTTTAATTTGTAATTGTTGTTGTTATTGTTGTATCTTGTATTCTTGATTAGTACTTTAAGAGGAC
>JBAMCI010000107.1:135000-232500 GCA_037075265.1 Drosophila nigricruria | reverse complement strand
TAAATTACTTATCAGCAATTGAATTGTTTTTTTTTTTTCTTGTTTTCTTTTAATGTTTACTGTGATAGACAGATAAACAAACGGACTGACATGTATGCATAAAAATGTTAATGGGCTGATGTAAAGTTGAAAGGTTGATACGTTGTTAACACCTGAGATCAATGCAAACAAGGCCACCTCTCAGACTCTCAAAGTAAAGTTATTTAAGTTGTTCAGTCAGCGGGTTTTACAATACTTAGCAAGGTTTCTAATGTGCAAAACATGTTCATCTTTTAAAATGAAACTCAGCCAATGCAAATACTTCTTTCGGTCAAAAGCAACTAGTTTTTGTCATCAAAATAATACAAAGAATATTCGTTATATATATATTAATATGTATGACACGGTATGGAACAGTGTTTTATGCGCAAATAATAGCATTGGCTATACAGCCCTAGGTGTTTTTTAAATAACTAATTTTTTTTGTGTGTATTTGTTTTTCAAAAATATTTCTCTTTGGATGTATCTATCAGGCGACTTACCTTGTCGGGGACCGAAATATCTGCGGAACGTAAAGACTCCTCATTGACTGACGGCTCATTAGGGGGCAAGCGTTGTTCCTGTACGCTCGCCAAACTGTTCGGGGAAAGAAAAGTTGCTTGATCAGCAATAGCAAATAAGAGTGCTTTAGTCGGGGGTGCCCGATTAGCCAGATACCCTGAACCCATGTGGTTCTAGATGTATGATCTTCACGCAATTTGTAATGCATTGAAATGATATTGAAATATATATACCCTGCTTACCCAGCCGTTCACAATGGGTTCCAGGGTATAAACAATTTTTTTTTGGAAATCTACAAACCGTTTAAGTGTAACTAATGTGCCCGTTAGCTTTTTACATCGACGCAAAGCCGATTCTAGCCGATCAGGCTCTTCTTTTAGGAACTTTTCTTCTCGTACTACTTTTTCCATCTCGTTGGACAAAATGCAGCGCAAACCATTTGACAAGGTCGGAAACTTGAGCTTCAGCTCAGCGACAGTTTTGCTGTAAGGATATAAAGAGATATAGACTTGATTGGGCTATGCGTGAAGTAGATAAATGGCAGCAGATCATACCTTGCGCGACTTAATACCAGGGCCATGTCCTCGACTGCAGTCATATTGACGCGCGTCCGTCGATTGATCACCTCGCCTCGAAGGTTTTCAACCGATGCTTCCAAGTCACTGAGATCCTTTTCCAGCCGTATGACCTCCTGCTTGTACAATTCCTCTTCCCTCGATATACGGGTAGTGTCCTGATCGCCTTGGCCCCAAAAGCTGCCACCGCTGCTTGCCAACAGTGTGGCGCGTATGCGCATGAAGGTGCTTTTAATGTCCTCCCGTACTGCCACGGATTGGGCCTGCGATAGCCGTCTTAACGTGCGCACTTCCATGCGCAAGTCCTTCGCCTTCTTCTGCAGGCCACGCAAATGATTGTAGACCTCGGGCGCAAGTGCAATGTCGGCGCGATAGCTGGGATGGGCGGTCTGTGCCAACACAATTGGCTTAGGCGGTGGCGGAGGCTTTAGGCGATCGCGCTCTGTGGATTGCATTCAATTATATAACAACAAGAGTGCTAGTCAATTCGAGAATGCCCGACTAGCAGATACTCTGAACCTTGCGCTACATAATTGTGCTTCTATTAATGAGAGACAAGAGAAAGATCTTTAAGATCGGAAATATTTCTTATATGTGTTTACTTTACGAGAGCCTTTGTACCAACTTTGCTAATGTTAGTTTCTATTTTATATTCGAAATGTCAAATTTCTAGTTCTTGAGATCGAGATCAAAGAGTTGAGATAGACAGACAGAGGGCAGACGAACTTGCCTTCTTACTTTTCACAAAGCTAATATAGGTTGAATAGGTTCAGAGTATACAAATATATATATATATATATATATATATATATATATATATATATATATATATATATATATGTGTGTGTGTGACTTGCGTTTAATGCATGCGTGATTCATATAAGTGTTTTCTTTTGATAAAAATAATATAATAATAAAGAAATAACTGCCTTCGTTTCTTTCATATATCGCTCTTACCTTGGGAGGATGTACGTGGCAAGGTAGACGACTTGATTGCCGGCTTGGTTGGTTTCGTATCAGCTTTTGGGTCCGGTGCAGAGAGTAATTTGTTTGAATAGGGGATGAGTGTTAATATATAATTGCAAAATTGTTTGGATCTATAGACTCAGTGGGTATCAGGTATACAACGATTGTCAAAGCGACTCTTAATGGTCTCTTAAAGGTCGGAATGAAATCAAAGTCAACGAACGCATAAATTGTCCACACCAACGAGGCTTAACTAAATACTTGTGATGGTTAAAAAGAAAAAAGTAACAAACAATAAAACGAAAGCGAAGCAAAAAAGCTAAAATAAAGAATGGAACATAAAACTGATGTCTTATAAATAGTTAATTATTTGTTTTTTATTTACCGGCATGTAGGGGGCTGTGTGACTTGGGTATTCCCTGTATATCGTCACTAAATGAAACAGATTTCTCAAAGGACACCGATTTCTCTGAAAAAAGATGGATTTGGACACTGAGGCATGTGGCGAAATTTTGGATACACTTACGACATGAATTCTTGCCCAGCTTAGGTGCCTTTTCTCTAATGTATAGCTCATCGGCGGAACCATTGGCTAAATATAAATACATATATATATATATAAGACAGAGTTCGTTCAATATAAGATTATATACAACATATCAAAAGTGAGAAAAGCTATTGATCTGTACAATCTATAGGAGAATATACTTTCAAAGTTCGAGATCTTATAGGTTCCGATACGGACGGAAGGATATGCAAAATGAAATGGCTAGATATACCCGGCTGCTGATAGTTATATATATAGTTAATGAATTTAGTCTGCCTGTTCTATTCATTATAATAAATGCAATGTAACATTTATATGAATAATTCATTTGCCCTAATCATCATTATTACTCTTACAGCCTTCTCTCTTCAATGTAACGCTATTAATAACTTTAAAAATGATATACCTTGCATTTGGGTTGGCACGACGAGATAGTTGGAGTCTAGTGTAGGCACCGGCATTGGTGCAATTTGAGGATTTTGATTAACTAATGCCTTCTGGACCAATCCAGTTAGGTTCGCCAATTGACGCTCCATATGCTCAACGCGTATGCGATGTAAATCTTCCGGCCTGCAAATACATAGACAACATTAAGAATATCAAAATATTGTAAAATAAAAAGAAATATAACATTCGACACGGTATTGAACAAATTGAACAGTTTATAATTCACACATAGGTAGGAGCCATTGTTTGTGACAAGTCGTCAAGATCTAATTGAGCAGCCAAGCCTGACACGTAGAAGTGCTATAGTCGGCAGTGACTGACTATCAATTACCCTGCGCTTTTCGATGTATATTATATATATTTATATATATACTGAAGAAATATCCACAACTTATATACCTCACGTCGGGTCGTACATGCTAATTTGTGACTAGTCCATATACGTTAAAGTGTACAGTATAAAACCAATATACCCAGTTGATCCACCCATTTTCAATGGGCTCCACTGTAAGCTTACAAGTTGAAATACTTGAGTCAAGCAAGCGTTGCCAGCGCTGCTGCTGCTCTACAAGTGATACGAATTGTACCACAATTTCATCCATGGCCATTCTTGATGCGCAGTCGCTTCTTGCATGTGTATCGACTAGGTGTGGAGGAAAGGCAGCCAGCACCATGGCCTACTGCAGCGGTAGATATGCACGCTATTTGTGGCGATTAACTAATAGTCTAAACAATAATATTTTATTGTTGCCCAACAGTGACCAGCACGCAAGAACGATTCGCAAACTGTTTGTCAAATTTTCAAATACACGATTTGTTGGTATTGAAGAAATCAATGGAGCTGATGGGCCACACAGAGAGCTACAAATCAAACGTTGGTGAAGATTTTGCCAGCTGCGGAGAGACGGCTGATGGACCACAGCGAATGGCTTTAATGGCTGCCGATCGGTAGGATGAATACTTCTTTATGGCAGTTCTTCTCTAGATCTTGTTTGTTTTTTAAAAGAAGCGATCGTGGCACATCGGGCGTTGGCTCCTTGCATCCATGGCAAAGTGATCCTGTTGCCAGTTGGGTTGAGGAGAAGCCATCCAAGCTGCAGACCTTGTTTCAAATCAGCATCACTGCCCTGGCCTTTCTCTCGTTTGGCGGCTATCTGCTGTGCCTTATAGTGCAGGCGATCAAAAGCAAAGGCACAACCTATTTCCATCCAGTTGCCACAGCCACCACAACGAATACCAATGGGAGTGTGAAGCGTATTAAGATCTATAGGCGCAGTAGACGCCGACGCAGCGTCCACAATGCGCACGTTCATATTTCAAATTTACTTTTGGCCGACTATGCGACATATATGAAATCCGTGCGTGATCAGCAATTGGGCTATGGTGCTCACCTGGTTGGATCATAGATCTGGTTGCCCCGATGCGGCAGACGATTAGGACCTACTTTGATCCCATACAACGAATATTGATCTTCTGCGAGGGCCACATCGCTGTGAAAGAAAGAGAAGCAGAGAGAGAAAGAATCAGAGTGTGTGTGAGAGAGAGAGAGAGAGAGAGAAGGAATATATATTGATTATATATGCACACATCAGTACTATCAATTTAGTTTAAAAGGTCGAAAGAGAAAGATTTATACCTTCTCTTTACTGACCTAATCCTTATTTAGCTTAAATATAATATGAATTTTGCTTCAGAAAATATGTTGTGACTAAACATCTTAGAAAATATAATTTTATGAGCGTACTCCTATATAAGAAAAAAAAAACCTCTACCAAAATCTGGAAATGTGTTAATAAATTGTAACATTTGCTATTAGATTTTGATTGCAATAGAACGGAATAAACAAGTCGGAAACGGTTGACTAGAAGATACCCTGCACTCCATGCCGAGCTCCTGTTGACAACTCGTATCTTCTCTTAATTGTGTTTGAGATATGATAAAGTATCGCCTTATGAAATCTAGTACTGATATATATATATACATACTCATATATCATTTAAAATTTACCTTTGCTCCTCGTCTATGATGGGCGCTACGACAGGTCCGCGTGTACCATATTGGCTATAGTATGGCTCCTCATAGTTGCTCCGTGTGCTCCGCTCTGGAGAGCTGGTATATCCGTCTGTAAAATCAACTCAGTTAAAAACTGGCTATCGTCTTGTAGCTGTTAGATTTATATATTAATATATATTATAAGGAACTTTAAACAAAAAAATATTTGATGGATTAGCGTTAAAGATAAAGGTCTTGCTGATTAGTAGAAATTGTTACGCTCAATTTGTAAACCCATAAAAATTCGCAACCAATAATTGTACATAAATCGTATACTAGATATGCAGGTATATGCTTTGTATATGGAAATAAGTGATATGTTCTTAACATAGGTAATGGAAGAGTTATATGATATATGCGTGTACCTGGTATACTGTATAATTGATCCGAGGAATATGGAAACAGGGGTTCCATGCTACCCCTTCGATTTATCGATCTGAATGGTTTCACAGGCGTTCCTTTTTTATTTATATTTCATTTAATAATACATCAAACATTTACGCATGGAGTTTTTTTTTTTTTTTTGGAAACAAATCATAAATATTTAAGAACAATTTATCTTTAGGGCAATACCCTTACCAATGCTTCTTTGTAACTCAAATTATATTCAAATGAAGTCATATAAATAGATATATGTAATACATATATAACGTATCAGTTATATATATTGATTAGACTTAATATTCATGCTAAACAGACAAACGGAATATATATATCAACTATATCAACTGAAGTTCACATTCTGGTCAAATAGTTATGGAGTACTTGATGAGGGAATGTTATGTTAAATTGCTTACAGAGACACATATATGTATACATATATGTATACTAAGTATATATATATATATATTCAGGTTTTTTTGTTGTACAATTACACACATATATGTAAGTACATACATATGTGACCCTGTACGAAGTCCTTTGTGGTACTGAGATAATATAACCCATTGAATAAGCTATCCAATCTAAGCTAAAACTAAACAAATAAACAAAATAATGTTCAAATATATAAATATGTTCTTAAAATATGAATGAAAAGTAGATAGGTAATAAGCAAAGAGCTGATAAATATATTTATTACGTACCCATTGAGACTTTGTTACGATCTGATCCGTACATCCCACGTGGCAAGGTCTGCGATGAGCCCACATAATACGGAGCTGGCTGTTTGCCAATCTTTAATAATTTCATATAATATAACATATTCTATATTAATAATGTAATACATATAATATTAGTCTGTATATATATACATATATATATATATATATATATATATATATATATATATATATATATATATATATATATATATATATATATATATATATATATACTAAAAGTAAAACTGGGCAATCAATTTCTAAAGATCAATATGAAGTACAAATCTCTTGAAGTTTCAGCCTTGACATTTTAATACGGCCATCATTGGGATAAAATGATAATGGATTTCACTTCGATTCAAAGTCAATTGCGATACTCAGTTTAAAAAAAAACTATAGCTGGAAACCCCAGAGGGCTGGGCCAACACAACGCGAAACGAAGAAAAAAAACGATCCACAAATGTTGTAACAATGTACACACCCAGCTAATCAAACTCTTTGCCAATTATTGACGCGTTTAGCAGCTGAAAAGCTTTCACTTTCTCAGAGACATATAATATCTATCTTCCATTCTTTGCAATGGCAAATAGGATGCATAGGAAACTGATAAGATATCAATAAGTAAAATAAACTAAACTGCCTGTTGAGAGGTATCATATGCCTAATAGTTCAATTTTCATGATATGTTAGAAGCTTGCTCCACAAGAACTTTAGTTTCATACTAAACTTTAGCAAATAGAGAACGAAACTATTGTGCATATTTCTTGGTCATACATAGTCTTTCTCCCTCTTTAAAAGTGGTTTCTGAGCAGCGAATATAAAGATAACAATTCTAGCTTGGCTGTATTACAATATAGTTGCCTCTGGAATGCTGACTGATTTATTAATGATGTACAGCTAACACGGACAGAGCGAAGACAGTTAGTTCACAAGTATAAACATATATTTTATAATGATTATAAATATATACATATATGTATGTGCATAATATTCATTCGCAACTATTTATTCAACTATCTCGGCAATTGGGGTTATACAGGGAGGAAGCTACGAGTATGTCAGCGCTTAGCAGACAGTAATGCTTAGCTTAAATACATACATACACACACACACACACGCATATATATATATATATATATATATATATATATATATATATATATACATTAATATATATATATATATATATATATATACTTACAGACATATATACATTGAGCGTTGTTGCACGCTCGGCTTTACAGCGCACAAAACTAAAACAAAACAAGAGTGCTCAGCTAGGGTGTGCTCGACTAGCAGATACCCTGCTAGTCATTTTTCATTCGTTTTACTGTATATGCTGCGATTGTTACTCATACATCTGACTTTTACGGAAAATATGTTTCTTAACTTTAGCTCTACAATCAATACAAAGGACAGGAACGCTCCTAATGAAAGTTAAGGGCAGAAATACTGAATCTATGTATATGTGTGTGTGTTTGTACTAAGGTCCAAGAGTCGACTTTTCTTTATAGCCGGAATAGCCCGTTTTTTCATAACGAGATCTTACACACCCATTTTCATGTAGTGCAGGGTATAACAAAAACCCAACCAGTTTCAATTTCAATATAATTTTACCATTTGTTACAACTGGCCGAGGGACGTACTCGTACAACCGTCGCACAGTGGAGCCTCGGCTCATAATTCGTTGCTAAACCAAAAATCATCTCCCAACGAAGCAAGATATTTCCATAATGAAAGAGAGAAAGAGCAGGGTGCCATATGTTGTCAACTCTTAAAGTCTTTATCGATCACAATTCTTACACAGTCGGAATAAGTTTTGATTCCATTGAAATTTTGAATTTTATCACGATAAAAAATGTTCGAAAGAGAATTTAATTGAATCCTTTGATTGCAGGGTGTCTTTTCTTCTGAACAACTTTAATGAATTCTCAATCTCTATACTTCCATAAAAAATTTGATTTTCGCGACGCTTTTCGGTTAGACTCCACTGTGCGCGGCGACGGGCTCGGTGTATGCGGTTTTGGCTTTTTATGTTTTCTTCTTCTTTTTGACTACGGTCGAGACGGCGCTGGCGCATGCGTAGCCGACTAGTAAAGTGCGAGACAGCGCCGCAGACGGACGTGGAAGCGCTCCGTGTTAAATTACAAATAAAAAGGCCAAAGACAAAAGTCCAAAAATTAAATATCCCGGTAAAATGTTTTTGCAAACAGGCTGGGAAGCGAGCTTAGTGCTCAGTGTGTTTCTTCTTCACGTTGGCAACACCTTCGGATGGAAGCCAATCGCATCAGGGAGCAGTCCCATAACATCCTACAGCTTAAAGCAATCGCATCCTGGCGAGGCAAGCAGCAGCCACGAGCTGGCTACCAGCTATGCCCAATTCGGCGACCCAAAAGAGGAGGACGATCTACTATTGACGCGCGCCGCTTTGATAAATGGAGTTGAGTCATCGCATCCCATTACATTGATCGACGATCACGAGAATCATTATAAGTCATATGACTTGAAGGATGATGTTATTGAGGAGCCCACTCTTAGCTTTCCGCGATCTAATCTCTATACCTCCGATCGCTGCAGTGTCAAAAAGTTCGCATTCAACCAAGATGGGGCAGTGGAGTACAACAACGAGTTGCCTGAGTTGGATCAGTTTACGTTATGTTTCTGGATGCGTTTCACTAATCACAGTGGCGATCATGTCATGTTGACCTACGAAGGTGAGTGTGTGGCTAATCCATCAATCATCAGGGATTATCATCTCGTTGCTTACTACATAATTTTGTATATGAAAATGAAGGCAAGACCTTTGCAGTTACTTTCTTTAATCACAAACACAATCACAATCACTTGCGACCTTTTACATAATTCGATGCCCCTTCAGCCAGCATAAAAGACGATCGCTGTGAGATCTGTGACCAACAAAAGTTGTGGGTCGAAGCATGGGTCCAAAAAGTGAAAGGGATTCAGCTTCCTGATCCGAATGCCGCTGTTATTGTTGTTGTTGTTGATGATGTTGATGGGGTTTTGTGATATTGTTGATGTGAAATTGACAGATGAGATGAATGTGTGACGACGGGGCTTAACAACTTTTTGATGGTCGACATAGTTAGCCGTGATAATGCGAAAATACGTTTTATTTTTATACCCTAGAGCGCATCGAAAGCAGAGCATATTGTTATTTTTCTAAACATATGTTACTTGTTACCAACTCCTCTAACTATATATATTATTGATCAAGAAGACAACCTGTGACGATCTTGACAGGTATTTCTTTATGGTCGGCAATAGCTTATAACTTGAGCTACATAGATAGATGTAGAGATATATCATACCACTATCTTAATTTCGATCAAACTTGATTTTTGTCTAGGTATTTGCCATTCTCTCTAAGATCTAACTAAAGAACATTTTTCAACTGGTCGACATTTCATTCAGATCGTAAGAATTTTTCAAAACAGTAGCAGGGTACGGGATAGTCGAGTATTCCTGACTAGAGCACTTTTACTTTTTTTATTATACTAAATAATCTGAAAATATCTTAGAGATGGTTTTTACACTCTCCGTCTTTTATCTTCACAATTTCCAACTGCCCCGGTGACTGGCGACCGCATTGCATAAGCGTTAAATTTACCTGTTTGCAGTAAGCTGCTGCTGCTGTTGCTGCTGCTGCTGTTGCTGCTTTTGTTATTTTAACTGCTTGAGATTATTTTAAATGTTCAATGTGAGCTGCGTGAAAAGCTTCCGGAGTAACTGACAGATGCCGTCTTGACCCCCGGGACAACGCCTCATCCCTTGCCCCGCCTCACCTGAGCGAAACACAGCTTTGCAATGGAAAGCCAACTAAACTGGTAGACGGTTGCTCTCAGCTAACAGATATTACATATGCAGCTATTATGTTTAACAGGATTTTCGGTATATTTCCCGCTATTACTCTCACTGGCATCATAGCCGACCGACCGGCGGATATATATGTAGATATATGTATGTATGTTATTTACCCCAGCCAGTAGTGCGGCATGCTTATTAAATCTTTGTGGAGTAGGTTACACACATATTTTCATAGATTCAAGAGAAAGAAGTGGATACCCTAGAAAATATATAGAAAGGGTAACAGCAGACAGTTGAAGAGGAGCAGTAGTTCAGTTCCCTGAAGAGCAGATCAGAAATGCATCCGGATGACTTTAATTTCAGATACTATTAGGTAAAAGAGACGCAAAGGTGCTTCATATTAGATCATTACAAATTGAAGAATGGAATATAGTTTCTAGCAATCCAATCAGTTTAGCATATTTGCAACATTAAAACTAAGAGAGGCTTTACAAATTTTGTTCGGAATAATGCTAAGTTGGCAGCACGGTCGTGTTGCATTGCATAGATAAAGCATATTTCACTTTTGGATAACATTTAATTAGGTAGCTTAGTTGGTTAGCTGGCTGGTTGGGTGATTGCAACTCAGCATCACGCAATTTGCTCTGATTTCATAACAGCCATCGACGGCAATTCAACGTTGATTTTTATTTCTCAAATTAACTCTGTCTCCACTTCTACAGTCGAAAAGGAACCACGCGAAATACAAATCTGGGTCGCGAACGCGCAAAATTCCAGTTTCCTATCTATGGCCATAAAAGGTCAGCAAATGTACAGGTACGTCGTTTCCAATCAACTCTATATACATATATATATATATATATATATATATATATATATATATATATATATATATATATATATATATATATATATATATATATATATATATATGTGTACCGAAATATTGGGCTGTTCTGTTACTATATTTGAGGTATGCAATTATTTTTGAATCCAGATTGAACTATCCGCTGCGTATGAGGCAGTGGCATCACATGTGCAGCTCGTGGAATGGAAAGACCGGTGAGTGGCAGGTCTGGCTGAAGGCAGAGCGCATTGGACGTGGCTTCCATAATTCGGTAAGTAATCTCCAATTACCCCAACTCGACGAAACGGAACGGAAACGCTTGCCAATCTAACTACACCAATCTGGTTACCAGCCAGACTATTGCAACTGTTGCAACAGATATTAAATATCAGTTTGTCACATCGGTCTATAATCGATCAATAATCCTACTCTACTTTGCTCATTGCAAATGCGAACTCAGAGCATATTAGTTTTGTCCAAATGTATGTTACCCATACCCCTCTGTTTGTCCGGCATTAAGAAGAAATCTAAGGACTTGATTGATTGAGTTTTGCTTTAAATACCCAATAACTTTATAGACTTCTATATAAATCAATCAATAATGTGTGAAACCGCAACTGACAGGGGCCTCAGGGCATTTGCTAGTCGGCCACGCGTTCGAGTAACACTAATTTGACTTAATGAATTTGTTTTGCGATTTTCAATTTCGAAATTGAATTTTGCAGCTGGTAGGCCATAAAATACCCGCTAAGGGAAAATTGCGATCGGGCGGCAGTTCAATAACTGGGCAAGTAAGTCATGGCCTCCACTTTGAGGTGACGCTCGTGCAAATTTATCGCGTGGCTTTGAGCGCGGGTAAGGCACATCGAGACCACAAGCATCACCATGTGCACCACTTTGATCACGAGGGTCAGGAGTTGTCCAGCACAGCGCGTGCTCCTCCAATGGTTCGTATACTTAAAGAGATTCTATATCCAATAGTAATCTGTATGTACAAATTGTGTACATCTCAGATCAATCGACCACAGCCGATGCACTCGTTGCTGGCCAGTGGACAAATCCCAACTAGAGTCCGCATCAATCTGGCCAATTCGATGCCCACACAGAAGGCACCGAACGGAGTGGCTGACCAAGCGATTACAGTGAACACAAACTTTGTTAATGGACAAATCAATGCTGGCTCGCGATTGGTGGCACAGCAGCTGCTCGGCATCTCGCCCATACCCCGTGGGATAGCCACGGCCTCGAATGAGCCGACAACGGGACGTTTCCAGATGCTAAGCAACTCAGCCAATGTGCAGTTCATAGATGAGACAGAGACGCATATACAATTCAAGCGAGAGGCATCGCAGGAGCGAAAGGTGCAAAAACGGGGCTTGGTCTTGCTCGACGACGGCTCGGTGGTTGACGATGGCCAGCTGGATAGCAACACCGAGGCGTTCAGCAAGTACAATGGTCTGGCTGATTTTGGGGGCCAGCAATTCAAACAGGACCTGACTTTGAAGATGACTCTCGAGGAGGAGATCAGCACACACGACCGCGAGCCGGCCGAAGAGGAGGTCAAGGCCGTTATGGGCATCTGCAGCAATTGCGACCCAGAGCCCTTCCAAGGCGCCATTGTCTTTGCCTGGAAGGACGTCAACGAGCACATGAACAACACCCTCAAAGGCCTCAGCGTGGGCAACTGCGGCAACTTCTAATACCAATCTAATACCGCCCAACCACCCACTCAGTCAGCAGTTAATCCTGTCCAGCAAAATATACTCTTCAACAGGGTGCTGCATATAACGCTTATTGTACATACATGTGTTACATACATACATACATACTTTGTTTTTTTTTTTGTTTTTTTTTTTCGCTTCGAATGTATTTGAATATATGTAAGTGTACATAGGTATATATGGTATAAGAATATATGGCTGGAAAGCCCGACTATATCGTATCGTATCTTAGCAGAACCCTCTCACCTCTATGTATATATGCACATATTTATATAAATATCTAAACAAATATCAATTGTGGGTGTTGAAATAATTTTAAAGCGAAAATAAATAGCCAATATCTATAAATTGCTCTCTGAATTGGATGGGAATTATAATGAAAGTAATTTAGTGTCTTACACAATGATCTTAATAATAATCTTTATTACAAATATTTATATCTGTTCCTTTGTATAGCTCTCTCTCCATCTCTCTCTCTATCTATCTATCTATTAACTTGTTCTATTAATAGTTATATATAAGAAGGAGTCTTACCTTCGATTTGTGGATGTGCTGATGCTTGAAGTCCGAATCGAATTCGGGCTCGCTGAAATAGCTCTGATCCTGATCCCAGCTAGAAGGTGCCTGTGGCAAGGGCTGCGGTATGCCCGGACCACCTGGCAGAATCTGTGGCGGAGCGGCTACCTCGGTCGACTCGAAGAGACGTAAGACGGAGCGATCGCGTATTTCGCGCAAATGGGAGCGGACATCTTCCAGCTCATAAAACATGTCCTTACTGGCATCGTGTATGTAGATCTTAACGTTGGGTCCTTCCAAGTACGACATCGTCAGCTGACGGGGAAACGAGCGTACGAACAACGCACGCACCGTATCTATCGAGGTGATCTCGTTTGGTAGCAACGCCCGCTTGGTCTCTGAACGATACTGCAAGAAGACGAGTCCAAGCGGTCGCTCGAGCGTCTTCGAGGGCGTTCTCACCACTGGCAGCGAGGAGCGCTGCTTACCGCCTCGTCGAAACCCAGTGCTGGCTGTCTCCACCTCAGACATAATGCCAGGATCGTCGTCGAACAATGGACCCTGATTAACAGGTGCATAGCCGCGCATCGGCTGATTTTTCTTGTTTTTCTGCGCTCGAGTGCTCATCTGCAATGGAAAAAAGAGACATTGTTGCTGGTTGCTGGTTGCTGCTAATGATAGTTTTTTGGCTTGGCTTACTTCAAGATCCATGGCTCGCTGCTGCTGCTGCGCCATTTGATGCGGATGTGGATGCTGGGAGCTGCCGTAGACCAGAATGTCTCCGCCGAGCGTGTGCCTTCGCGGATCATCACGTCGCATTGCGCGTCTACGCTCGTCACCACCTATGAACAAGCACGAAAGAGAATATATGTATATGTACATACATACATATATGAACGGGTGATGATGCTTACCTTGCTCGTTATTTTGCAGGCGACCCGGTTTGTTTTCATTTTGCCAGTCTTCTTCTGAAAATCGCAAATACAAAGGAATAAAATACACAATCGAGCACTGTGCATATCGATACTATCGATAGCTCAGATCAGCATTGCTTCCAATTGGAGTATTTGCACATATTCATTTACTTCCATGCATATGCGCGCACTCACGCACACATGTATGCATGTCCGTTAGTTTCCCAATTCTCTTTGTCTCTATGCTGGTCTGATTGTATGCAAACACACACATATGCGAATACTGCATATGCATCTAAGTATGTATGTGTGTGCATGTTCAGCCGTTAAATTTGCTATTTTCTTTTTGTTTTGCTTACCTCCTTCTCGGCCCTTGCGCTTCTTCTTCGATGATGAGCTGCTGCTCGCATTGCCGCTCTGATTAGTTGACGCACTTTTATCTTTACTCTTCCAGCGGATCAACATTTTGTCGCTTCACAAGTTGTCTTTGTATTTGTGCAATCAGTTGTTCTGTTTCGTTTACAAGTTCTTATGCGTTAGCTTTGTACACTGCAACAAAAAGTGGGGCGAAATGTCACTCTGAATTGCAGCAATAAGTAAAGAAGGAAACACAGTTATGTATGTATGTACATATGTATGTGCCTGTGCATGCGTATGTGTACAATTGTGTATGTGTGTTTCATTGAATTGTTGTAATTCAACAGTATAGCAACTGCATACATATGTATATATATATGTATGTATGTATACATACTGGTACGTATGTATGTGGTATGTATGTAAGCATATTGGTATACATACATAGCACAAAAGTACATATGTATGTATGTATGTAGGTATGTCATACAATTGTGATGTGTTCAGACTTTGTTTACATTTCTTGCCGGCATGAATATTCATAAATGCACACATGAGTTTCCTTAAGTGTACATACATACATACATGCACACATAGACACACACATACATACGTATGTTTACAAATGTAAATTAAGAATCTCTTGCGCTTCTCAAAGTAACCGTACTAATGAACAGCTTGCAATATATATATATATATATATATATATATATATATATATATATATATGTGTGTATGTATGTATATAAATATGTGAGCTGTCTGTATGTATGGGTATTTAGCATTATGCATATATAATGTGGGTGTGGTGGCCAAACGGCAAGCATCGATAGACGCCGAATAAGGACGAATACTTTTGTTCCTTCCTTCGGGACTTCGCAGACAAACATACATACACACACACACATACATGATTACATACATACATACATACATATGAATGCGTGAATTACTTTTTGCAAGGATATGCTTCATATATATATATATATATATATATATATATATATATATGTATGAATACACAAATTCAATATATTTCTGTTGGATTTCAGTATCTTCCTCAGCTGTATTTACATATGCATGTATGTGTGTGTGTGTGTATGTGTGTATGTACGGTAGAAGCGACGCCTTTAGTATACAGAAATGCATACGTCTGCGAATGCTCATATTTACATTTGATTAAAACTCATTCGATGCGAACTTCTATTTACTTATTCACTGAAATTTAAAAGTTCTTTAAACACATATAAGGACAATTGAGTGGGCTATATATATATATACATATATATATATATATATATATATATATATATATATATATATATGCACATGTAAAGTTAATTAAAAATATGTTGTAGCACTACCATGGCCGGTTGTTAAACGTATTCTCAAGCGTGTAAATATATTTTAATATATAATAATATATTTAATATATTTATGTATATGATTATACACTTGTCGGTTAGATTTGGCTGATGCTTGAGCTCATCTCGCGTTTGTAGCAGCCGTCGGAATTGACCGCGTTTAAAACCCGTTCGATACGTTTTAACACTCGACAGCAAAATTATTTCTGGTATATCAGAATACGTTTCCGCCCTAAAAGCTACGCGGGATACCCACCCACAGCGCATGCGTTGACAGTCGCTGCGCCAGTGCTGCCAATTTGCATAGGGCAATAGCTGCTCCAGTGCTGCCAATTTCCACAATCGAATTCAAAGGTTCCAAAGCCGCAAAATCCGATGCGAATTAATAAACAAAAACAAAACAAAATAAAAATAATGAAAATAAAAATAAAAATATTTTGTAATTTATCGTTATTGAAATTAAAAAATTGTATAACAAAATTAAAACTAATTTGAAATAATCCAATATGAAAAATTTTCATTTTCCAATTTCTGCTGCGAATATATGGAAAAAGAATTCAAAGATATTTTTTTTGTTTTTACATTTTATTTATATATTATACATTTTTATTAAAAATATAATTTATATATTTATATGTATATTTATGTAATACTTTTTACAAGTTTCGTCTTTCAATAATCTGGGCAAAACCTATGAAAACTAGAAATATTTACAGGCCTTAAGAAGAAGTTTCGAATCCAAATAAAATTACGTAAAGAGGAATTATTTCGGTTTCAAAATAAGATAATAATACTCTGCTGTATAATCTAAAATATATGACATACAGTAAAATATCTTAAGTTCGAATTGCCACCGACCTTTCAAAAGTGACTTGAACACATTTCGTCTGTACTCAGTAAGCCCACTTGTAGGCATCTTTCAAATACTCTTAAGAGATCAAGATCAAGGATCACTTTACATACACCTATGTAGAGGTCGAATATACCTCCATCTGCCTTGCATGGAGTGCATCAATCAGTATATTACTAATTGGAGATGGACAGGTACATCTAGATCTAGCTGGGCTCAAAATAGTATTGGAAGTAGGTATCCTTTTCAGCATTTCGACCTCTCCATCTCTAGCTCATCCCGTATAGCCTAAGGCATAGAGAGTAGACGAATTGTTTTGATTGTTACGTTTGCATATAAAAATGTATTTTGTCTTATTCTTCAGCGCTTAATGTATATATATGTAGACAACAATGCACAAGTGTTACAAATAGATATTTTAATATGTACATATAAAACTGACCTAACGAGTTCCGGTTGTACAGATAACAGTTGTATAGTCCTCATATATGTATATGTATATATAATTCTGTGTTTCCTTTTCTTTTCATTACTTTTCCTATCAAATTTTATATATGTTGTTGTTGTTGTTGTTGTATCATTTCTTGTGTCCCTTTTGCATAAGTATTGTTTGCACTTCTTATTGATTTTATGTTCTTTTGTCGAGCAATCGGCTTAAAGTATGAGAAGGAGAGAGAGAGAGACATGAGAGATGTGTACACGAGAGAGACAGAGATAGATATATATATAGAGAGAGAGAGAGAGTGCGAAAAGGACGCACTTCAATCTGCATTTGAAATCGGTTAGAATTAAGAGCTACAATCTATGTAGTATATATATAACTTATATATTTGCACTAGAGGCTAGTAGAAGAATAATTCTGGACCGCTACATCTGTGTATATGTATGTGTGTGTGTGTGTGTGTGGGTGGGTTGATGGATGAAGGTGGCTTGGGTCGGGGAATGATTCAGTGGCGTTCCATGAACCTTAACCTAGTTTGCGACGTCTTGTCGACGAGGGCGTTGGCACAGTTGGGGGCGTGGCCGCCAGCGCCATAACAGGCAGAGCAACGGGTGAGCCATGGCCCGGATACTGAAGATGCTGCACCACAGACAGCTGTGGCTGCTGCTGTTTGAGCAGCTTGGCTGCCGCATGCGCCTCGGCCGCCATCACCGGCTGCAGCAGATCGCCGATGCCTCTACCCACACCACATCCGCCCATGCCTGCACCCGCATTTCCATTATCACAATCGTCGTCGTCGGAGATCAGGGAGATGCTCAGGTCACTAGACAGCTTCAGCGAGATGGGCGCAGGTGGCGATGGCGCCACCATGGGCGCCACCTTGGCACGCATAGCCGGTGACAGTTTCTGCAGTTGCTCCGGCAACATGTCGTACGCGTACTCCGGCACGCCACTGGAGGCGAGTCCTTCCCGCAGCTTGCTAAGCGACAGCTCGTAGATGCGATTCGCTATGACCGTGTGCACGGTTGTCTCGTCCGGCAGCGCAGCCGTCTCCTCGCTGGGCACATCGACTCTCAAGAAGCCATCGAAGTGATTCCTGGGCGACGCAATGGTCGGTGTGCTGCAGCTGCTGGGTTTGCTGTTGAACGACAGCTCGCATGGCTGCCGCCGGCGCTGGCGCGCTTGGCAATTGGCTGTGGTCGAGCTACGCGGAACCAGTGACACGGTCACCTCCTCGATAGTGTCGGAAAAGGTGAGTGGCGCCAGGGGCGGCGGTGAGCGCATCAGCTGACGCCTGTTATGGTTCAGCTTGACATCCTCGTCGTCGCTGGTCAAGACTATGCTCTCGTTCAACGTAGAGGCTGTGACTGCTGCAACATCTCCATAGCGCTTGCTCTTGCGAAACAAGCGTCTCGTATCAGGCATAAGGTGCTTCGAGGTCGAGTTCTGCGCCGGCGCATAGTCAACCGGCACTAAGGTGATGTTTGGCACCTTCGATAGCTGTAGACTTGCAGGCGAGGCACCATATGCCCCACGTCGGAAGAGTCCGTTGGCCAACGCGGGCGGCTCTGCTGCAGCAGTTGGCTGCGATATGTCGTCCCCGTCGCCGCCGTCATCATCATCCGAGAGCAGGTCGATGGTAACGTCAGCAGGTAGTGCAGCAGCCACGTGACGCCGCGACAGCATCAGATGGCAACGTCGCTTGCTGCGATCAGTCTTCGAGGCGGCCGAGTGGGTCATGTAGAACTGCTGACGCTCCCTCAGCCGCTCCATCCATTTGCCGATGCGGCGCCTGAGGCGCCTGTTATCGAACAGGTTGGATGAGATGTAGAATGGTTCGGAATGTTTGGTATTCATTGCTGCAACACAAAATGGAAGAAAACAATGGAATTTCAATCAGCCAATCGAATCGAATCTCCTACTCACTGCTGCTGTTGATGCTGCTGATTTGAGCGTGATTATAAACGATTTGCAAGCGCTGAGCATCGCCGCCCAGTGCTGTGGCCGAGTCGGTGCAACCCACCCAGGTCTAGCACCAAGTACAGTTAGTTGTTGCCGCAGTTGCAACTTGCATAATTGCGTTGAATCCGCTTGGGGCTTGGTTGACGAACGGGTACCAGTTAGCTAGAGTTGCTGCTTTTTTCTAATTACCATCTTATATATGAGTTTGGTCTGTTGAATTTCGTTGTTTTCGTCGTAGTTTATCGCGTTTGCGTTCAGTTTGTGTTGCCTTTTGTTTTTGTTGTATTTTTTTCGTGCTGTTTATTTTGGCGTAGGGATGTAAAGAACTGCATCGATGGCATTGTTATCGATATGTCATTGAGCAACATTTCGACTGTATGCACACATGCGACCGAGCGCAGCGGTTCGTGTCTTGGCTAAGCAACTGCTGGGCGGACGAATTCAAATCGAAAATAATTGGACAATTTGACAATTTACGAACTCAATGTGCAGAAACCATGCAACATAAGCGGCGCATTTGCTTGATATGTTATTTAACATTAATATCTACGCATCTATGTACATCAATTCAGTTTGTAGTAAATATTCTATATAGATCATCAAAGTTGATTGTAAGTGGACAGTCGGTCAGTCGGTCGGTCTGTCGGTCTGTCAGCCTGTCGATGTCAATCATCAGAGCTTCGGATGTGTACTGATTTGTCAGTGCTCTTGCAAGGTGAAAGACGAATGGGTCCGAAAGGCAGCCCGAAGCCGGATTGCACACAGAACGAGAATTAGTAAAGGAAACCTACCAACACGACAGCCAGTCCGAACGAGAAGTTAAGAATAAAAAAAAATTGAGCACAAATTGGCGCCACCCACAAATGTTGAGCTGCTTCCACGATTGGGCACATGCGCTTTCGCTTTGAGTGCGATTTCGGGCAAGCTTTCACTCAACACACGAAGCAAATTAGCTTTCTGCCAGCTTTTCGTCACCAACAAGTTTTTGCTTAGCCTCAGTCGGCATTTGACCGTTCCCACTGTAGCGTGTGAGAGATCAGCATTTTTTTCTTTCGAAATAAAATAGAATTTCTATTTAGACTGGAGTGATATAATTAATTTAGATGGCATAGAATATGTTGATCTAAATTAATATATATATTGTTATTTTTGAATTGCAGTCAAAATGGAAAAGCCAAAAACGTAAAAAATTTTTTTGTATTCTTTCTGAAAATTATTTGTTTTTCGAAATAAAATGGACTTCTAATTAGAACTAAAATGATAATAGATATTAGATGGCATACAATATGTTTATTTAAATATATATATTATTATCTTTAAAAACGTTAAACGCAAAAAAAAATATTATTTTGGAAAATTTCTTTTTTTATTCCTTTTTGTATCTTTTTCGAAATTAACACGAAATCTAATTAGAATTAAAATGATATAAATATATTAGATTAGAATACGTTTATCTAATTTAATATATATATTATTATTATTTTTTGAATTTGAATAGGATTGGGAAAATCAGCAATCCAAAAAAAAAAATTATTTTTGGAAAATTGTCTTTTTTTTGTATTTCTTTTTTTTTTTTAATTATGATTATACCAAATAATTGAGTATGGAAGATGCTGTTAGTAATATTCATTTTGAATATTCAAATATTCATAATACTTCATAACTCTATTCAAAACATATTCAAAAATTATTCAAAATATATTTCAAGGTGTTTGCAATCTGTTAAGTGCGTTTTTAAAGGCATTTATCGTGGGCTCTTTTAATTCAGAACTGCGATTCAGGCTCGCATTGGCAGCAGGAACAGAAGTAGAGGCAGAGACAGAGGCGGAGGCGGAGGCGGAGGCTAATGTCTACTTTAAATATTGCAAGCGTCGGAGTTAGTCTACCATTTAGCTTAAGGAAAACCGCCCACTCGGCAAAAAAAGCGAAAGGGCGCAGAGGAGTGCGGCAAGCGGCGGGCGGCGGGCGGCGGGCTTTGAGGAGGAGACAGCGTAAAGACAATAGACAGGAACCACAACAAAAATTATAGACTCAACTTGGCTTGACTTGCCACTTGGCCGCCCACAGCTCCAGTTGGCAGCTTCAGGTCTAGCTGGAGCTGCACTCTCCGCCCGCTGCCTCGCCCGCATCTCTAGTTGCAATGCGCTTTGGCCGCTTAAATTCAACAAGCGCGAAGAATAAAGCATTTGCCGCGTTTAGGCGCACGCAGACCTCGACACTGACTCCGACTCCGACACTGACTCCGGCATAGACTACGACTCCGACCCCGAAGAACGACCCCACTGGCAATGGTTTCCTGCCTGAGACTTGGCTTGGGCTCAGCGCCGTCTGCGCCGACTGCGCCGCCTGTGCCGGCTGCCGGCTGCCGGCTGTGCATTAAAATGAATTTCTTTTGTATGCGTCGTGCTTCGCAACGGTAAGACTCGAGCCGTAGTCGATTTGAATGAATGCACGTCCTTGCTGTTTTTGCAGCGGAGCTCAGACCAAGGCTCAGCAGCAACCAGCTCTTGTCTCTTCTCTGCTTTATCCTTTCTTCATTCCCCTCTCTCTATGCTCCCTTTCGTCCCTTCGCTCTTCGTCGTCGCCCTCATCAGTGGCGGTGTAGTGCTGGCACATCGATATTGCCCTCGTCCTTACCATCGTCGTTTGCTTCTTGACGTCGTTTGGCGGGACGTCTTTTAAGTGTTTGCATTTTTCAGGTGTTGAATTTTCATTGTACTTGTCTTTGCTGTTGCTGCATTTGTTTTGCTTTGCTTTCTTTTACTCCCATTCTATCCATTTCTTTTTTCGTTTCTCAGCTTTTTTTTTTTTTTTTTGTATTTTTGGCATTACGCCAAATGTGCAAAGCCAACAAAATACCAAAAGATTGCACATTGCACCTGTCTTTTGGACAGCATTTTGGTTTACGGCTTCAGTCTGCTCAGCTTTTGTGTACGTGGCCAAGTATGTGTGTGTGTGTGTGTGTGTGTGTGTGTGTGTGCGGATGTGTGTGTGTGTGCTGCTTTAGGGTAATTCTATGACATCTCCTTGTTGCTGTTTGCTCTTATATCAGTTGCTGTTGTTGTTTTTATGGATGCTTCTGGTTAAAGCTGGCGCGTTGTCATCAACAGCCTGCCTGGTTAGTTCCTCAAACTACTTATACCCTGGTTGGCTAAAGTGCGCAATGGGGTTCGATGCTGCATCAAATTGACAAAGGAAACAACCTATCGGCAAAACATGTCGAAAAATTATCAGCTAAGTTGACATCCCTGCTTCAGCTAGGTTAGCCTTGCCTCATCTATAGCTAAGTATAAGGAAATGCAGTTTGATATCACTTACCTACACTGCAGGGTAACTGGCAGTCGAGCATAGTCGAGCATAACCACTTGTTATTCCGCCTTGCTGGTATGTTAGGTTAATATAGCCATTTAACCTGCATTACCATTTTTTTAGCCATTCGGCCGTTAGTGAAATATTATAAAAAAAAATATATATATATATGATTTAGTTGAATATTTATAGGTAATGCCAAAGGCTGGTCGAGATTCAATTAAGTATAATTGCTGATGAAAAGCATAAATTTAGCTTTTGCTTTCAGTTCGAATGACATCTGGAGTGCACCTGCATCTGCTACACCTGTGCACCTGTGCACCGTCCGGCAAGTGCCCAGCAGCGGTAAGTAGAAATTTGCGTCAATAGGATTGTTAAAGAGGCTTAAGTTAAATGGGAAAACTTCCGAATCAATGAACCGCAAATTGCATGCGAAATGCCAAAACGAAAATGTCGCCGACCAACCGACCGTCTGCTCTTTGTATGTGTGTGTATGTGGGAGAGTGTGTGTGTGTGTGTGTGTGAGTTTGTTCTTCATATATATAAGAATGACATAGTGAAACGATCCGTTCTGAACTGAAATCAAAGTCGCATATCTTAAGAGCGGCTTAGCATTCACATAATTCTAATAATACTAAAGAAGTTATGAACACACACACACACACACACACGTACACCTATGCTGAGGTGAAGAGCTTGGCATTTTGTTTGTAGAAAAAACCAATCAGAGTTTAGATTTTATTTAGTTTTGTGGCTCACTTCAAAGTTGCCTGCTTGATGGACAGCGGACAACTAACTGGTTAAGAGCAGGTAGGGTCAGGTGGCGTCAGGGCTAGGTTGTTGACAGATCTACTCGAATGATATAGACTTCGTATTCTTGTGTCTCTCTAGCTGCTGCAACAAAGTGGTTGCAACAATGCTACAACATGTTGTAGCTTCAACAGCTCAACAGACTCCAGCCTCAAGTACACAACTGGCGCTTTTATAGGGTATTCTCGAAATGGTTCACATCAGCAGCTCGAGTACACTCACTCGTCCTTAATGGCAATTTCATTTCCTTCAACAAGTTATAAAACATGTGAGTGTGTGTCTGTGTGTGTGCGTAAACTAGGGGCTGGTGGGGGTCGGTGGGGGTTGGTTTGGGGGCAACAACAACGATGACAGGGAATTCAATTTCGCGTATTTTCTTAACTTAATCCTTTTGACAAGCCATCAAAGACATACAGACACACATGCATACATACAGACATAAGCATATTGATGCCAGAGCCCCCCGCTTCCCATTTATTTATGAACAGTAAACAGACATACGTATATACAGCATAAACTGGTATTAGGCGAGTATATATAAGCGCACGTTCATCCCTAGATCAAAGACGAATCCCTGCAGGGGATAAACGAGGCGATTGTCACTTAACTAGTCGCATTTGGAGGTGTCGCTGGCTGGGCTAGCTTATGGAAACAATAATTATTTTGTTGGCAGACAAGATGCGTAATCAAGCCATATCCCATTGCCCTAAGCTACCTATATAAACCACCAATTTGGAGGATATATAGGAGTGTATAAGAAGATAGGCCAGAAATATATGGAAGATATACGTCTGTTAGGTACGAGCCGCGTATAGGACACTGAGCAGGGTATAATATGGCTTGCCAGACGCTGTGCTAGTAGTGCTCACACAGTGGTACAATCATATTTGCATTGGAATTACGCAAAAAGCTGCGAGAATATAGTCATATGTAAATAGAGTCCACTCCCATTCAGGGGACAATTGTTCGCAAGTCGTTTGCCATATGTTTTGGGCCCATTGTCTAGGGCACAGTGGTACATTGTTATTTGAACTGAATCAAGCGATGTGTTAATTGAGTTATTACAGACATGACCCTCAACTATATGGCCAACTAGCCTGATCCACTGTTACGATGCGTGTCTAATCAGAAGGTACAGTGGGGCAATACTATTTGTATCTTTTACCAAATGAATCTAGAAATGTTTGGAAACAGAGATCTCTTTAATAGTGAGAAATTTCTGAAGTTGACAAACTGTCAAACTGACAAATGTGACCCACTGTGCCTGTTGTGGCTGCCTATAAGCCAGATGCTGTGTGTTTGTGTATTTGTTTATTATCCTTGGTAATGCATGCAAAGATGCTGCAAAGTAGCTTAATACTTTATGCACGCAATGAAAGGACTTTTTACGATCGCATTATACTTGTAGGTACTTATATTTTTGTAGATATTCCACTCGTCTCTATTCGATACAAGCAGATAATACGCAAGTGTCTGCATGAGTGCCATGCATGTGTGTATGTGTGCATGTATGCATGCGTGCATGTCTACATGCATGCCTCCATACATTTCAGAGTGTTTTTGGGTTGTCCTAGCCAGTTGGGCTTCGTTTTCGTTTTCGTTTTCGTTTTCGTTTTTCGAATTTTGGTTTGTGGACGCACTTGCTGCGCTAGTCCTATCGCCTTTTACACAAGGGTGCATGTTAAATGTGCGACACCATGTCGTATGAGTGATAGCTAGTGCGCATAAACTATGCAATAAATAAGTTTATTATCGCGCCGTTGTCGCTCGTGGTCGGTCCCCAAAAAGCTAGATGCGTTTATTTGCCCTGTGTGTTTGCAGCCAAAAACTTTCCAAGTTATCTCTGGCTGGTCCCTTTCCCTATCTCCCTCTCTCTAACATGGAAATGAAATGATTCAGCTGCAATCGAAGCTATATTAATTACAGCTTTAATTCTCACTTCTAGAGTGGACTCAAAAAGTATATGTTAATAGGAGTTAGTTAGGAGTTGCTCACTAATTAGCATATGCACCCACTGATAGTTCCTTGAACAGAGCGGAAAACACTTTGTGAACGACTTCAGACTTTCAAATTAAATAAATTTCTGAACTAGATGTAAATAGCTCCCGAAACATACAGAGAAAAAAGAAGGCAGTCCACAAAGCATTTGGTTTTCGGTTTGTTTCCTCCTTTTTATACTTTTGTAATTATTTTGCTTCTGCTCCTAATTAATACAAATGGTTTGATACACAATAAAGATTTTTCAACTTGCCTCGTTACTGGGCGCTGGTGCTGGCCTCGCTATTGCCTGGTCTGGCCTGTTAGCTGTTAGCTGTTAGCTCTTGGCTCTTGGCTCTTGGTTGTTGGCTGCTGGCTCTTGGCTGTTGTTGCTATTGTTAGTGTCCTTGTTGTCCTCGCCGAGTAAAAAAGTTTTCCCATTTTGAAAACTTTGTGTTTTGTGGCGTTTCCACTGCAGTTGCACTCATACACTTCTGCTAATACACACACGCACATACAATCGCTCATACACGCACACACACACACACACACACATATACAGACAAATATATATATGTATATATATATGTATGTATGTATATACGAAACGCTCTAATATCTACGCCCCATGGCCGTTATCTTCTTTGTTTTTGGCATTGCCTTTGCCTTTACCATTTACTTTTCGACGTCGAAATCAGCGTCGACGTCGACGTCGACGTCGTCAACATAGCCGTCTTCATCAACGTGCATTGTTTTTGTGTAATTTTGCAATAAACAGCAAAACAATTTAAAAAACGAGCCAACAACGTCGACAAAGCAAAGGATGTAACGTTTTGCCAAGTGGACCGACACCGACTACCCTTAGCCTCTCTCCTTCTCTTTCTCTTTCCCACTTCCTCCTAAGCAACCAACCGCGCACAAAAGTAGGCAACGAAAAAATGAAGCTCAAACAGAGCAACTAAAGCGCCAATTTCAGAGGAGTGCAACTGTGTGCTGATACCCAGCATAGCGTGGCAGCGTTTATGATGGCATTGTATACGCACTCTGTTACCCATCAAATGGGTGTGCGAGAACAGAGTAATAAACTCGACTCAAACAAACAAATCAAATAAGAAGTCAATTCGAGTCGATTAGTTCAAGTGTATACCCTGTAGCAGAGCATTAATATTGATGGCATCAATATGCAATTTGGTGTCAGTAGGCCAACCATATCCTGTACGAAGCTTGACAGACCCACTGATGGTTTCTGAATGCAGGGTATATAGTATGTACATGGCAGCAACGCAGTGTTTTGGGCCTGGTCCTTTAAAGTTTTAAGTGCGAGCGACCCACTGTCCATTTACCAATTTATATAGCAAACTTTTTTGCAGCACAAATACTTTTGGTTAAGTTTGTTTACTATAAAAGAAAATGTTATGCCTCCATTTAATATGTGGCCTGTGTGTGTGAGAGAGAGAGAGAGACATAAATCGAGACAGAGAGAGAGAGAGACATATATAGAGAGAGAGAGGATGCAAGACTTCTTGCATCTGGCGTAGTTAATTTGTTATTGTTAGTGGCTGCCGCTGTTCCTGCTGCTGTTGCCAACTTTGGCTTGCCGTGTATTGGCCCGGCTGCTCAGTCTGCCTTTTGGTTAATTGAAATATATTTATTAACTTTGCTTTCAATTCGCATACTGCTTTATGTTTAAATATGTTTGCATTCATGAACGTTAATTATCATCCCAATCTGGATCTGAATATATTGTATATATATGTATATATATATTTATATGTACGAGTATATATGTATGTATGTACAATCAATGTAGAGTAAGTTCTGGCCAAGTTCTGGTCGGGACAAAGTGAGTTACGTAATTACCGCCGCGATGCTGTTGAAGTGGCATCAAGGGGCAGCTAAGCTGGTAAGCTGGCTTAATGACTTCTCATTACCGTTAATTGATTTCAATTAAATCACGCCCGAAAAACAGCAGCTTAGACGCTACATAAAGGCAAATGCGACTGATGTAACCACAACAACTTAAACAACAATTACAAAAATAATCAGGAAACAACACAGCAGCAGCAACAGCAACAGCAACAACAACAACTGCTACAAGAGAGTATGGCCGAAGCCTTCCGACGATAACGACCACAGTCCGAGAACAAGAACAGGGCACAACAGAAAAGGAAATGTCTGAAAGTATCACAGGGAAAGGCAAGTGGCAAGTGGGAAGTGGGCAGGAGATGGCGAGGGTGTAAGGATAATAGGGAGATGTGCCTTAAGTGTTTGCTTTGCCACGTCGAGTTCCCTGACACGCACCAAATGACCACGCACACGCCCACGCCCACGCCCACGCCAAAGTCCACACCCGCCTACGTCCGCTCCCGTCCACAATAAATTAAAGCATCTTTACACAATTTCAACTGCTTAACTTAATAAAAACTCCAGCATGGAAAGCGGCAGCCATGCAGAGCACTAGCGAAGTCCAAGTCTAATTTCAGCTTCGCTGTACGCCGAGCAGTCAGTGCTGTCAGTTTTGCCTTTTTCCAAGCATATCTAAACATATTTTATTGACAAAGAATGTCAAAGATCTCATATATTTTACATATACATCATGTTTCGACTTACTTAAAAAGAAATAATTTTGTGTTAGTTCGGTCTTTAATATTCCTTAGGTTCTTTTCCTTCCTTTTTTTCGGCTCGCTTCAGCTGTCAGTTCTAGTTCCAGTTCCAGCTTTTGTTTCAGTTTCTTCTGCAGCTCTCAAGCAGTCAAGTATCGACCATTCGCTGGCAGTCGACTGCTGTTGCGGCAAAGATTTTCGGATAAAGTTAATTACGGCTCATTGGGTATTCGAGGGAGGAATAGGAGGAGGAAGGCGGAGAAAGGAAGGAAAAGTTGCGCTGTTGGCAACAATCTAGATGCGGTTGTCGTCGCGTCGGCCGAGTTTGTATTTGCATCTCCATCCACATCTCCATCTCCATCTCCATCTCCATCTCTAACACCAAGCACTATCCGCCGAGGCAATTAACAATAAAACAACACTTTTCTAATTGGATGAAACGTTTTGCAAGTTTTGCATCCGATATGCTTGGGTTGAATTAAAACCCGTAGTTAATGGTCGGCTGGCTGAGCAGGCTCTATGCGGGGCGAGCAGACGCAGGAGCTGTCCATCATTTAGCGACTATTTGGCTGAGCAAGTGCGAGGATTATCAAACTGAGATGTGGCAGGGGGAAGTGCAGTGTTACACGGCAAAGATGGGTGATTCTCTTCTCTGCGGTTCTATTTATCTCGAGGATTCGCAGAGTGGAAGTGGCACAGAGTTGAGAAATCGTATTCTCTTCGCTTCTGTTTTCTTCACTCTAAGGTTCGGTTCCTTCTCTTTGTGACTATACCTAGCTAGTGATTGTGTTTGTAACATTTATCTTCTCGTCCGCGCAGACATTTTAATAGTTCCACTTTGCTCTCACTTTGCTGCCTTACCACTTGCATCAATATGGCTGGCGGAGGCAGCCGTATGAAACAACCTACGATAGAAGGATCATTTTGCGAAAAATGCAAGGACAAATTCCTTAGAGTTTTTAGCTGGCTGGCCACCGTATAGTTTTCATATTCAATAGCTGCCTTTTGCGACAACAACAACAACAACAAATTAATACAAATAGTCTGCAGTGGTCTGGGCCATAGATTATACTTTTGTAGACAGTTTCGCACTTGCCGACTGCGCGGCTGCTGCTGCTGCTGGTGCAGAAGGACATCCGAAGCTCAGCGCTCAGCACCCATTGCCGGCGGCTGCTGCTGGTGCTGGTGCAGAAGAATATCCGAAGCTCAGCGCGCAGCACCCATTGCCTTTGTACGGAAAGAGCTTACAACTTTACACTCGCTCACAGAGCGAAATAAGCATATTGGCTTTCTGCAATGTCAGACTTTCTGTGCGTCGTCACTCCGACACTCGTCGGATAATGTGTGGAAATTTGTTCGATACTTCCAGTGTGGAACTTTACTAGGCTCCACTAAGCGTGAGCGAGTATTATGCTGTCGGCTGCGCCCTACTGCAGCATTCTTACTGTTTTTTTTTTCCTTAGCAAGAAGCTCAATATCTTATCCACAGCACTTTACTCTGGCCATGCTATCTGACTATCATTGGAGTCCGGCTGCCACTTGGCCAGTTCATAGCTAATACGCCTTAAGACTGCGCTAGATATCGGCTCCACACACACACACACGTAGATAAATATATATATATATATATATATATATATATATATATATATATATATATATATATATATATATATATATGGGGGCCTATCTATACATGTGTCTGTGTATATAAATTATTTATTGGTATTTTTGGCTTTTGAATTGAACCAACAAATCGCATTGAGCCTTCGACCCATTTGCGCACACAGTGAAAAGCGAAAAGTGAAAAAGTTTTAATAGAATTTCTTCCTCGATACTTATTATTATTTTGTTGCCATTGATATTGTGTGTGTAAGCTACATGCCCGCTCTGGCGTTAGATTCGTTCGGCTTTACAAGACGACTTACTCGAATGGCTTATTAATCGAAGCTAAATGAACTGAAAGATATTTATATATAGTTCTTCCTTCTCTATGCATTGTGTGTACCTCAATTACGCAATTAGCTAAAGCACTCATCAGCGTTGGGCAAAGCAAGGGACTAAATGCAAATAAGGATCCCATTCAAATCAAGTTTAGTGCATTTGATTTTTGTGCTGCTGTTGTTGTAACTCCCCGGCTCGAATTTATTTGTGTGCGTGCTAATTTGAATTATCGAACTGATATGTGTGTGCGCGCGTGTGTGTGTGTGTGTGTACCATTCAAGTGGTAAGCCAAAATATGGCGTTATAATAATTTTCATAGCAAAATTTACACATGCATAATTAATTAGTATCAAAAATTTAATACTCACACTTTGTATCTGCTTAAATATTTACACTTCGTGCCAAATTTGTATGCAAATCGCTTTGCTACAGACTGACAATAACATACAAACACACACAAACAAGCACACACACACACACACACACACACACACACAAACACACACACACACACACACGCACACACACATACACAAACGCACAATGTCTTGCAATTAAAAAATAATACAGTCTGCTTCACTTGAATATGACTTTGCCAAACGAGCTGAATGTTCCTCGAATAACCTAATACTCATCACAAATAGAGAGAGAAAAAATAGAGTTAAATAGAGAGAGCGAGAGAGAGAGAGGGCTCATACAATATGCCTATTACAGATATTTCTAGATACGTGTGCACGCAGCTATATTGTAATTTTCACCAATCCAGATCCAGAGGAATTTGCAATCGTTTCTGTTGAAATGGGCGGCATTGTGCGCTGCCAGGACTGAGCAAACAGAATCGAAAAGGGGTGGTTGCTACTGCCGCTGGCGGTGACCAACATTGGTGCCGCTGCTGCGCTCCTGGCTATTGCGTTGGGTCGCCTCGCCGTCTGTGCTCTCCAGCCCCTGGTGAGTTACGAGAGCAAGTGGTCGTAGTAGTTGGCTGGACGGTCACTAGCTACTGCTGGCTTTCTGGATGGGTTGCTGTTGCCGTTCCTGTTGGCGTTGATTGTTGTTGTGTTTTTTTTTTGGAAAACCCTTTTTAGTGTTTGCATTTAACGAACAGCGCCGCAACGATGCATAGTGGAGCCTCTAGCTGGAAAGCGTAGTAAAAATCAAAGCGTTGATAAAAAGGTAGAATAGATCCGACTGACAATTTATTAAAAACTAAGTACACGAAAACTTGTTCAATATGCATGCTATTTAATTATTAGCAAAACAGTGCTTTTCATAAGTATTTTCAACACGAAAATGATCCACTGTGCGAGGCAGTAGCAACAATATGGGCAATATCAAGCGTGCTCGCCGAAATTCCGCGCCAAGGCCGATAATGGGATGGCTTTGGGGTCAGAGGCTGGTGTTAGTGATGTGTCAGGCAGTCAGGCAGGAAAAGCTAGGAACAGAGGGGCGAGAGGAGAAAGAGGCTGGCTAATAAAAGGCTTGTTACAATGAAAACAAATCAAATCGGCGCCGAAGCTATCCATCAAGTCAAACCAAACTGGAGTTCAAATGAAACGCGGCTAACGAATACCAGCTACAAACAGGAAGTAGTTTGAATTTCCGGTGTCACTCCGCTGCCGTCCCTCTCTCCACTCCCCACTACCCGTTAAAACGCGATTGCTAAGCGGCAGGCAGCTCCATTCGCACATCGCACTGGCAACAGAGACAACAACAACAACAACAAACACAGTAACCACGTTCAAATTTTCAAATTGATTACGGGACACGCTAGTGGAATGAGTGCACGATGAGAGGCGCTACAGACCCGACCCGGAGTCAGCTCAGTTTTACTTTGAAATGCCATTAAAATGTATTTACAAACGCAAATTGATAGCGATTTTGGTCTAGGCCTGACCCGCGATGTGTTGAAGTTGAAGCTTAGCTGGCGATTTAGTCAGGATGTCTGTGTATGTCCGTGCTTGGCTTGTGTGTGTGTGTGTGTGTGTGTGCAAGTGTGTGCGAGGGAGCGTGTGACTGTGTGGTCTGAGGGTCAACATTGACAAGTGAGGGGACGTAAGCTCGCCATCCTTTTAACTGTCTGCTGTCCAAAACACCAAGTCCGTACATAAGATACAGATACAGAGACAGATACAGATACAGATACAGATACAGATACAGATACAGATACAGATACAGATACAGATACAGATACAGATACAGATACAGATACAGATACAGATACAGATACAGATACAGATACAGATACAGATACAGATACAGATACAGATACAGATACAGATACAGATACAGATACAGATACAGATACAGATACAGATACAGATACAGATACAGATACAGATACAGATACAGATACAGATACAGATACAGATACAGATACAGATACAGATACAGATACAGATACAGATACAGATACAGATACAGATACAGATACAGATACAGATACAGATACAGATACAGATACAGATACAGATACAGATACAGATACAGATACAGATACAGATACAGATACAGATACAGATATAGATACAGATACAGATACAGAAACAGATACAGATACAGATACAGATACAGATACAGATACAGATACAGATACAGATACAGATACAGATACAGATACAGATACAGATACAGATACAGATACAGATACAGATACAGATACAGATACAGATACAGATACAGATACAGATACAGATACAGATACAGATACAGATACAGATACAGATACAGATACAGATACAGATACAGATACAGATACAGATACAGATACAGATACAGATACAGATACAGATACAGATACAGATACAGATACAGATACAGATACAGATACAGATACAGATACAGATACAGATACAGATACAGATACAGATACAGATACAGATACAGATACAGATACAGATACAGATACAGATACAGATACAGATACAGATACAGATACAGATACAGATACAGATACAGATACAGATACAAATCTTCAGTATGTTAAATGTAATTTCAGTCCTTAACACCCTTTCTAGTTAGTGATTAATCCCTTAGAGTTGGCAGGACGCCGCGACGCGTTGCGTCGCTTCGCGGTAAAGTTGTTTCGAGATTGGAAGTTGTTAGTGGTCTGAGTCTTAACTCAACTGCTCACAGTTGTTGATGTTCGTTCCGTTGGTAAATTGCGCCATTATAAGCATGCCACATTGGTATTTCCCATTTATTGTGTTTTATGTGTGTTGGAGCCGCTGAAAGGCGGCGAGCAATTTAGAGGACGCTTCGCGTCTGCGGCAGGACAACTTATGATGTTCGGTTCTCAGGGTCGCACTTACTTGAGTAATTAATTGTTATTCATTATATCGTAATTGGCCAATTAATTGGGAGTCAAATAGATTTTAATTCACTTGCATTTGTATTTATATTTCATTGGCAGGCGGGCAATCATCGACGACAGTGACAGTAAAGTTCAACTGCAATTATTTTCAAATGAACTTCATTTGAAATGCAATTTGAGGCATGTCTAATATATGCAAACAATTTACTGTGCTACCTCGGCACGAAATGGGAATCAGGTGGGTAGGCTGGCAGGCTGGCAGGCTGGCAGGCAGGCACGAACCGAAACGGAACCAAGCCCAACCAAGCCAAAACAACATCCTTGTTGGCCTAGAGCACTAGAGCAGACAGTGACAACAACGATAAATCAATATGCAAAAGGAACATTGACGACCCAACACTTGGCAAACAAGCAGCGTGGCAAAATGATAAACTGTGTTGACTATATTATGTGTGCATGTGTGTGTGTGCCCATGACGGTTGCTACAAAACAACTTGTGGGAATGTTTTCTCAGGACACACACACGTCGTGCGTGTAGGTGTACGCGTGTGAATTGATGTACGTCCCTTTAAAAGTGAGCAATAAACATACGCGATTAAATTCATTATGAACTCTTGAACGGCAGACAATACGAATATGAAATGACAAACTGATTGTAGACTGTGTGCGGGAGTGTAAGGGTGTGTGGGTGTGTGTATGGTCGCTTCATAGTCTATGAATGTGTATGTGATGGACTGTGTGCGTGACTTGTATAACGTCAGAATGAAGCAAACGGTTTCACTTCTTGTTATTGTTGCCTTCTCTAATTGTATTTGGGATTGCTTGTGTGTGTGAGTTTATATGTGTCTGCGTATGTGGTTACTAATTGGATTTTGGATATTCAATCAACATGTTTCCGCACTGATTTTTAAAGATTTGTCGAACGAGAGAAGGAGATTTTGCATTCACTTTACTCACACAGATCTGTGAAATAACAAAGCTGATCCATTCATGCGATACCATCTGATTTGCATTGACGATGAATGTTTCATTCAAAGTACAAGAGCGAGAATTGAATGACGTCAAGTAAGGTTTCTTCTGTAGGTTATCCGGACTGTATTCGCTAGGAGTGACAATGAAAACGAGGAGAGCTATTAGTACTGACTGAGCTACTTAAATTTTAATCCTTAAAACATTTCTCTTCCGCTGATCAACAGATAAAACTTATTTACAATGTATGTAATTTAGAGACATTACGCTTTTTGTTCCTCTCGAGATGTGCTAATTGCTGTCAGACACAGCAAATACAGCTATTACATAAACCATAAACTGTTGTCTAAAATTAGTTTGTGTGTGTGCGATAGGGTTGTGGGTGGGTGAATGCGAGTGCGTGCGAATGACCCTGTCGGTCACCGCATTTGCCGCTGGTTTTGGGATTCCCAGAACACTTCAGCGCCATGATTTCACTCAATTTTGGCTTGTCATATGCAGAATTCGAGCCGCAAGCCGCAGGCCGCGCACCTGTTGCATCACAAGTGCGAATTGCACTTCGTCTCTCGTAAAAAAAGGGACATCCACATATAGCTTGAGCCCCGTTTAGGTATAAGTGTTAAAAATATTATATTCGAAAAACTTGCAAAGCTATTGCTATTGCCAGCGTGATCAGCAAGTCATTCAACTTCTGGTTAATGGCTCTATTGCTGTTTATCCAGTTGCTAAAGTAGTGGACATCGGAGTACACTCCAAACGAACCCCTCTCACCACAGCCAATACCAAAGGAGACAACGCCTGCTACACGACCATTGCAAATTATCGGACCACCCGAATCCCCTTGGCAGCTGTCCACTTCATAATCATTTGTGTCTGAGGCGCAAAACATTCCCTTTGCAAATAATGGATCTTTCTTGCAAATGGTATATGGGTGAATATAAACGTCGGCGTTGAGCGCTTCGTCAGGTATTGGGCCAAACTAAAAGCGTAGATTTAAATGGGAATCACATTACTATTAGGACTGGTATTTATGCTTAGAACCTATTGAAATAATTTGAATTTAGAGGTTTGACCGACTCTAGAATATATGCATCTCATTGATCAGTGGCAAGTTAGCCGATTTAACTCTGTTTGATCGGAAATTAAGAGAGCTAAAAAAGCGTAGATCAGATTTTCGAGAGTCGCTTCCATTTCCATAAAATCGATTCAAACTGATATAAAACTTAGCAAATTTAGAGACTACTTCCTAACTATTTGATTATATTTAACATTGTCTACACCAAAAGACCTACCTGAATAACAGTGCCCCATCCAATCACTGTGCACTTCGCTCCAATTTGTGGTTCCCTGTTCGCTAGGGGTACAACATCGACAGTAACTCCATCTGTTTTTAGCTTGCCTTTGAGCAATAGAACAGCGACATCATTCAATAGTGTTTTAAAACTAAATTTGGGATGTGGTTTCACTTTGGCCACACGCATTTCTTGTGTATGGTCCGTTTTGAGTAACCGTCGCGGCGTACCGGCGAATACCCTTACTTGGCTGGGACGAATCCAACTGCGCTTTCTAAGTTAAAATTGGTATTTCATGTACTGTAAGCTAGTGTAAAATAATCATGGTTATATGGCTACGCCCGTTGGGGTCATGGGAGATATATTTCGCAGTTTTCAAACTAGGATCACGTTCTCTCTTGTTTTTTTTTTTGTTGAAACTGATTTTGTATTTTTTGGGAGATGCATACTTACTTAATCATGAAACAGTGAGCCGCAGATAGAATGGCCTGCCTCGAAATAATGCTGCCCCCGCAGAAATGGTTGTCGCCAAAGAATTTTCGCGGGCGCGGTGTTCGCACCGAAACAACAAACTTAACTATCTCATTGACAAGGGGTCGATAGCCACCCGTTATCAGAAAGTGAAATTCATTCTCATCTACTTCATCGGTGCTCGAGTTGGCCTTAACATTCGAAGTCCGGTGTCGTATCTTCTGCGTGGGCTTTACTTGAGGATCAGTTACCAGAGTCTTCACATTGATGATGTCAAAGATCTTGGCTGTGCTTTGCTGATGTAGAGTGTGACACTTCTCATGATTGGCTTGGAAGCCAGAGTTTGTGCTGCAATTCCCTAATGGCTCACTACCAGTGGCTGACTGGTAGACCAATAATTGTAAATGAAACTCTAATAGTAACAGCTTATAAACGATGAATTTTGAAACACACATTTTATGTACTGTGACTGATATCTCCCAGATCAGAACAACTCCAAAGTGGTGTGAAGTGAATGTATCTACAGAAGGCAGAAGGAATCATGGTCGAATCTAGTTCAATCTTTGGTCTGTCTGTCTGTCCATCCACCTCTTGCTGCTCGTTCTTAGGACTGCAGACTAGAAACTGTAACCATATCTTACAGATCAAGTTAATATTAAATCACTCTTATAACTTTTCCCATTTCCATTAAATCAATTAGTAGTAATTTTTTTTAAACTTGATTTACTCGAGCATACCTTCCGCATCCTAAGATAGATAGACAATATAAGTTCAAATGGGATTCGAAATGATATGCATTTAATCTTTAAAATATCGACCTCTCTCGCCCAGAATACTTTTGGAACAGTGCTAATCTTAGCAGACAAATTGCATAAATATATTAGGTATAGGTGGGATCATAACCAACAATCTGTCCGAGTTTTGGCCTTATTCACTAAAGCAACGCAATACAATGAAATGAAGTGGAATGTGCGTTGTCATGGCCCAAAAGGCAGCGGGAATATTTACCTTATAAGTTTCACAGCGATCCGATAGGCAAATGAAAAACTCCTGGTCATAAATAACGTGCACCTGAAACAGTCTGTGGTAGCGGCAATAGCGAGCCGCAGCGACAACACAAACTTCCACCTAGCACCCGAAGTGTTAGTTTCCGCTTACACGCATACAAACATACATGCATACATGCAAGCGTGCGTACATGCATACATGTAGATTCAAATACACATGCGAGTACACTCGTTTATATACGCACAAACAAGTTCATTAGAGATGAAAAAAATCGGAAAAGCTAATTTTGTCACTCGTCTCTAAGCATAGAGACAAGTTCATATTTCAATTTCAAAATTTCGCAAAAAAATAAGATTGTGGAATATTAGCGCGGTTTTTATTCGCGTTACATCAGTTTTCTAAACGCCTCAAGCGTTGCGTCCAATCACGTTCTGTTCAAAAGCCTCCACATTGTGATTGTGTCAGCGGGCTTAGTAAACCGTTTCTAGAATCACGTACGGTTGTGTACACAGACAAGTCCATTGTTGTCTGACGGTTCTACTTACTAATTTTTTCGTGGGCCCGCTTCGCCATAAACTTTCGGAGTCCCAGCGAAGCAGCATCCTTGTATGCGTACATGTACATATAAATATATATATACATATATATATGTATATGTGTGTGTGTGTGTTTGTGAGTGTGTGTGTGTATGTAAGTCTGTGTGTACTGGCTCGGTGGCCGTTGGATGCCTTCTGTGCGCGTTGTGAGTCGCTGTCGTTATCATTAATTTGCAGCCTGCTTTTCGTAATAATTTACAAAGGATTTTCTTCACTTTTCCTTGCTAGTTTTTGGCAATACTTGGCCAAGTTTTTAGGTTAAGTTGTCATTATATCCGCTTATAAAGACAAATTTGTATATGGGCACTTTTTACAAAAACAAAACACAAAAAAAAAATGACTGCACATTTCTTACTAGGCGTATTTTCTGAACGTGCTAAAATATGTGCCCATACTTCTCTTTTATATGGCCATTCATGAAAGTGAAATGAATACATTGGTTTTGCGCTATGTCCGTCTTGTTGTCCGTCCGTATGTCCGTATGAACGTAAACCATTTCCACACTATTAAAGCTAGAGACTTTAAATTTCAGAATATTTAGTCGTGCATACCCTCGTCTGATAAAGCGTCAACATTTCCCCGAAACGCCTACTAGGGGCGTGGCAAATTGGAAAATTTATTTTCCGATATCTCAGAAACACTACTAAAAATTCTAGGGAGAATGTATTGTATTGATAACTAAAATCATAATAGATCAAAAAGCTACAGGGATCATGGCAAATCGTTTACCGATTCTCAGTGAGAAACTTGAAATTTTTTGACTATTACTGTTGACCTCTCTATATGATTTGCAGCAATTGGGAGAGAGGTAAGTCTGAAAAATCTATATCTTGCAATTGGCGTGAGCTGTGCGCCCTTGTATGAGTATTCCGCAGTCGGTAGCGCCCGACTACAACGGTCTTACTTGTTTTGTAAAACCTTGGAAATAATCTGTCCGAATGTTTGATAGAATAAAGGGTGTTCAACAAATCTATTAAAGAGTGCACCGTGAACATACTTTAAGTATTTCGAATAGCTGCAAACTGCTCAGAGACTTGAGAGACTTGTTCAGCTTGAAGATATCTCGATTTTCGTGATCAGGCGAACGGAAGGACCCACAAATGGAGGGACAGATAGACACAAGATCGAAATTTGATAAATAATATGAACTACTCAATGAGTTCTGGGCATCTGCCTCGTGACTGCAATTCACATTTGCATATAAACAATTTCAATCTGTTTAGGCCAAAAAATATGCACAGCACATATGTAGTAGAAACAATTAACAATATATACACAGTTGATTTGAAAGAAAATTGCAGAGCAAAGCTCTTGTGGTCAGCCACAACCGAACGGGCAGCAGAAAGGGCAACACACCTGTAAGGTTTCCCGCACAAATGCGTGGCACTGCCAAGAACATCACCAGTTGGCAAAGGTAAACAATTATGGCAGCACACCGGGCCGACTCAGTAACTACTTGCAGCTGGCTGCCTCCAGATAGCAGGCAGCCGACAGTAGACAGTCGACAGTCGACAGCCGACAGTAGACATATTACTTATCGACAATAGACGATGCCAAAACATTGATTATTGTTGCCTTCTACAGTTTTAACTAAAATGCATTTGCTGCCAACGGCAAACGAGGCGGCAGTCAGGCATTGCATGCAGGTGACTTCGGCTGCCAATAGCCATTGGCTAACTGCCTATGCATTTGCCAAGGACAGAGAGACAGAGTTTTGGCCGTCGTTGAAGCTGGTGTCATTGTTTGCATACATTGATTGAATTTGTTCACGCCATTAAATTTGCAAATTGCTATCAGCAACTTTGCATAAACTGCAGGGCAACAACTCCGGACTGGTCATGGTCGGTCGTCCTGCATTGTTAATGCTTATGACTGAGACAGCTTTTGGATGAACCTCAGCACCGCCCATCTATCTACCTCCTGGGCATATGGGGTCCATACTGTCTGGTCCGGCTTTGTCCATCTTGCCAACAACGGCCATAGAGGTCCCAGCTCCAGTAGATAAACAAAAGCAAATGCAGTCGTGAACTTAAGCTACAGGCGGTTGCCGCTTCCACAATGCGAGTATGTGGGCATGCCAGCCAGCAGTTGAGGGCATGGCAGCCGTGTGTGCAAGTCATTAACTATTCATACGACATTAGCCTCAGCAGAGCAACGGGGAAGAGCTATCTGTTGGTGGTGCACAAAATGCAGCAGCTTGTGATGACACTTTTGATTTCGACTGTTTCGACAGGTGGCTGGGCAGTGCAGAGTGCTAAGCTAATTGCCCACAGCCTACATATAAGTCTGACGATTTGACAGACACAAGCAGGAAATTTATTTAACGACCAGTTGAAGCTATCAAAGCACAATAAGTTGAGCATAATACCCAGCCGACCTTTGTCTGATTCGCATTTAGCTGGCATAAACACTGCTTAAGCTTTCACAGCTAGTTGGGCACAAGTCTCCCAGCGATGCGGGAGGTGGGAATGGGGAAAGTTTACCAAAAATTCAGTGGCAAAGGCAAAAAAATCTCTCACAAAAATCTCAGAAAAATTGAAATTATTTTTCCCGCGGGACTTTTTGCCTTTCGGTCTAGCTTGGGCGGCTATGGGTTAGCGGGTTGGGTTGATGGAAGCAAAAATTTCTCCGCCCAACAAGAAAATCGCGCGAAAATTTAAATTACCACTTACAACGGGGCTCTGCAAGTTCATTGTCTTCTGTTATTGAACTGGCGCCTCCTGCTCCGAGGCTGAAGTGCTGCGGAGAGTATGCGGCCACGCAATATATTCATATTATATCCACTCGACAATGTTTCCGTATTATTGCGAGCTTGTGAAATTTATGATAAAAGTTATGCCGACATTCAAATGGATGCGAGTATATTTGTGGTGAAATTTCAATTCCAACTTCGAATGCAATTTGAGTTGGGCATTTAACACATTACTTTAACCTTAACATTTCCCACTAAAGCTTCGTAAGTTTTCAACTTGCTCAAACACATATTCAGATAAATATTCGAAAACAATGGCAATAATATAATATATATATATCGTTCCTCATAAATTACTTTTTCTATTTACAGCCAATTCAATGGACAAAATAAGTACTAATTATTTCATATACCATTGTTCTCTGTTATCCCGTGTTCGAGAGAGAGATAGAGAGATATGTGTATGTGGGTAGCCCACTTAAAGCTTTGTCTCCAATGAAGCGCTCTAATTACATTTTTGTCCGTTGCCTCCCCGACTGCAGGCAGAATGCAGTAGAAGGTAGTATCACATCTGCACTTTCATAGATCCATTCGCTCTGACAATTTTGCACGGCTGATTGAGTTTGGGATTGCTGTCGGCTACACTCGACTTCATCGTGCAGCTAGCCAGCCCTGTGTCCTTGCCGAAGCATATAAATTACTTTAGTTGCATTGCGGCTTGCGGTTTATCTCATTAAGTGCTGTCATATCATTTTGTCGTTGGCTGGCCAGGTCCAGATACAAGTATGCAAGTGTACATCTAAGACTTATTGACTAATTTTCCGCTAGAGTGTCCGTTTTGAAATTTATTAAAAGAAAGCTAGTGTTCCTTAGATAACCGACGTGGACCGACCTATCACTTATGCTACACAACGAATTAAATAATAAAACAGATTGTAAAGTATGAGTCATGAGTTCTCATAAGTCTTATGTTCAGTACTTGATTTGACAATCGAAAGAGCCCTATTAAGTGTGTTGGCAAACAGTCTTAACTAGTTTTTTATTATGTGTATTAACCAGATCTTTCATGGCCATATCATATCATGAATCAATCTGAATACTGTAAGCTTTCCTCTACATATATGTCGGGGCGATATTAGTTTTATCGCCTTTCATAATAACTACTAGCTTTGCGCAACTAACGAATTCCCGCGTTTGCTGAGCTAGCCACAATACTTTTACTCAGCAACAGCCGGGACTACGTTCAGGAATAGCTATGGTTTTCATTCACACTCTCACAATATCATACCGATATGACATATATATATTTCTAACGTTGATGTCTTAACTGTTCCGAAACATCACGCAGTCGAAACTTTTGCCAGAGAGAATTCAACTTTTGCTGGGACCAGTCTCTCTGCATTAGGTGCCCCAAAGTGGCTTATTATATTTTCTCATATAAACTGAATAAAGTGTGCAGATTGTACGTCTTGTTGTTTGCCAAAATGGGGAAAATAATATTGTACTTGAATATAAACATTGACGTGACTGCGGGGCGCCATGGACACACCCACATTTAAATCTGGGCAGCCATGTGTGTGTATGTGCGGTGATATTTTGAAGTGACACGAGAGCGAGGAAATTTCGTTTTATCGGAATGGCCCGACTAGAAGACACCCAGTGCCGAGATGCTGTTACAAACAATCGCGCCCAGGTCAATGTATGACAACAAAATGTTTATATACGATAATTTTTGGGTAAGCGGTTAAGCGGAACTTTATAGTATTTATTGTATTTGCATATACTTGTATGGCAACTGAGGTAAGTCGAGCTCTTCGAATTTGCGCTGGAAATGAAAAAAAAGTAATCGATGACTTGAAACAACCTGGACTTGCGCGTGGTGTATCAGATCGAAAAATATACAAGGAGACAGACGGATGAACAGACGGACGGACATGGCTAAATCGAATTGGCAGCTGATCATTTGGAATCGGTTACGCGTCCTCTGTCCTCCTCTGTTACATACAGTTAAGGAAAAGCATTATACCCTGCTGTTTACCCTTTTTCAATGGGTTGAGGGTATAAAAAGGGTTCAATTTGACGGCGTGTTGTCTATCTTCTCGCCACAGCAAGACCAGCCAACCCAACCAACCAACCAGCCAGCCAGCCAGACAGACAGACAGCCAACCAACCAACCAGCCAGCCAGCATAAGCATATTAGGCAGTTCCGCTATACTAGTGTGTGGGGGCTCACTAAAACGTGATGTTGAATCCAATGTGATGCTCAAGCGTGTGAAAATACCAGAAAGACGTGTTGCCATCAAATGGTTTCAATGGCGACCAGTGCCGCGTCACTTTAGCCAGTTGGGCCCCGTCGGGCGATAGTGATGCCAACATCCATGCCAGCAGTCATTCCTTGGCGCGTGTGCTGTTGGCCATGGCTGTGCGTATTTATGGCATAAGTTAACAGACACCGGAAGTGATACATCAAGGACACGCGCGTCTACGTATATTTTCTGCATACACGTTTTGAATTAACCTCAAATCAACTCATATTTTACGTCTCTTTCGTTGCTCTTTCATAGCAGAAACAAGTTTTTCAATGCAATGGAAATGATAAATTTGGTTTTTGTTCAAATGTTATCTTTAAATAACTAAGGAATCGAGTTTCTCCTGACTGGGCTAGCTGGCTGAGCGATTGCTGATTAACGCCTAGACTAGACTGTACCCGTAAACCCCAAGACCGTAAATTGTTGAAAAGCGGTTTTAAAGGACCTTTCTGGAGTATAATATTCAAATTTCTCTCGATTTCATTCAGTTCATTTTATGTGTATTTTATGCCTTCTAAACTAGACGCTTAGTGGTTTTGTGGTTATGAGAGTTTGGAACGAGGTCGCTGAAGCTAAGTGCCACCCACACTCCCTATAAAGGCAACAAAATTAAGATCTATAGTGGTTGAATGCAAAATTTAGACTAATTTTATTGCTACATCTTCATAAGCGGATGTCAGAGAACAGAAGGAGGCGTATATATATATGCATGTATATTATTATGGGTCTGGACGACGATCTGCTTGTCTGCTCGTCTGTTTATGCGTTTGGACGCATTTTATTAATTAATATTGACAAGTTTTCGTATGCCAATTCTCGAAATTAACACACAGATTTATCAATATATCATATTATGGATACCGTTCGCACACTCACTTCAATTAGTCAAGGGATGTTGTACATATTTCTGTCCAGAAAAGATTATTCAGAACGTACCTCCGACATCAATTGTTCGTGCTTCGGAAAATGCTAAGCTCGGCAGTGAGCAGTGGCCGTTGTCCTTAGCTCAAAACACACATTCGTATACAAAGTTCAATTTGATCGAAACAGAGTATTTACTATAAGCAAATATTTGAGTTTCAGACTGAAATTAGCTTACACTATGAGACTAGTTGGCCATGAGATTTTGATTGTCACCGGTCATGACATTTTCCACAATACGGTCTGAAGTAAGCTGAATGCCTTCGTCACCATGCGTTTAACATATCCGTTTAACACTTTTCATGTCCTGAGCCGGATAAAAAGAAACAACTGCTGTTGGCCGTTGTATGCCGATGCTGACTCATGAAATCAGGGTCAAATGTGTTCAGCATCGTTGCGCAAAAGTTTATGATCCCTTGGTCAATTAAATCTCTTGGCTGCTTGGCTACCAAAAAAAAAAAGCCCACATATTTTCGCAGACACCAAACTAAAATGGACGGCCGAATTGGATCTGTTAGCATGCGAGATTGAGAGATTGGAATGAGTGGTGTTGCCATTGTCGTTGTCGTTGTTGTCGCTGTTGTTGGCGTTGCTTACATTTTGGGTGGTGATACTTGTCACTGGCAGGCGACAGAGTATCAAAATCTGTGCCTAATGTGAAATTTTCCGCAGTGGTCGTTGCTACGTGTCTCCAAGTAACCGTATGGCTTGCCTCCTTATGTGTACGTACGCATGAATTTTTTTTATTTTTATTTTTATGTTTTTTTTTTTTTTTTTTGAGGGCAATTTACCAATGCTGGACAAATGTGCCGCTTCGAGGTCACTCGCCTGTGTGTTCTGTGTGCCCTTTGTGTTTTGACATTGGCCTCTCACACAAGTTGTTGCCCGATCCGGACATTTAGTAAGGCTAAATAAATTACCACTCGTTTTGTTGTTGTTGTCGTTGTCGTTGGGGATGCTGAACGTGTGTGCTCGGACCATCGTCGGCAACAAACATTTTGACACTTCCTTTAAAACCATAAATGTCAGTCTGCGTTGAGGCTTAGCCAAGTTTAAATACCTTTGGACAGATTAAAAGTCTCGTTAACCAAAATGTTTGTAGCTCTCTGCTTGTCGTTTATGTGTACGAATGTAACGTGCACAATACTGTGCGTATGCGTAATTCGTAGAGCTTAACTCCTTTTGCCAGCTGATAAATAGTTCTGTCAGCAGCAGGAATCATTAAAAGAACAGGTATTCGAGTTAATTTAGTAATCGAAGCATTCGATTTGATGCCCAATATAAAATGGCTTAGACGATACTCAGGTTTTACTATCAGTAGAGTATTCGCAAGTCAAGCAGTTTCTCTATTGTTAATTGTAGTTTTGCTATTAGGAATGGAATGTGCATCGTATATCGTGCGTTGAAAAATTACCATACATTAAGCCTGAGGGTCGCTTTTAATTACTTTTGAGAAGGTCAACTCTAATGAGTGTCAATGTGCTAGCCGGTCGGACAGCTGCTTGGCCATTTGCCAAGCCCAAGCTCAAGATGAAATTAAGCATGTGAAAGAGCGTCCAATATTGACCGCCCGATTGGTTGTCCGAAGCAGCAGCAGAAACTTTTCATATTTGTTGGCCAGTTCGTGGTTGGGCAACTTTTAGTAATTTTTTTTTTTTTTTTTACATACTGTATCTTAAAGTGTTCAAGAGAGGGTATTCTAAAGTCAGTCGAGTATTCACACCGAACAATCATGTGCTGAACCCAAAATATCAACTAAAATATATGTATATAGATTTCGATTTGTGTGCGTGGTATCATCAAGTCGGGTATTCCAGGAGTGTATTTGTTTTTCAGCTCTTGTTGATTTTAAATTTGCATGCCAAGGCTCTTATAGGTGACTTAAATTGCAACTCTGGACTTTCAAAGAGCCTGTTAAGCTGATAAGTATGCTACACAATTTGAATAAAGCAGAGTTCCATTGTATATAGTAGAATATGTTTCTCGTGCGAAGAGTGCACGACTACTAGATACCCTGTCCTGAGACTCTAATGCCCTATGATCGAAGGTGAGTCCAATCATTGATTTACTGCTTGCTGATGCTTTAAACAATGCTCAATATTCTCTAGTGCTGAACTTGTTTAAGATAGTTTCAGTGCTTATGATAACTTCCAAACGCTCGACTGGCTGTCATGTTAAATGGCCAGGAAAATCAAATTAAAGGTTCACTGACTTATCGATCATCCCTCGCTGGAGCTAGTTTACCTACATATAGAGAGTTTCCACATCCGTTTTCATGTGTGCTGCTGTTGGTATGCTGATTGAGTGTAAACTTCCGGCGCGTGCACGCCCGAAAATTGGCTGTTGCATTGAGCGTTTTGATATTAAATGCTTGGGGCATGGGACACGAGGCATGTGGCATGCCGTACGGTGCACGGTGCAGCGAATTTGAATGTGTTTGTGTGAGTGTGTGCGTGTTTGAGCAGTGTTTGGTGTTTGGGTATAAGAGTGTCATTAGCCGCAAAAAAGACTACGCACAATGCGTGAATAATTGGCTACGACAGACGTCGATAATTTAAATTGTTAATGCCACACTACCTGGCCCATGCCCCCTAACGCGCTTCATCAAAAATTTGTATACTTTTCCACCACTTGTCTGACCCTATGCAGTCCACTCTTTCTATCTCTCTCTCTCTCTCTCTCTCTCTGTATCAGTGATGTCAGCTGCTTATCGTAAAAAAAGCTAGATGTCTCGATGGTATAAAATACATAGTATATCCTACGTAGTATCGTCCGTTTTGGTTGATCTTTAGAGAATGTATTTAACTGTATGACTGTAGACGATAGAAACGGAATCTTTCACTGACATAATAACTATGATAACTATGAGTTTATCAGGCTAAGCTTATCAGCTAACTTCACGTATCGACGGATGGAGCGGAAGGACGATGGGTGAGCGAGTATAAAAAGTATAGATGTGTCGGGAAAAAGGCTAAATGTGCCGCACTGATATGCTTATGTGTAGGTAATTTATGCGCTTTGCATTCTAGGCGATAAACTGGCTGGGGAGTGAGAAGGGGTTGGCAAAGGGAGGGTGCTGGGAGGAGGGCTTGCTGTCGCCATGCCATAGGCGTTGCAGTTGGCGTCGGCGTCGGCGTCGGCTTTGGCTTTTTGTCACAGTAAAGATTTATTTTATGGCCTATTGTTGCGAGCGTTGTTATTATAACTTAATAAGCGGCTAATTGTTGTTAATCAATTGTTTAACAGTTTACAGCTTGTTATTTCCAACGTTGTTTTTGTTGGCTGATGGCGTGAATTATTTGCATTTTTGCAGATCCATTTAACTGGCTGCTGGCTGTTGGTCGCTGGTTGCTGGCTGGCATACACATACACATATGCACTATTGTGTTCACTATTAGTGTTTTTGTTGGCCACTGTAATTGTTATTTTTGTGCGCTTGTTTTAATTGCAATTGTTATGGGCTTTTGTATTTGTACATATTGTGTGCGATGCGCTGCTGCCGTTTTTTTTTTTTTTGTTGACTGTCCGAGTGTTTTCTCCCTCTTTCCCCTCTCTCCTAACCCCTTTGCAGTGGCTGTCTGCTTGTCTCTCTATTTGACAGTCTGTTGATCTGGCTGCATCTGCCCGTTGGCATCTCTGGTGGGGTTACGATATATGCACAGACATACATATATAGCGCCCGAAAGTGTGCTATGGCGGCATTAAAATTAACGAGAGGCCTGCCACTGCCAGTGCCACTGCAGTGGCCGGCTGCAATGATTCTCCTGCTTTATTGTCTGTTATAATTAAATCATTTTATTTTGTGCACTTAACAATTATATGTCACCAGATATGTCAGTACGTGCGCGTATTCAGTGTGTAAATAATATAATCATTATAATGTTCTTTGTTTGCCGCACACTGTTTAAGGTTCGACTTTTCTGGCTTTCTGGCTTTCAGGATTAACTACGTTTTTAGTCTGCCCCTGTCCATCCATGCTGATGTTCCACTCACATTTATTTATGTTTGCATGTATGTGTGTGTGTGTATGTGTGTGTGTGTGTGTGTGTGTGTGTGTGTGTGTGTGTGTGTGTGTGTGTGTGTGTGAAATCTCGTGCATGCCATACATATATGTATGTGCACGCGTTAACAAGTATGTAAATAATCATTTATTAAACGACTCATAAATGTTAATGTATGTATGCATACGGAAATTTAAAACACTCGGAATGCATTTCAAGAGTTGTCCGTTCGCCCGCTTCACATAGGTGTGAACTATATAATTTCTCTAAAGAAATATTATTCGCTCGACCAAAAGCAGAAAAAAAAAAGAACAAAATATTAAATTACCTCAATTTCTTGCGAAGATTAAATTCAACTAAATAGAGCTTGCTCCGACAGTTAAAGTGTAATCTCATGTCCAAGTCAGCCTTAGCCGCCCACCTGGCACACACAGTTTGAGCCACGTGAGCCCTTAACCTGCCACACCTAAAGAGAACAGCCAGGGGGCATAGCAGGGGTTGGCATAGCATTCAAATTGGCGCTTGCGACGCCACCAACAAGAAAATTATCTTCAACTTTGGTTTACCGTCCACAAGACGAATGAGTGGGTCTAAAACATGTTAAGTGGGCTTTGATCTGGGTAGGGGTTAGGCTCCTCGGTCTGACACAGTGCTTGCCGGATTCTATGCTTGCCTGTGATGCTCCTGACTTGTGGCACCTGGCTCTAGCCTACCAAATCGTTGCTTTCTTAATTTTCGGTCGAAAAATTTGCACGTACTTAGAGCAAACGGCAAAGTTTTGGCCATTTTGTAGGCAAGCTGCTTGCTGCCCTCATATTACCCTAGTTTGGACACTAATGAAATTACGGCGCTGCTCCAGCTCGGTACGCTGGGCGTATCCTAGGCCAACTCATACCCATGTCCCACTCGCTGTTATCTTGAGCGATTACAATCCATCTTTTGTCTACCAGTGGTACATGTCGATGTTTTTGTTGTTGCTGATGCTGCTGCTGCAGTGGGTCTCGTGTAAGAATATTTATACTTATGCATGTATGTGTGTGTGTATGTGTGTGTGTGTGTGTGTGTGTGTGTGTGTGTGTGTGTGTGTATGTGTGTGTGTGTGTGTCTATGTGTGTGTGTGCGTGTACATAAATGACGCAGCGACCAGGACTAGACCGAAGCTAAGGTCTAAGTCGACATGAGTTACAGTTGCCAAATTAAACATCACCAGCATAAAATTTATGATAGCAGACATTAAGCCAAGCACTGCCTGGGACGCCAAGCACAAACAAATTTTCCTGTTCACCTTTTATCCATCCACTCTCTTCATACTACAAGCATACAGAAATATGTATGTGCACGCGAAAGTATGCCACATATATCAGTAGTGCACATAGGTTGTTGAATGCGTGATGCCCAAAATACCGTCACATTACTTTTACCGTCACTTATTACGAATTTCAAGTTGACTTATTTTGTCCTCTTTGTTCCGTATTATGGGCATCCCGAACAATAGAGGAACGAAGCTAAATTATGACATTGCCCGAATGCATGAAAAGATTTCTCTGCCCAGCTCTTCAGTTCCATGGCCTTCTTAATATCTTTATCTATATATATACCTGTCACATCTTACTGCTAACTACTAAAAGAGATCTCACTACATGAAGTTAAGTTGGTAAAGACATAAATGGGAAGTTATTCACTTTATTTATTTCTACCTATTAAATTTCATAAATTTAATCAATTTTAATATGTGCCTTATTTGTCACTCACACTCTAAAGTTGCCGTTCTCCTTTTTGAAAAGATAAACAACGATTACTTGTCAATATCTTTATCGAAAATGCCAAGACTGCCAATATATGTAGCATATTTTGATAGCGAGACACTTTTCAGGCTTTACAAGGCGTCTGGGTGAGGCGAAAGCCACTGGGCCAAAATGCTTAGCGTAATTAAAACTAGTTATACTGTCGGCCTGAGGACTGGCGCATAGTCCCGCCTGTGTCCTATGGCGCAACAAAAATTTGGCACACGGTGAAGCCGCATCACCGAGCATCCTCTAGATGCCGTACGACGAGTATATGTAAGTAAGAAGGCAAAAGACGCTATGGACGGCAACGCATAGCGTCGCGAGAACAATGGAAATTACGAGTTTCAATTTGTAGAAAAATTTATTATATCCATTAACTAAATGGGTTTCGGAATATCTTCAGCCGGAAAGCAATGTTGCTACCACCAACGCCACCGTCACTGCCACCGCCACCGCCAACACTACCGCTATTGCCATCCAAGGTGGTGCGTTGTGGTGCGGCCTGTGTAAACACGCATCAACATCAGGAGCCGTCGCAGACACAGCCTAGCCACATGGACCTTCCGTGCGGCAGCGCAAAATGTCAAAATTTTTGAATGGTGCTGCTGCAGCTGTGCCATAAGCGAGAGCCTGACCCTTTACCCCTGTCTGTACGAGGTCGAGTCACAGGCAACCACAATGCCTCTAAGGTCTCTGCCCGTCTGTCCCTGTGTCCCGTGCCCCGCCCACAACCGCTCTCTCGCCGCTGCCCGCTGTCGACTTTGTCGTTTGCATCGTGCCTGCCACTGTGTAGAAGTAAATCATCGACCGCAATATAAACTTTTATGCTTGGCTTATTTGTTTTGTCTGTTTGTTTCACTGCGGCGGTTTTCTTTTTCATGATTTTGTCTTTCTGCCAGTCTTTCTGGTCTTCCTTATTTCAGCATTTGTCTTTGAAGGTCGCCACTGTCCTGTCGCTCGGTGCTTAATAGCGTTTTGCATGATGACTCCTGCAGCCGACATGTTAATACGTTTTGTGGCCAACATTGGAATCAGTTATGTCTTCTATTCATACATGCATCAAATGCGAAACGAGATTCATATTCACTTCGCTTACTCCTAGTGGGTTAGCTGGGGCTTCCACTTTAATTTTTCAATGTACACTTATTCCACTTAATTATGTTTTTAATAGTAAAGGAGATACTCTGACTGTCCACTAAATACTTCTGCTCTGATTCACAGCATCACAGCTATTATGGTTGGACATATGTGGATGTGTCTTCTTCGATCCGTTGCACTATGTAGGACACAAGGTGTGTTACACTTTTAATAGTGAGCAATCAAAATATCATCATGAATATATAGAAATCCTAATTGCTGTAACAACTGTGCTTCACTGCGACATTGTACTTCAATTTCAATAAACCGCAAGATGTCACGCAGTTGAGAGCAGCCCCCACTGAAGGTTTTGTATCCAATACTGCGCCGTGGTCGGCGTCTTGGCTGCCTGGCTGGCTGGCTGGCTGGGTGCATAAAGCTTTATCGATACATTTGCACAATTTAATTTAACCGCGACTTTATTGCTTTTCGCGCTGTCTTTGGTGCAGTCGTGCCGGCGCCTTTTGATCTCGCCATCTCATTAATATGCGCGACAACAGAATCAGTTTGAGTTTAGATAATTTAGACTTTATCTGCGCTAGGCAAACTCAAAACAGGGCAAACACAAATCCGGCTCTCAGAGCAGTAAAAGAAAAATCAGCATCAAGAACAACAACAACAGCAGCAACATCAACATCAGAATCAACCAACTTCAGTTGGCAGAAGGACAAAAACAAAATAAAACATTGCCAGTTGATTTTAAATGAAAACACACGTGGCTTACAGCTTTTGGCTTACAGTTACAATCTGAACAATCCAGAATCGTCTGAACGGTCTGAACAGCTGTTGAAAATAAAGTTTCACCCTCTGATTGAGGCGCCTGTTCGTGGTCCTGCCAGCCTGCCAGCCTGCCAGCCTTCTGTCTGCCTGCCGTTGCCATTTCAATAAGGCAGTGCTTAAGATTTTCAATTTTCGTTTGTAATCAGCAGTTTGTATTTGTTGTACCCATCCAACGCGTTGCACACACACACACACACACACACCCACACACACCAGCAACTACCGCACCACAGGTGTGACAAAAGTCACTGCAAAGGTGAAGCTCGAAAATGCAAATGTTGCCCATACGCCACGTTGTCGTTGTTTGAATTTTAATTTTCGGCGCCACCAACTTACACTGCAATTGCGGCTGCAGCATCCACATCAGCAGCAGCATCCATTTCGCATTTCCCATTTCGCATCTCGCATTCGCACACTCAAAGTCATGTTCGTCGCCTGCTCATTGCAAAATAATTTGCATAAGCTGCGCTCCGCTCTGCTCTGTGACACTGCTTGAAATTGTGTTTATTCCCTTATCCTTTTGCAACTTGCAGAGCTCGCTTTGCGTTCTTTTTTGTTTGCTTGTCGCCCAACAATTGAAGTGTAATTTGTAAGTTTCTTTGGCCTTCGATGCGGAGAATGATTCTGCCCCAATGGGAGACGCAATTAACAGCGCCGGAGCGAGAGTCGAAAGACGAGAGGCTGGGCAAAGCTACGCGAGGCTAGTTAAACCAAGTGCTGTTGGCAAAATGAAGGATATTAGGTCTTGTCTTCGAACGGATGCTCGTCGGTTTAGTGGAATCGATTATAGCTACTTTGCACTTTAGCTCTTATTTCCTGAAGTTAATTGGAGTGTGTGTTGAATCAGCTCGGGTGTATATTTTCTTTTTTTCTTAGGTGCACCTGGCCACAGGTCACAGATCACAGGTCGGAGGCTGTTCGATTGCAGCAATTTAACTTGTTTGACGTCTAACGGTTGACATATGGCAAACGCATTGCCTACACAGGCAGGTCAATCGTGCCAAACCTCTCATCCAATTCAACTCTGACTTAAATATTTATTGAATGTGCCACAAGAGAGAGCCCCGCATTCGGGCATGGGCGCTGACACTGTCGCCGCTAAGTGCTGCCACTGGCTCCGGAAAGGCGAGGCAAGGCACGGTAAGACAAGGCAACAGACATAATCATGGCACAATTGAGAAGGCAAACAACACGTGCTGAATGTGCTTTAAAGTTTTTTTATACTCATAGTGTGCGGCCGTGAATGAGAATTCCGTAGTCGGTTCTTACTTGTTTAATTTTTATACCCTGAACCCATGGAAAATGGGAAATCTGGGTATTCTGTTTTTTTTTTTTTTTTAATGTATGTAACAGACAGAATGAAGCGAAGTGTCCCGACATAATAAACAATAGCCGACTTTTACGAATTGTTTATCCGTCCTTATGTTCGTTAGACACTGTATGTGTCTATATTAATAGAAGTAGAATATTTGAAAGAGCTGTTCAGCATGAAGTTGAGCGTATTTCTTAGTCGGTTACTCCTGACTATTGTAGTCGAGTTTTTTCCTTTGCAGAATATGGTATCGCCATGGATATAGATATTAGATAAGTAGGAGCAACAGATACAGCTGCGGATATGTATGCTGGGCCGTCAGTAAACGTCTACAAATTGGTGCAGACGGACTGGCCTAGACTGAACGTCGACAACTGTTGCCATTGTAGTGTAGCTGGCTGCCTGTGTGTATATGAGGAACGCTGGGCAGCTAAGCGCCGGATGGCGGGGCTCGCAAATGAACCTTGAAAAGTCATCATTGATACAGCTCTGGTTGGGCGACAGTCAACCGACGCGTCAGCCGTCTAGCTGGGCGGCTGTCTCCACTTTCCGACTGGCATATAGCAGACCAATGTATACACATCACGTACGCGCCCACTCCACGGATGGCCACACAACCCATTACGTTTTCACACAGAAAGAGACATGCAGACAGTTGTCTCAGTGGCAATGTTTACTTTTTGCCGTCTGTTCGGATCTCTGCTCTGCCGCGTGCGGCGTCTTATTGGGTTTTACCCAAAACCCATTTAATAATCTCATTTTGCCACAATAACAGAAAATATGATTTTCGTTCGCAATCACAATCTGAAGCGCCGGGGCCACGGCCATTGCCAGCGCAAGGGACACATATATACATATATATGTATGAAAATATATACATACGTACATACGTGTGGCGAGGATAAGGATGGGCACAGATATATGTATGGAGACCTTGCGATTGCGAATGGGAATGGGAATGGGAATGGGACTGGGAATCGGAATGGGAATGGGAATGGCGCTCTGAGCGGTAAGTTCAACAAGTAATTGAATACGTACGTGCCGAGCATTTTCAATAATGAAAATTTTCTTGCCATTATTTATTGCGTGTTATCCTTTTTATGAATCCTATTAGTGGAATTACTTTTGGATTATACCTATTGTGCAACTGGCTGTCATGCCATTGCTCATGACTGCTCATGAGCCATGGATTGTTCTATGATGATGCTTCAATAATCTGATATATGTGTGTCCAGAGTAACGTTTATTCAGCTACTCTCGACGAATATTCGTAATTCTGCGTGCAAATATTCGCTTGACTCTTTGTTTTGCTTTGCTTTCACAGCCAGCGTCCTCCTCATCGATGATTTGGCCGGACTTATAACGGCGTCACGAACATATGATTGATGCCATACACTTGTCAAGGATATTGGGCATGTCGCAGGTGTGTCAAAAGCCGCCAAATTACTTGGCTAATTAGAATGAAATTAATGCTCGTCGCGCTTAACAGACTCGTGACTTTTTATGCGAAAGCATAGATAAACAGGCATAAGAAGTATAGCATAAGGTTTCACTAGCTACGAAAGTGACGACTCCTCCTCCCTTTAGTGGACAGGCCATTTGAGTTGCTCGCAAATTGCCAGACGAAAGCACAATTCATATTTATTTATGTAACTCTCATTTTGCTCAATTTTATGGTAGATCTAATTAATTTGTTTTTAATTCAATTTAAGTTAATGCCTTGAATAAAACGAGTGCCAGCGGTTCCAGCTGGCTCTTACTCTTGGCTTCGTGCCCTCCATCCTCCCATCCATCTTTGGATTCCCCTTCGCACAGTGAAGCTCGTTCTCATGCTCTCCCATACTCCGGGACTCCCATACTCCATGCATCATCTTGTGGAAAAGTCTTTGTTGTTGCTTTTCGCTTTGCAGAGCAGCGTTCCGCATTTACTCGTATAAAATGGCGCACATTTACGCTGTTTATTGGCCTTAATGCCGGCTTGCAAACGAAATTTACATTTTAAAACAGTTTGCTGTGCTTTCTACTCCTTTATCCCTCCTTCGCGGCACTCGCTCGCCATTTGTTTCAACATTTTCATTGGATTTAAGTGGAAATTCATGTGTACAAAAATTTGCGGCAGTAATTTACGGTCAATGAGCTCTGCAAAAGTTATTCATACGCAGCTGCTTCTGTGGAAGTGGATATTACAATCGCCGTTGCTTTCCCTTTTCATTGTTGTTTTATACTCTGGCCTGGCCTGGATTGGCCTGGCCGTGGCCGACTAATACCGGAATTACCTCTGCCATTCACTTATGGCCACTAATTAATCGATCTTTCGACCGCCAACTTAATGCGCTGCGTGTATTGCGTTTTCATTGCAATTTTAGAGCTTTAACTGGCTAAAATACCATTTTATCGATTTTTCAGCATCGCTTTTCAATGTCCGGCCTCCTGCAAAATTAATAGCATCCATCCAGCCTCAACCTCAGCTTAATAGCCACAGCTACAACTACAGCCACAGCCAGTGCCACGTCTTTGCCCATTGCCATTGCCATCCCCATCGCCATCGCCATCGTCATCGTCATCGCCATCGCCATCGCCATCGCCTTCGTCACCGTCATCATCGTCAGAGTCGCCTGTGGCCTGGTCTCAGCTCAAGGTAAACACATTTACCCATGCATTCATTAATACGACAAATATTTGCGTTGCCAAACGCCGTCAAAAAGAGTTGGAAATTTTGAGTAAATAGAATTAACAACAAAAGCTGAAGACCCTGCGTGCCCACCCAGACTAGGACCTTCAAAAATACCGGGTCGCTTTTTGCTTTTCCTCAATAACTGCCCGCTAACTGACCAAATGTGCGTGTGCCTGCAAAAAGGACGAGCAGCCAAAAACCCCAACTAAAACACAACATTCGCGACTTAACGCCAATGACAAAATACTCTTGATGCTTATTTACAAAGTGAAATGGGCATATTGGCTTTGCGCAATGTCCAATTATTAGCCTGCTCGCCAGATATATATATATTAAAAACTAATATATTTATAAATAAAGTAAATTCAAAAATAATATATAAGTATAGGTATAGAGTATACGTAGATTGTACTCTTTGGGAACGTGTCAACTATTATATTATATTATATATATAATTGTTGAAGCTATATAGCTATAAGCAAATATATATTTCTAGTTATATACTAAAAATATATATTTGGATATAGCTGTATAGCTTTAATAATTGGCGCAGCTGGAACTGCAGCGTGATCCCTTTAGATATCAACCAAAACTTGTATATTTGAGGATATAGAAGATCATTGGCTGTGGCGAGTATTATGCAGCCGGCTGTTACGTTCTTATTTTATTGTTCTTTCAGCACTTTAGTGCGTGAGCAAGCGAGAGAGAGAGGGAGTATGAGAGTAAAAGAGTTAGTGGTTATGCGTGTATTTGTCTTTCACCGCCCATGTCAAAGTGCAGCCCCACTGCTGACTGCTGATTGTCGACTGTCGACTGTCGACTGCATTCATGTTGCATTACTGCTGCTACGCCATAGGCGTTGACTTATTGGTCTGCCGCACAGCAAGCTGTACATACAAATGGGGATGTATGTGTGAGTGTGTGTGTACGCAGGTTCAGGCGTTTATGTACGAATATGTACGAAAGGACATGGGAATATGGGCGATGGCGATCCGCTTACAGCAGCTGTACTCAATTCGGGGCAGAGATTGATTAGCTCATGGATAAGCCTTAAGTTCATTGAATTGCCAGCGATCGTGCTGCAGTCAGAAAGTAATGTTGCAGCTGGATTAATTGTATTTGTATTGCGTCCGACTGCTCGTTTGTTGTGCTGAATGACAGGCATTTAGCAGTGCTGTTGTCGGTCAGCACAGTCTTAATTCTTACTTTTTGTACATATATATGCATATGAACATAGATATATATATATATATATATATATATATATATATATATATCTAACCGGCCGACCGACCGAACGATATTCATGCCGCCAACGTTGCGTTGCTGTTAGCAGTGAATTTTAATCCTTTTCGGTTCAACCTTATGTTGCTATTGTGGCATTGTAGTAGTACTAGCTGTGTCTGTTGTTGTTGTTGTTTTAATGCCAAGCACAAGCGATGGCAGGCAGTTTCTTTAACGGGATGCGGATGTTGTAGCTTTTATTGCGCAGTTTGGCGTTGCTGCTGCTGCTTTTATCGTTGTTGTTGTCTTCATTCATCAGAATGGAACCTTGAATAATTAAAAGCAGTTTCTGATTACCTACCACATCGTTATACCCTCACAATCACAATCTATACACACCAACACACTCCCATACACACACACACACACACACACACACACACATATATATATATATATATATAGATATATATATATATCTACTCACATAGATACACACACACACACACACACACACATAAATACATACAAACGTGAGTGCACGTAACGGAAGGAGGCTGCTCTTCTGTTGTGTGCGTGTCTCTAATTAAACGGCAAACAGGATTCGAGTTGAGTTGAAAGCGCAACGAAACAGGAAACGGAAGCCAGTCGCCATGCAAACGGCCAACCTACACACACACACGTACGCACAGGTACACCTAGCCATGATTGCGTTTGCTGGTGATGGCTAAGCAGCCATAGACATGGCGTCCAGTGCAACAGTCAGTGTGACCCCCGCAATGTCAGTTGTTGCTGTTATTGTTGCTTCTGTTGTTTGTGTTGTGGCAATTTGCGCCCAGCTCATTTTGCCATCATTGAAAGCTCGTCTACATATTTAAATATGGTTTTTTTTTTGATCTGGTTTTTTTTTGTATCACCTGCCAAAGCAATGTCAAACGCCCCTTCCGTTTGTCTTTTGACGGTTGCTCATTGTGGCTTAAACATTGGTCAACAGGCCACAAATTACGTAATTCGATGTGCATTGGGCCAAAACGCAAACCTATGTTTATGTTCGCATGTTTATACGACCCATGTGCATACAGTCATAGCCATAATCTCATTGACGCCTGCGAAATTAATGTTTATTGCGATCGTGCATGCTTTGACTGACTCCAACTTGCGTATTTTTCATCAGATTTTTTTATAGCAATATATTGTGGAAGCGCCTAGATTCTGAGTATCGATCTGTATTCACAGCCACTAATGAAGTAATTCGACGTGCATCGCGTCATCATTGCTTGTACAAAAGTGTTCATGCATGTAATTAATTTAAGACACATATACAATATATAGATTGAGATCGTTTATGCATACGCTTCGGCAACGGCTTACCAAAATGCAAGCTTCAGTATTAGTTTAAAGAATCGACACTGTTGCGGTCACTAAAGCATAGTCGGCCCCTGATAACAGTTCGAACGTGGTTCAGTGCAGGAAACTGGAAAATGGTTAGTACAGGAGTTGAATTATACTCCTCCACGAAGCGAAAGAAGTATATTTCGATTAGGTGTCGTCTGTAGTACTATACATAACTTACAAAATGAATGCTAACCATTAAAGCTAGATTTAAGACTTGATATATATATATATATAATGAACTTCAAAGGTTCTATTCACATTGGAAAGCAGCATTTGTTCTACAGTGAAGGAGTATTATACAATCGGTTGTGCTCGGTTGCCACGTTCTACTGCTTGTTGTAATTGCTGCAACTGTTGACTTGGACTGTGGCTGGTGGCTTAAACAATAATCGGTCTGGTCTCAGTGCCGTTGATGACTTATGTGAAATAATTTGAACGTCAAACTGTGATGAGAGGATAGGTGCCAACGTTGACTTAGATTGACAGATTTACGTGCTATCGTTGTGTTTGGGGTTGTCGTTGTGGTTGCGGTGATAATAATTATGCTGAGCTCAGCTAGCCAAGTTGCTGACATCGGTGAGCATTTGCAATTATAAATTATTGCAGTTTGTGTAGGCTTATGCGCTAAGTCGGTTTAATGCTCCTGGCCAGGCATTGTACGAGGCTCACAGTTTTTGAGAAATAATTAACAAATAAACTGCAAAAGACTTGGGCTGCTTGTCTTAATTGGATGCGCTTGAACTGATTCGGCTGTGCTTAGTGAAATCCTTTCACAGAACCAACTCAGCAAATAGCAAGTGGTCTGGTCGGCAATATTAATCTTGATTATTGCTTATTATTCTGATGGAGCACAGCTCTTCACCTGATTAGCACTTTAAGCGCGCTAAAAACCTGGACTTAGCCTGTCAGCCAGCCCAGTTGTGGCATACATACGGATTGTCGCATTCATTAGGGAAAACAGCAGGTGATACGCACCTGGTGTGCCGCAGCTGCGCTAGCTGCCATAGCTGCCGTACCCAAATTATAATTTATAACAGCCAGCGGGCTTTTTGCAGCCTTAGTCTAGTATTTCTTTACTTTTAATTCTCTTATGGGTGGCTCTCGCTCCGCTATTGCCACCGGAAACGGAAGTCGCTGAAATGCGCTCTGAAAATTTCAAAATAATGAGTGCCTCGTGCCAGGCGGTGCTACTGCTGCTGCTGCTTCTGCTGCTGTTTTTCTTTTTTGTTGTCGTGGCTGTTATTGTTGTTGTTGTTGTTGGCAGTGGGCTCTGATTCTCTGTTGCGCTAAGCCGCCTTGGCCGCTGACTGCTCCACTTTATGACCCATTGTTGCTGTTTGCGCATTGCGATGCGGCGTCGCGTGTGATTTTGATTAAGCGTTGCTTGTTTGCGCAAACCCAAGTAAAGTAACCCGAGAAGAAACGAAATGAAAAGTGGCAAAGCGCACTTGGCTCAAAGCCTTTTGCCATTTGCCATTTACCATTTACCATTTACCATTTGCCCCACCATGCAAATCTTTTATGGAAAAAATGCAAAATTACATGCGCACACACGCGCACAAAAGTAGTGTGCCATGATTCTGTTTTAATCCGCACTACCATTGTGCGATATTACTTCCACTAATATGCACATCTGCACCCACACAAATTGTATATATTGTATATAACGATATTCATTTTCGTGAACATCTAGCAAAGGTTTGCTCGCTTCCCGTGTTAGTTTGAGCTTGAGCAAATAATTTGGTCATTGCTTTTGCATTTTTGCTGAATATGAAGCGGCTACGAGGGCACGCTTGACTGGACAAGGCGCTAATGAAACTCATGAAATAATATTTTGTCGGTCCCACACACATACCCACACACACATATAAATGCACTGATATGCATATCTCTGTATGGGTGTTAATATTGGCTACTGAGTCATTGGACGCAACTGCTCAGCTAGATGAGCGTGATTATGCATCCAAGCGGAAGCTGGTCAGGTCCTTAATTGAAATGGTGTCAGCGTGTATATGGTGAGTCCGACTGTATAGTCAGAATCGTAATTTGTGGTAATGCTGACATTGATCTACATATTGCATGGGATAGAGGGAAGAAGATAGTTGGCTCCATTTGCTGAGGGAATGCTCCTATTTTCGGATGCAGGCCTCGAATTCGGATAAGAAACGACTGTTGTATGTTGGCCGGAATGTTAAGCATGCAGACAAGTGTAATTGCAAAAGCTGGCTTTCAATTTATTTGTAAAAGGGTCGAAAGTGGCTGTGCAAATGGTGGTTCTGTCAATCATTTTACTAAATATTTAAGTACTTCGCCCCTCGGTCTTTTCATTTGTGTGCACGTGCCAGTCGAGCTGAGCCAAGGAGGAGGGCCGGGTCGGGCCAGGCCGTCTGATAAACGATCCAAAAAATGTGGTTAACACGCGTGGCAGTTAGCCCTTGAAGCTGCCGGCATTCGACATTCGGCATTCAGCATTTCCGGCACGCATACAAACATATATTCCGCATGCACATACATATATGTATGTATGTACACATACAAACACATATTTGCACACGATTTCATGCACCCCACTTTCACATTATACACAAGCAGGCAGGCAATGTCATATTTGCGAGTGCAATAAATTTCATATGAAGTTCGTAATCGATTTTGACTTATTGAAACATTATGATTGAAAGACATTTATGAGTGTACAGAAAGGTCTCTAGGGGGTCAATGCCAACAGAAACGCTGACAGCCGTTAGTTGGTTAGAAAGCAAGAGGCGGCCCCGCAACATGTCGATTTGGGGGAAATCGCACAATCATCAGTTATTAGGGCGACCTCGGAAGTCGTAAGGAAGCCAGTAAACATAACATAAAAAAGAAAAAAAAAACGCAATGCAGACATTGACAGCGGTCATTGTAGTGGATTAGTGTGCGTGTTTCTTGGCCATGGCAATAAGAGACTAAGCTATAGGATATAAGTTCGTTTATATGTATATGCTGGATTCAAACTTGAACGGAAATCGAAAGAGGGCAATGACAACGTCTGTGGGTGGGTGCGTTTGTGCCAACATCAATGTCAATTGGCGTCGAGTTGTGAACCCGCCAAACGAAAAGCCAACAAATCTTTCAAAACAAAACATAACATACCAAAAAGAAGCAAACAAACAACAACAATAATAATAAGGGCTTGGTCAAAGTGCCCATAGCTGGGAGCTGGGAGCTGGGAACTGGGAACTGGGAACTAGGAACTGGGGACTGAGCTGGGCAATCGTCGGGGTATCAAATTGGGCTGTAAGCACGTAGATAATGTGCTCATACGATTCAATATGCGTTCAAAGAGCGCCACTCCCACAGACCTATTTCACTTAGCTGCCACTGTCACTGCCACTGCCACCACCCACATGCTCACGCAGTTCTGTGGCGTTCGATTTTCAGTCCTTAGAGTCCCACTTAACCTCACACTAAATCGCAGCTCCAGCTCCAGCACCAGCTACAGCTACAACTCCATCTTCAGGACCGGGTCTATCTAGCGCCGCTTGTATGTGTCTTTTCATTATTTTCCTTGGCGCGCTGTCGAGTGTGTGGTTCGTGCCTGTGCTGCTTGGCTCGGATTGCCTTTAGTTTTGTTTGCTTGTGGCATGTTTTCCTTTTGCGTGTAGTTTTATTTGCGGCTCGTAAAAAATGGACACTCAAATGTTTGCTCACATTCGCCTTATTTATTTGGCCCCAGTATTTGCTGGCATCCCACTGACACTTTTATTCGCTGTCAATGAATTTAACATGTTTGTTGAATGTCAAGCCTGTCGGGCATGTAAACGCCTTGCCGGAGATCTACTTTGTCGAGATAACTGCCGCAGTATGGGGGCCAGCAAATGTTTTTTATTCTCCTATCCATGTTTCTATGTCAAATTCAGTTAGGTCCGACGGGTTAAATATTTACATATCAATTCAAGATGCACAAATTTTTGTATTTTCAAGAGAAAAACAAATTTACCGTTGCCCTTTCAGTGGCTAAGCAATTGATCAGACCTAATATACCAAATTCTTCTAGATTAGACTAAAGAAAATCGGAAATTAACACATCTGCAAAAATCTTGTCGAGGGGAAGACTTGCGAAAGCTTACACATTTACCATTTAAAATTGACACATGTGTGCATTGAAAACATTCAAATAAAATGCTAAGGGACATTTGAATGAAATTCTTTCAGATTTTTGTTGCGAACAGCATGCAATAAACATCAATAAAGGCAGCAAGAGCCCAGGCACGCACTGAATGAATCCTTTAATGCATAATTCACAAAGTGGATTTTAATTAAAAATACTCATGCAAACCTTAGCTATTTTAATTGAAGCTTAATGACGTCACGTCAGGGTATCTGGCCGACGCGTCGGCACAGCAGTTGGGGGGCCCAAGAAAAGGCCAACGCCAACGTCAACGCCATCGCGAAGGAGAATGAGAATGAGAACAGTAATTAAGCGTGCCAGTAAACTTAAGTTGTCTTTAAGCTAACACGTTCATGTCATGCAAAGCAGTTCATAAAAGCAAATGTACTGATGCGGGGCGATAACAAGGAAACACATTGTTGATAGCTGGCATTAGAGTAAGGAAAGAAGCAACCTGCTAAATAACAAAATTACTCCCAATCTAATTGCGAACAAGTAAGAAAGCTGTAGTCGGGTACCCGACTAGGAGATCCCCTGAACCCTGCGAAGAGCCGATATTCCAAACATTTTACTCTTCTTTTATATATGTCTACACTACGAGCAATACATACACACACAGACACACATACGCACGCACGCGTAAGCACGCGCTCTGCTAACTGCGCAGTTTACGCAGCAACTGCGCTTGGGCTGCAGTAGAGCTATTTTACGGAAACTTCATTGTAGAATAAGTTTCTTTGTAGATATACTTTCTTAATCAAACTTTCACAGCGTGTTTACGTTTTGAAGTCTCTAGCTTTAAAGATGTACAAGATATAATTTCTTAACTGGATCCTAACTGGATTTCGTTTTTAATCGATTACATTAAAACGATAAAAGTTATCGAATTTTTGAAACAAACTCAATCTGCCCGTGCTATACAGAAACCTCCATAAAAAATTAAAAATTTCTAGCTCTTATAGGCTCTGAGATCGACGCGTTCAACAGATAGACGGACAGGGCTAAATCGACTCAGCTCGTCGCCCTAACCACGCCTCCTTCTTTCTGTTACATACATTTTAACAAAACCATTATACACTGATTTCCAGTTTTAAATGGGTTGAGGGTATAAATATTCTCAATGATTTTTACTCCCTCTTGCTGCCTCTCTCTCTCTCTCTCTCTCTCTCTCTCTCTCTCTCTCTCTCTCTCTCTTAGACAGATTTGAATATTTAGGATTATAGTCTATTCATAAAAGCATCCTTAATATTGGTTTATCAATCTACACGGAAATATACATGAGAATGGTCAACTTTTGAGATTTCCAATATATACCAAGAGATACCGAGTATTAAAAATCGCTATGCAATAAATATTCATTGATGCTTCTATTTGGAACAATCATCTTGAGGCTGATAGCCTTATGGTAATGTGCGTCACTCACATGCTGAAGGTTTCAGCCCTCAGAGTTAAATAGAAACGTGAATATTGCATGATTGTGTGTATCTTGAAGCTTTTTGTTACTTTCACTTTGTCCTGTTGCCACTTGTGACCTGATGCCCGACGCGATGCTCGATGCTCGATGCTCGACGCTCGTCACCCGATACCCAACTCCTGATCCGATTCTCGCGAAAGGCAGTCAAGCGTGCATCCACATCTACTTGGTGCATTTGGATAGTAGGACGGTAAGCCTGAAGAAAGGAGCTGAGTTAATGATATTGTGGCAAATTGTTTGCCGTGCCCCACTCCCTCAATTCGCAGCTGCCAGCAGTCGAGTTCTGGTTTCCATTAGCTAGCTGAGTTCACTGGACGCTGAGACGCTGTGTGCGACAAAATTGGTGGACACATCGTAAGCTGATTAGACCACAAAATGATGCGAGGCGTGCAAACTTGGCATTTAATGAGGCTGCCGAGTTAATGAGACTTAATGTTATGATTTCAATTAAGTAATATCAGTTGCGGACATACATTCACGCTTGATAGAACAATATGAATGCACACACACATACACACACGCGCACATGTCACACACACATTGCCAGATTCAAATATATCTGTAATAACCTTTGCTATGCAATTATCCCTATGTATTGTCCATTTCCCGAAAAACTTTATTTTATTATATTGCCCCGCTCGGAAATGGCTAATAGCCGATGAAACAAGCCAGAGCAAAAGGGTGACTATGATAGAGCTGCACCTACGTGCATAAACACACATGTACAAAGTGTATATATATCGATATATATATATATATATATATATATATATATATATATATATATATATATATATATATATATATATATATATATATGTATGTATGTATGTATATGTGTATATGTTATGTATACGCAGCTAATGTCGCTGTAAAAAAATTAATTATTCGACAAACGAATGGGCAAGGCATTGGCTGGGCGTTGGGTGTTGCTGAACAAACAGAGACCGGCCATAACTGAGTTTGACAGGCGACGCTATTTTTGTGGGTGCCAACATTGGGGCCTGCCGGCTTGAATGGCAGCAGCAGTAGCAGCATCAGCAGTGGCAGTAGGTGGCACCCAGACGCAGCTTCTTTTGCAGCTGCTCTTACTGTTGTTTGACCTAACAACGCTTCGCCTGTCGACTGTTTATGTGGCTGGCGGCTGCTTTGTTTAAACTTGTGTGCAAAACTTTAACAACAACAACATCAACAGAAATAACAACAATGCTAAAATGCCATCATTACCAAGCGACAAAAGTTGGTCCTTTTACTGCTGCCAGCAGCAGCAGCAACAGCAGCAGCAGAAGCAGCAGCAACCGCTGAAGCCGCAGCAGCAGTAACAATGGCAGCCGCCGCCGGCAATGTGAAGTACTCCTTGACTCTTCCGTATAGGCAAATGAAGTGAACGGCTGCTGCTCCTGTTGCTGCTTAAAAATAAACAACGAACTGTTGCGACTAGCCGATACCCTGCACGTCGTACCAAGCTGATGATTATGACACCAAAAAAAAAAGACGGAAGCACAATTTGCTATCTTAAATATGATTTATTTTTCCAAATTCGAAACAGTTAAGAATTGGGTCAACTCAACTCAACTTTAATCTTTAGCTTGTATACTTTTTCGAGATGGACGCGTGGATAGGGTGGTCAGCCGTAAGTGTGATTAACCTTTGCCTTTGATCCCGATAAGGAATATATGCGACCTATGGGCTCGCGGCCACGCCTTCTTCTAGCGGTTACTTAGCTATGCTCAAAACCTATGTACCCTGTCTACCCATTTGCAATGGGTTTAGGGTATTGAATTACAAATATATATATATATATATATATATATATATATATATATATATATATATATATATATATATATATATATATATATATATATATATATATATATAAATAGGAATAAAAAAGGCATCCAGTGCTCTCGGAGTGAAAGAACGACAAAAACTATGCGTACAATGGCAGCAAACAAAAGGCGCGTATCCGCACACACGGTCACAGTGTCAGAGCAAAGTTTCTACTCACAGAAAGCCACGACGACAGTACCGCTGACAATAGAAATGCGTTCGGAAAAGTGTTTTTTGGTACGATGCATGAGTTTTCCATTTGATTTCCGTTTGCTCCACTATTTTCACACCAACAGCAGCAGCAACAGCAGCAGCGGCAGTAACTGCTAGCTTAGCCCGAAGCATTGGCAGGGGCAGGCGACCCATGGAGCGTATGTTTGTGCACAAAAGGATTAAGTTTGTTCTGTCCTTTCCTACTTTCGATCATGTGTATTGTGTGAAATGGCTTCATTTGCGTTTAGTAATGATATGGAACGCCTGCCATGGGAAATTCACTTCACTTTTACTGTATATACAGTGTGCACCTATTAAGCATATCCACAACAACCTCACTTCCCGCATATATATTCATACGGACTTTTACAATGTCTACATTCACTGAACTTTATAAGAAGGAATAGCCTTAGCAATTGCGAGCTACACTCTCCGAAATCAGATTACTACACAATGCGCCTTCCTCAAACTAATCACGGATCAGTTTTATATTCCATAAATAGATCTCTTAAATCACATGACTTCAACACTTCCACGAGGATCAATGCTTATACGAAAACAGGAAAAACCAATCATTTTTTTTTCTTTCTTTCTCTGGGAAAATGACTTACTTAAGGGGAAATGGAGATAAACATATATTTAAGCACAATCAGAATCAGACTTACAAAGAATTTCTGTCGATGATTATACCTACATAACAGCGATCAGGGTATAATGGGTTTATTAAAATGTATGTAACAGGCAGAATGAGGTGTGGCAGACTCTATAAAGTGTATATTCTTGATCAGGACGACGAGCTTAGTCGATATAGCCATGCCCGTCTATCCGTCTGTCCGTATGTAAGAATCAGAGCTAGGGACTTCAAATTATGTAGATCGAGTTTGTTTCAAAAATTCGATAACTTATCGTTCGAATATTATTCAGTATTTAGTTTAATGTGTAATTTATACAATTTTGATTTTTTTTATATTTTGGACCCCATCCCCCCTTCCCTTCCCTTCCCCCAAATTTGTAAAAACCGTATTTCACATACTAGAGACATGTGCTTAGGCATATGCACACATATAAAAAATAATATCACGTTGTGAAAGTTTTATTAAGAAAGTCCAGTTAGCAGAGCGCGTGCTCATGCGTGCGTGCGTATGCATGTGTGTATGCGTGTATGTATGTATTGCTCCTAATTTACACACATATATGTAAAAGAAGCGTAGAATATTTGTAATATCGGCTCTTCGTAGGGTTCAGGGGATCTCCTAGTCGAGAAGTCTCGACTAGAGCACTTTTACTTGTTTTATTTGTTTTCTGAGTTGCTCAGTTTGGGATTCGATTTTCTCCTCAATTTAATTGGTTGAACTTTTTGCGGTTCGTGGCTTAGACCGTTGACATTATGATGCAAATGCCAATGGTTAACCGCCCCCAATATTGAAAGTTATTTAACCTTTTTGTGGTTCAATTCAATTCAATTAAAGCCAAATGATAGTGGAACTAGGTTCGATTAGTTAATACTTTGGCCATAAATCTTCATTTGGCGGCTCCAATTAAAAATTATCTTTAATTGGCGCGTGCAAATGGTTGCAAGGGCAAAAGGTAGGTTGGTACTTAAGGTAAGGTAATAGAAGGGAATGTAAGGTCCTGCGGCCAAGCTGACTTCTTGAACTTTTACACGTCTTATCGCTGCTTTTTGGGAACAAATCGTGCTATGCGGCACAGCTCTCGGCACACCTGCCGTTTGACTTTTAAAAGGCAACCCAGACACATGCACACACACAGGGATACATGGAGCAAGTGGCGTGCAGAAAGGAGCAAAAATGTAATTCGGATTTAATTGCCTGTTAACACGCACTCGCGCACAGCGGGCACCGGCAACAGCTCGTAAAAAGCGAACAAAAAGTGGCAGTCAGGTGGGTAAAATTGAGGAGGCGGGGCGAGGACAGCAATGAGTTAAAACAAGAGGAAACAGTTAAGCGCGGCACTCACAAAATGAACAGCTCGTAATTTAAGCAGCAAATTGTAGGATACCCTTCGGTTCAGCTTGTTTACCTTGCTTAGCTTGTTGGGTGGTTGGATGGTAGCCATGCTAGTGGGTTGGCTGCCAAAAAGAGGTAAATGCACTTTTTAAACGCTGCCCGCAGCTGACTGATAAGCAGTCTCATAAATAGTACGTAGGGAACGTACACTGGGTACGAGGCAAAAATGTTTTGAATAACTGTTCGAACTTACCGAATTGCCAAACTACAAAAAAAATAACTGACTTTAATCAGACAGCAGAAAACAGGTGGCATGTGGACATGGAAGCCGAAGAAGAAGACTCACTGAGAGAAGTGCCAATGTGGGCATAAGCCACAGATAGGCAGCGCGTGATATGCGGCAACCAACATTCATTACGACATAAATTCGTTTAGTTGCTGGTCGCCCAAACATTCCGACAGACTGAAACTGGTGCAAGCACTGCCACCGATAAGGCACCCACACTAACATCAGCAACAACTAACATTAGCAAGAACTGAGGCACGACTAGTACTAGTTCCTGCACTGGTCTTTGTCGATGATGCCATTGCAGCACGCATAACGCAAAGTGCTGCATACGCCAAGGAGTTGGAAACTTCTATGCTGTCTACATATATATTTGTGTGTGTGCATGTGCGCTTGCTCGACAAACGCCGTGCTACATTGTCTGTTTGCGTGCAAATAAATTAAAGTCGGGTAAGTGTACACGCGCTCTTTGCTACCATCTACCATCTACCAACTACCGTCTACCATCTACCACTGCCATCATCATTATCATCAGCAGCACCAGCACCTCTATAAAAGGGCAAATCGGCTTTAGCACCCAAACTACCCGCCATATTCGCCGCTCAGCTGTCAGCTGGAATGTGAGGCTTGCGATACAAGCGTATGTATTTAATAACTTAATAAATGCATTATACTACGGCTATATTACGAATACGAGCTGTTGGCAGCAAGAAAAAATGCAAGCAGTAAGCCGAAAGAAAAAACTCCATATACATTATAACATTATATATGTATGTATGCTGATTTATGGGACAAAAACTACATGAAATTTAATAATTTAACTAATTTAGAGATGTAAAAAGAGAAGAGAAGAGAAGAGAAGAGAAGAAAAGAGAAGAGAAGAGAAGAGAAGAGAAGAGAAGAGAAGAGAAGAGAAGAGAAGAGAAGAGAAGAGAAGAGAAGAGAAGAGAAGAGAAGAGAAGAGAAGAGAAGAGAAGAGAAGAGAAGAGAAGAGAAGAGAAGAGAAGAGAAGAGAAGAGAAGAGAAGAGAAGAGAAGAGAAGAGAAGAGAAGAGAAGAGAAGAGAAGAGAAGAGAAGAGAAGAGAAGAGAAGAGAAGAGAAGAGAAGAGAAGAGAAGAGAAGAGAAGAGAAGAGAAGAGAAGAGAAGAGAAGAGAAGAGAAGAGAAGAGAAGAGAAGAGAAGAGAAGAGAAGAGAAGAGAAGAGAGAAGAGAAGAGAAGAGAAGAGAAGAGAAGAGAAGAGAAGAGAAGAGAAGAGAAGAGAAGAGAAGAGAAGAGAAGAGAAGAGAAGAGAAGAGAAGAGAAGAGAAGAGAAGAGAAGAGAAGAGAAGAGAAGAGAAGAGAAGAGAAGAGAAGAGAAGAGAAGAGAAGAGAAGAGAAGAGAAGAGAAGAGAAGAGAAGAGAAGAGAAGAGAAGAGAAGAGAAGAGAAGAGAAGAGAAGAGAAGAGAAGAGAAGAGAAGAGAAGAGAAGAGAAGAGAAGAGAAGAAGAAGAGAAGAGAAGAGAAGAGAAGAGAAGAGAAGAGAAGAAGAAGAGAAGAGAAGAGAAGAGAAGAGAAGAGAAGAGAAGAGAAGAGAAGAGAAGAGAGAGAGAAGAGAAGAGAAGAGAAGAGAAGAGAAGAGAAGAGAAGAGAAGAGAAGAGAAGAGAAGAGAAGAGAAGAGAAGAGAAGAGAAGAGAAGAGAAGAGAAGAGAAGAGAAGAGAAGAGAAGAGAAGAGAAGAGAAGAGAAGAGAAGAGAAGAGAAGAGAAGAGAAGAGAAGAGAAGAGAAGAGAAGAGAAGAGAAGAGGAAGAGAAGAGAAGAGAAGAGAAGAGAAGAGAAGAGAAGAGAAGAGAAGAGAAGAGAAGAGAAGAGAAGAGAAGAGAAGAGAAGAGAAGAGAAGAGAAGAGAAGAGAAGAGAAGAGAAGAGAAGAGAAGAGAAGAGAAGAGAAGAGAAGAGAAGAGAAGAGAAGAGAAGAGAAGAGAAGAGAAGAGAAGAGAAGAGAAGAGAAGAGAAGAGAAGAGAAGAGAAGAGAAGAGAAGAGAAGAGAAGAGAAGAGAAGAGAAGAGAAGAGAAGAGAAGAGAAGAGAAGAGAAGAGAAGAGAAGAGAAGAGAAGAGAAGAGAAGAGAAGAGAAGAGAAGAGAAGAGAAGAGAAGAGAAGAGAAGAGAAGAGAAGAGAAGAGAAGAGAAGAGAAGAGAAGAGAAGAGAAGAGAAGAGAAGAGAAGAGAAGAGAAGAGAAGAGAAGAGAAGAGAAGAGAAGAGAAGAGAAGAGAAGAGAAGAGAAGAGAAGAGAAGAGAAGAGAAGAGAAGAGAAGAGAAGAGAAGAGAAGAGAAGAGAAGAGAAGAGAAGAGAAGAGAAGAGAAGAGAAGAGAAGAGAAGAGAAGAGAAGAGAAGAGAAGAGAAGAGAAGAGAAGAGAAGAGAAGAGAAGAGAAGAGAAGAGAAGAGAAGAGAAGAGAAGAGAAGAGAAGAGAAGAGAAGAGAAGAGAAGAGAAGAGAAGAGAAGAGAAGAGAAGAGAAGAGAAGAGAAGAGAAGAGAAGAGAAGAGAAGAGAAGAGAAGAGAAGAGAAGAGAAGAGAAGAGAAGAGAAGAGAAGAGAAGAGAAGAGAAGAGAAGAGAAGAGAAGAGAAGAGAAGAGAAGAGAAGAGAAGAGAAGAGAAGAGAAGAGAAGAGAAGAGAAGAGAAGAGAAGAGAAGAGAAGAGAAGAGAAGAGAAGAGAAGAGAAGAGAAGAGAAGAGAAGAGAAGAGAAGAGAAGAGAAGAGAAGAGAAGAGAAGAGAAGAGAAGAGAAGAGAAGAGAAGAGAAGAGAAGAGAAGAGAAGAGAAGAGAAGAGAAGAGAAGAGAAGAGAAGAGAAGAGAAGAGAAGAGAAGAGAAGAGAAGAGAAGAGAAGAGAAGAGAAGAGAAGAGAAGAGAAGAGAAGAGAAGAGAAGAGAAGAGAAGAGAAGAGAAGAGAAGAGAAGAGAAGAGAAGAGAAGAGAAGAGAAGAGAAGAGAAGAGAAGAGAAGAGAAGAGAAGAGAAGAGAAGAGAAGAGAAGAGAAGAGAAGAGAAGAGAAGAGAAGAGAAGAGAAGAGAAGAGAAGAGAAGAGAAGAGAAGAGAAGAGAAGAGAAGAGAAGAGAAGAGAAGAGAAGAGAAGAGAAGAGAAGAGAAGAGAAGAGAAGAGAAGAGAAGAGAAGAGAAGAGAAGAGAAGAGAAGAGAAGAGAAGAGAAGAGAAGAGAAGAGAAGAGAAGAGAAGAGAAGAGAGAGAAGAGAAGAGAAGAGAAGAGAAGAGAAGAGAAGAGAAGAGAAGAGAAGAGAAGAGAAGAGAAGAGAAGAGAAGAGAAGAGAAGAGAAGAGAAGAGAAGAGAAGAGAAGAGAAGAGAAGAGAAGAGGACGTCGTCCTCATGAACTCCAAAACAAAGGCATGGAAATATGTGTTGCATCTCAAACGGTTGACAACATAAAACAGTTTTACGTAATTGCCCACTCAAAAGTCGGTTAAGACACTGAGGTATGTCCTGGTACACCTGCTCGCCTGTGCACATCCCAGTACAAGAGGCGCAGGCATAGTTCCGTGCACTGTGGACGGCATTGCCGCGACGCGAGGACTGTGCCCGTATTTGAACAGCAAGCCCAGCTATAACAACATATATGAGGTTGGTGTTTTGTAAACAAATTAAACAATTAATTAGATTCCATGTTCCATGCAAATCCTATTAGGTGCAACAGTGTGTCGCAGCCACTTTCATGCATACTTGATTTGTCAGTTTTGGTGCAAGCTCGCAAAAACGTAAGAACATTTTAGGATCCGTTAGCCAACTGTTGCGCTATAAACACATAGAGGTCGGAGCATATTGTGGGCGAGAGGGCAAGTGGGGTTAGTTGTGAACTGGTCCGTGCGGCTGGTGAGCTGGTGAGCTGCTTAAAAATTTAATGGGCCTTAGCATGTGGTGCTTGCTCTGAGGTGTTTCCATTTAAATTTCAAGACAAGCGCCATTTAAAGTTGAGCTATGCGTTAAAATTTAAACTACTTGACAGCTATGTATGCTCACGCATAAGTCACACTCCACTTAGGTGTGTTGATAAAGTGAGAAGAGAAAAGACAGCAGCAGTCCAGCACTACGACCCAGACCCAGAGTCAGATTCAGTACCTGGTTCAAACCCCATCAGCACCAACAGCCGCTAGACATCGTTGTGGAAAGTTTCCATAGCTATTCATATCTATGCATGGGTGTGCTGGTAAGGTAATTAGAAAATTTTATGTGATTACTACTTGCTTGTTTAACATTTTGGGCAACATACTTCCATCCTTTAACAAACACACACAGAGAGGCGCGCGCGCCATGTGGAAAAAAGGCACAACATGCAACTGCGCCAATGATGCGAAGTAAAGTACAAAAGCGGCTTTTAGAATATTAATGGAATACTAAATACATATAACGTGTAAAGCGGCATACTCACACACATACATACACATTAAAATGAGTGTTCGAGGGGTGGTAAAAAACTTGGGCGAGCGAAAACGTCAACTAATTATCATTATCCTGCTCGTCAGGCAACTCATTTTCAAGAAAATTACTTCTAACTTATATAAATCTACAAATTTGCTTCTGTTGTAAGGCATAACTTGAAATAATTTAAACAAAAGCGAATTTCATACTTAAATTCTAGTTCAAACTCGAAGTAGAATAAGTGGAGAGGTAATTGCCAAGTCTTTTCATATGTGTCACTTGCCTAATTGCCTCAGCACCTACTCCAAGGCATCCGAAATTGTCAGGAAGTTGAAAATTTAATATATTCTAGTCGGATACTCCCGGTGGCACGTGCCAATGCCTTGTTCGTTTCATTCGGCCATAAGCTGCGTACCCACACAGTAAAAGTACTTATAATTTAGTATATAGCAAATCAACTTTAATGATTTTCATTTTAGCTGAATATATATCCCTAAAAATTAACTTTCTATTACAATACTTTATATTGCTTGCTCTTCTATTAAATAATATTTGATATTCTTATTAAATTTTGTTCAGGTCTATTAGAATTAACAAAAATAAATCTAATTACTTTGCTAATAAGCTGGAAAATTAAAAAATAACAAAGATAGATTGATAATCAAATGATTTCTTCGTCAAAGTATTTGATCAAACGAATACGAATATAGCAAGTAAGCGCATTAAAAGCTTTGCCAATTTCAATTAATGTTTTTGTTACACATTTGTGGCATCTCCACATATTCATTAGAAATCATATTATTAGTACAGGAATGAGGGTAAACCAAATTTACATTGCGCAGCAATGCAAAATTTTCCAAAGTGCTAAAATTGCTAGTTTGAGCTTTTTTCTGCATTCAACATCATGAATGGGCATTTGAACGCAAGCAGGCATATTGGCTTTCTAGACTGCCCGATAATATTAAAAACAATAAATGTAAAGTGAAGAAACATACCTGTGTGATATATTTAGCAATGGTATACAGCTCGGACCCACCTATTACACATCGCAAATAAAGTGAATCGCAATAGAGTATTGTGTTGTCGGTCCCAACCGATTGTAGTCATTTAGCGACATTTAGCTCATAGAGCTTTTTTTCAACAGATGTCAAGCTTACTCTGACTCAAACCGTTGTAGGCGGGCAATATTAGCTCGAAAAGTAACTCAATTGTCGCTCAAATTCTCTAAAACGAACTAGTCACCGACGAGCGAGCGTCGCGCGACGTGAGCTACGCTCGCCTTCGGATCCTCGTCGGCAACTCCCACAAATGAGCCTGGCGTGTCCTCGGCGGCCTCGGCGCTGCCTTCGCTTAGACGCACCCACAAAGCACTTCAAATGGCATTGAATTCAATTGAAGTGGTGCTAGAAGGCGTTAACCAACGAAACACTCGGCTTGAGTCGTCGCCCCGCTTCGCTTTGAGTGCTTTGAGCGGAAAAAGTGCGCAAAATCCTTGTCGTCGAATAAAAAAAGTGTTCGTTCAGCCAATTGCAAGCGGCAGTGGAAAATATGTTGCTTTCTTTGTTAGTTGCTGTTTTTTTCTAATTTATATATATACTTTATTTATTTGTTTGTTATTATATTCATTTATTTTTGTATTTATACATATATATATATATATATATATATATATATATATATATATATATATATATATGTATATATATATATATGTATACACATATATGTATATTGCTGATATGGTTTCCATATGTATATATATATATATATATATAATTATATAGATATATAGATATATGTGTATAAACTTATCGTGCAAAAAAAAAGACATCTACTTAACTAACAAAGAATATTACAATTATACTCGTAAATTCCCATTTAAAAGCATTTTTGTTTCAAACGTTTTCACACACTCTCTAAATGGCATACATATGTGTATATTTAACGGCAATATTTTAACATCCTATTCATATTCATATTCCTACATATAAATAGCTCTTATAGTTCATTGAATGATACTTCATTGTCTTCGTATTGTGATTAATATTAGATTTTCGTTATTTACTGATAGCATTTAACAACAATTGCTACAAACGCTTTCAATATGTATCCTATACTCGTATGCACTTATCAGATTTCCGACCTATATACATAAGCTTTTCCGTGATTACATTTATTGTACATGTTGAGTCAAAATTATCGTCTTCTGCATGTAGGAAATGTGTGTTGAGATACATTTATGTTATATATATAACATTTGTCAACAAATACATCGCTCATTTGTCTTCGGACGATTCCGATACTTGGAAAAAATTTCTATTCATTCCAGCTGAAGCTCAAACATAGATTGTTGTCAAGAAACGAATAGATCTTGGCATGACTGCCCATCAAAATAATCCTACATATGTGGAAAACAAGCTGAGTCAGTTCAAATATGATTCTGAAAATGAAATCTAGTTCTGGTCCTATTTGTTGAAGAGAGGCACCGTCTTAAATTTGATTGGGCTGATGATGGTGGCCCTTGCACCGAATATAATTGCCATTCCTATGTGCTGGTCGGGTAGTTCTCCCACTTATATATTAGCATTACATTTAACTATATATAGTATTACTTAGTTGTAGACTTCGTATGTTGATATTTTAACCGCATGTACACAACGTGCAAGTGCAAGAAGCTCTCGATTTTGTTCTCGTGTTCAGTATTCATATTCATATATTGGTATATAGAGGGGCTAGTTGGGGCTTTAGTTCGATTAATAAAAATAGCTGTAAACCCCGATATATATGTGTAATTGAAAACATATTGTATTAGTTGATTCATATTTTTTCAATATATATAGACAGACATACATACACAGATGTTACAATTACAGCTAGCATTATTCAGATTCTCGACAATCTCTTGCAGTATTGTGGAACGGTACATCGGCCGCCATGAGTACTTTATGGCCTACAACTATGTGGCCTATTTATCAGTTTTACTAAATTCTGTGTAATGTTGAGGATAATTACGTTTTGGAAACATAGTAATATATGCTTGTATATTTAACATATAATGATATCGATGTTAATATACTCCCATCTATATATATTCTTAATGCTCTTGACTTAACTTATATAGCTATAGGCCTTTCAGAAAGTATCTAATACAAGCTGTATACAATGATGTATTCGCGTCGTTGTTTAAGTACAATATTTGTTATATTATTTGTTGCAAATGATTTTTGCATTTCAGTTTTGTCTGGCCAGCTTGAGAGTTATGTTATGGTCAAACAGACTTGTACACTATGTGTATGTATGTGTGTTTTATTATTCAAACAAACACACACACAACTATATATATATATATATGTATATATATATTCTCATTACTTATTTGTATATACAATGTATGTGTGTAAGAGTATATGTTATGCCCATATGCTGTGAACACCAATTATGATGCGCTATGCTCGCTATATAATCTATAATTACGTTGCATATCCATATATCATGGCTATATAAAATAAGTCTGCTTAAAGATGCATGCACAGACAGACACACAGTCACAGACATGTGCGTGTGTGTACGTGTAAGATGTTTCAGTGGTATAATTCTTATATGCGGGACACTCTCTCCTCCAGATCAACTTATCATCTGCAAACCGTGGAGTCATCGCCGGCGCATATCGAATGGGGCGAAGCGAGGAACAGTTTGCCGTTAAAGCAGGCACACAGCTGGAAGACTCGATGCATGTGATCTCGATTCTGAGCAGATCCCATTATCGGAGGCTGGGCAGTGCGCAAGTTGGGCATAATTATCTTGGAGGACTCCAATCGAAGCTGTGCAGTTGATATAGGGGAACAGGAAAAAGGGATATATTGCATATGCAGGCATTAGCTCAACTAGAATCGGCTATTCCAGTAGTGCTTCAATGGAATATGGCTAGGATATGTATTTATACTCACGCTGCCATCAAGTGCGCGCAACTTGACATCCTCCAGAGCTATCAGCTCGATTCCTCCGGCTCGCGATTGTAAATTGATATCTTTAGCGGCTGTTATCTCTAATTGACGTGTTGGCGACTCAAGTCTGCAATAAACTCAATGAATTAAAACATAATAATAAAAAACCAACGAATTAATGTTATTTCTTATCGATGGCTTAATGTGAATTTTAATATGTGAATTTTGTCTGCTTGTCTTTAGCGCTACCCTTCCTCAGTTGGAGATAATATTTCTGCTACTATTAGGGAATTGATACCATTTTAATATAACTGTTTTGATTATATCGCCTATTTGTCAAAGGCTGTTCCTGCAGTCCAGCAGGACACTAACGGGAAAAAAAAGAAAATGAAAGAGAAACGAAACAGCCCGCCGGTCATCAGCAAATTTGTCAATGTAAACGTTATTACAAGCATCGCTCGCACGGCTGTTAATGGTCCGTACACACTTTTACGACCTCAAATCCCGTCCCCACGCTGGCAGACGGCACACGAGTTATCACCACAATATTCCAATATAGACCCAACGATTCCCTGGCAATAAAAAAAAATGAAATAATCAATGCCCTCGAGCGTTTTTCAATTCAGTCGTCGTCGTCGCCACCGATGCCCATTTCAATGACGACGGCGGACCCACCCCCCTTCCCTCCCCCCGCACACACATCACTCATCACATTTCTGCATATGAGTATGAGTGTGTGTGTGTGTGTGTGCATGTGTGCATGCTGCATGCATACATGTGTGTACGGCCGTGTGTAAATATTTTCACTCTTCAACAAGCTACATGCCAACACCTCACGAGTGTCAGCGTTTTGTGTTTTGCCTGTTGTTGTTGTTAATATTGTTGTTGTTGCCGCCGCAAAGGTGATGGCGACGTTGACATACACAGTTGAGCATTAAGAGCACGGGCGGGTGTTTTTTGTTTGTTTTTAATTTTTTGTTTCTGAGATTTTGCCGTGCCCGATTAATGTGTTTGGTGTGCGCACACACACACACATATATATGTATATATATACACACACATATATATGTATATATATATATATATATATATATATATATGTTGATGTATATGTATGTGAGATATGTGTGTTATGGATTCTACGAAATTTATTACTGTGTTGAATTTCAGCACTGTGTGGAATTTCACTGCGGCATTCCAGTCGATCTCTGTGCTGGGTGGGCATTGTTTTCATCCGTGCTTGGCATAATGACTTCGTCACGCAATGTGTAACGCACTGCGAAGGCTTTCTTGCATGGAAGCAAATGCATCAGATTTGGTATGATCATACATACATGCAGACATATCTTCCTATCCTACTTGTGTATGCGCTATTTTGCCCAGTATCGGGGCATTGATTCATTTGAAAATTCGTTTATACACAGATGTGTGCGAGGGTATTTCGTCTTCCGTACTGTTGGGCGGTTATTTTTTACGGTGTTTCATTCAGTATTATTGGTATTCATAATAGGCTTCCTTCAATTGATTAAATTACTCTGACAAATTTTAAGGCAAACGAACATATTTATGTATTTATTACAGACTATGGTTATTGCATTTCATTTAATATAATTGTATAAATCAATTATGATCATGTTCTGACTTTTAAAGATGCCTTTGTGAAAAAAATCGAATATATATATATATATATATATATATATATATATATATATATATATATATATATATATATCTATGCCTTTGTGAAAAAAATCGAATATATATATATATATATATATATATATATATATATATATATATCTATGGAGTGGTGATAATTCTTTTTGGCAACTGCACACTGTGGCCCTTAGGTATCAAACACTTACCTGAGCTCCCGGCCCGGCTCAGCGCGAATATGCGGTGTTTGTATGGACTCCCGGAAGATGGCGCCACCCTCTCCCTCGATGCGGAGCGAGTGTGCTCCGATAGTGACTTGATTTCGATTTACCGAAAATAAATTTCGTCCAGTGGTATCGTTGATGCGAAATCCCGCTGACAGACATTCAAACTTATCATGCCCCAAGAATAAATGATTCTCGAGCACACCGTTCGGGTCACGTGTATTGATTGAAAAATTACGTGAGGACTCTGTTAATGATGCCGTCAGAGACGAAGGAAAGAGATACAATTTACACGAAGTACTTTAAAAAGATGTAAGGAAATGCAATACTTGATTTTGTTTTTATTTAAATATATGATTTTAATAGACTTGATCACAGTCTCAAAGCCCATTCAAGGGACAATCAAATCAGAGTAAATAATGTTCAATGAAAATCTAACACACATGCGGCGCATGATTCTATAAGCGTATGAATTCCATACGTATGTCAGACATAAAAAATAAATACATGTGACAATTTGCATTGCTTGGCTTGGCATGGTGCGAAAACCCTAACCAGACCGCATAGTGAACTGTCATGAAATTGTCCTTTTTGTGGGACTCGCTCTCTGTCGTTTATTGCTGCAGAATTAGGTCTTTAACTGAATATTTTTGCAAGGACATGCGACCTTACCTTTGCCTTCATCCGTCTTCTTTGACTGAGCTACGGATATCGCATATGCTGCCTATCTGTAATTGTACATCGCTTGATTGCTGTAGACCGCAGCGGTAACAGCTGCGATCTCATTTGATAAGATACCACCTCCGCTTGTCCATTCACGCCTTACAGGATGTCAGTGGCAACTTTCATACACATATGCATATTAATGTACGTACACACATATATATGCAGGGAAAGGAATGAACTTTTACCGGCTGGCTATCTGCGAATCTACTGATTTATGGCCCGGGTGACAACGGCACACATTTGTCGTGAACAGGCTCAACTCAACTGGAGGCAGTTGCCCTTAGGCTGTGGGCTGGGCAAAGGCAAATACAAATTAGCCAGGCTAAATCGAATACAAAGTGTTTCTTGACTGAGGTGATGTATTCCGAACTTTGACTTCTATCTAATTATATATTCAGCGTAGAACAAATAGAAAAACTTCAGTTGACGTAACAACTAGACCTGACTATGGAGGTATATTCATTTGGCTTTGTATTCAGTATTTATGAGAAACACTTACCAATGGATATCGGCTGTCCGTGCCTAGAGCGTATTGTCGAAGCCCGCAGCATGTCCATAATGACCGTCTGACCAGTGAGTTGGATGCCACCGGGGACGATTTTCAGTTGACCCATGCCGTCCTGAAATAGCAAGGCTTACAAATTGAAACTACTGCTAGTAGACAGTCGATTGGCGGCAACTTTACGTACCGTTGAGAACTCCATCACCTTGATTATCCATAGTGTCAACACCAAGTTTGTTATAATTAGGAGCATTAACAGTAACAGCAATGTGTATAGGCACTTTTTACGCCAGCCGATTAGGCCAAGATACATCTCGATTCCATCGACGAAGCCACCCACATTCTCGTGCTTGTTGGCACCCAAAGATGAGCCGCCTTTCCCGCCGGCTGACACAATAGTGCGATTCCCCCTCTCCACACCTGGCCTCGTTGTCATTATTGTAGCCGTCTTAGCGGAGGAGGAGGCGGTAATGGCACTGCGCGGGCCACCCTCGCCGGCATTGCTGCGTGCTAAAATGCCCGCTTGGCCGGTTTTACTTTTTCGCGTTTGCTTTGGCGTTGCTCTGATGGTCTGGTGGTGTCCTGTTCCTGCTGGCATTGACATTGTGGTTGCTCTACAAACTCCAACTTCTGCACTGCCACCGGCCAGCATCGCTATCAATTGACTTTCCTGGTCCTCGTCCAGGTCCTCGTCCCGTCCTGGTCCTGTTCTGGTCCTGTCCTCGTTCGATTGCCTTTTCTGCTTTATTCCTTTAGCGATCCGCTTCGTTTGTGTGTGCCGTCCATATTAATAACATAGCCGCTGAATCAACCAAAGCTAATCAAATTCTGTTTACAATTCCTATACTAAAACAAGTAAGAACGTTCCAGTCGGGCGCTGCCGACTATTTATATAAATATATATAAATATATATATATATATATATATATACAATTTTTGGTAAATTAATAGAGGAGGTCAAGGGTAACGTCGTAACATATACTTTTTTAGGTCGAAAGTGTCTTATGTAACATCATTCTCAAATCTCATTTTGCACACTAATCTTAGTGGAATACAAGAACTCGAGCTAGTACAGAAATGTTCATGTATTATGAATATGAGAGGTATGCTTACTATGCGTAACATGCTTACGGAGAAGTGAACAGCGATTTAATTACAGATTTTTATTCAATCTTTGATATTGCTCCGTCGATATGGCTCCGCTGACATCAGTTGTTGGCTTCACACGTGCAATTGTTAAATTATGCATAACTGCATATCAAAGTATGCACTTTTGCATTCATATATGAAAGCATGCATAGGTCTCAGATATGTAGATAAACAGCCACTGCCAAAGATGAAAGCTACATACGGATTCAGACACATATACAGACACAGATTTACAGATATATACATAATCTGATGCACTCACTTGCATGAGCTGTGCTGTCCCCACCGACGCGTCGGGTCTGCAGCCTGGCAATGGCAAGTACAAATTTTGTGCATTCATTAGGTTTTCCCGTCAAAAGAAATAAAAAAATTACGTGTAAAACTGTTGGCGTTGAGTCGACCTGACTATTCGATACTCTGTTCACAGTGATCGTCATAGGGCGTGGTAGAAATCTGTTTACCTGTTCTTCTTACAACTATTTAGAAATATGTAAGTCCACCTCAAAAGCTGCTGAGCTCTCATACATAGACTTGTCTGGTGTAAATAAATAAACTACAAATATGAGTTCACTTTACGAGAATCATTAATATAGCAATTGAGTATTACGAAATAAAATATATGTACATAAAAAAATACATATTTGTGGACTGAACTATAAACTTGGGTTGACTTTCTACTTGTACTGGGCTACATACTCTTGTAGAAGACCTAGTTCTTAAATGCTAAGTTGAGTCAATTAAAAATAAACCAGAAGTGGAAATTATCTAAATATAGAAAATATGTGTATGTGTCTTTCTTTGCATTTTCATGGCCACAGCGAGAATAGCGTTTGGCGTGCGTCGTGAGCGTGAAACACATTTTTGGTGCGCTCAATAAAAATATAGAATTCAATGTGTAGATAGATATTTTCTCAGCTATTGAGAGCGATTTTCCTTTATTCCGTAAGAATATTGCGTATTCAGTGTGATTTATGGGTTTGCTTTGAATCTGTGTTACAATTCCGCTGCACACACACTCACACTAGCACATAGTAAACTAGTGAATGTTTCTTGCTCGTATGCACCTGTATATTTCCACAGGTATTCAATGTGGTATTCTGTGGTCATTTTATGACTCTTTTTGAACTATCATCATATCCATGAGTTTAGCTTTATGATATTATATACTCGAGCAAGAGCAATCTCACCTCTCTGACCTTGACTTACGTATTTGGCCCGATTTGGTACACCAAGACGGAAAATGTTATTGCTAATAAAATTATTTCGAAATTAATTTTTTCCCACCTCAATTTTGGCAAAATTTTCAGTGCATTCGAGGTTTGTTTATACAGTGCTACTTAACAGCTGAAAAATTGTTTATAGATTCCCAAAGTAAATAAAAGTTTTGTTAGCAAATTAATGGTAAAAGCCAATTGGCTTTGAAGATTTTCACAAGCCTCAACGAGCTATTTTTAAGCATTGCATAGTACATATTCTTTTGACCTTAAGCACATGGACGAACTGCTGAAAATTTTTAATTGCAGCTTAGATACTTAAGAGCATAATAGCTTGAGAAATGTGTCAAATCAAATCAAAGCAAATCAATGTCAATTAAATCCTCAACAAGGAATCTATCAAATTGGAATTATTGTGGCTTAGGCACAGCCGCTGACTGCGACTGACCACAGACTAGACAAAAAAGGGAATTAAATGAATTCAAATTATTTTCTGGCGTTGCGCGGAACTGAATGGACTTAACTTGTTTGCCCTTGAAAAGGGTAAGTAATGCATATTGCAATTAAATGACATTCGCTGACTTTCTCTAGCTCAGGGCTTATTTACCTTCGATATATTCACATACCTATCTGTGAGTTCTCACTTTTTTGCAGTTTCAGCAATGCATTGTGATCGAGTGACATAACTCGAGCTCTTCGCTTTTCCAAATAACTTATCTTATATGATTTCTAACTCAATAAATATACTGATTATCAGATGTAGATCATTTTCACTTTTTAAATAGAATATACATATTTTCTTTTTGCAAGGATAGACAAAAAATAGAATTTGTTTTTCTTGTGAACTCAATTAAGTTGAATAGGCGATGGCGACTTACCTTAGTCTACAAAACACTTTTGGAAACTCAACGGAAATTTCAGTGGCAACAAAAACAACTAAAGAGTTCGAAACTACTTGAAATTGCAGGCGGTGTGTCTATGCGTATGTTCAAGGATAATATGAGGGTCTGCAAGGGACTTGCACAAAACGTTTTCATTATGTTCCTACATACATATAGCCATAATCTCAAAAAAGAACTCGGACAAGCAGTCAGACTGACTGCCTTAATGGCGGTCGGGGAACGTGCTCTGTAAGCGGTAACTAGAGCCCGAACGAATGCAAATACCCAGCGAGTTGATTTAGTATCTGCAGACAGCCGGTTATTACACGCACTCGAATGGCGAGCAAAAGGTTTACTGGGCGGAAATAAGGGACAGGGCAACTATTACTTGCAGTAGCTGCAAAAGCGACGGCTGCTAGCACGTACGTCCAGTTTTAGTTAAGTTACAGACATACATATACATATCTATATATATATGTATGTATGTAGTTGCCGCTTAGTTAATGTTGCATGTTCCCATCGTTGTTGCTGTTGTCACACGTTTTTATTGCCCGAAATGCAGCATATGCTCCAAATTATTCGGCTGCAGTGGAAAGCAGCACATCACAGTGAACAAACGATTTCTACATAATAACGGTTCGAATCAAACATTTATGTATCATATATAAAACTTTATTTAAGTGATCTCAATCTTTAATAGCCATAACAACTTTTTCACTTCTTTTCAAAAAGATGAAAATAAATGTTTTAAGTTCAAGTCTAAATGGTTAAACCTTTTCATAGCTAATTAGAATTTGATGTCCTTGGATATATAGATCAAATATATTTGAAAGGCCCTGCACTAAGCCCTATATTTAATTGAGATTTCTTAAAAATGTTGGATTGACATAAAGGTACTTGCATAATGAGTGAAATATATAAGTTTTGTAATTTTACGAAATTCAAATATATTTTCTTAGCTGCTGCTAAGATGCTTCATGTGGCATGTATAGGTAAGCTTGACTGTAGTAGGGCATTTGCATGTGCGAGTATGCTTGTGAATGTGGACACACAGTTTCGGAGACGGAAACTTATATAAAGTTGTTCAAAAGTCCTTGACAATGGGCAATTCGAAGCAAAGTAGGCTTATTGCAAGCAATAACTAGAGAGGAGGCATACTCAGAGGGGCCAAGTGGAAGGCGGGCGGCACACACTTGGTCATTCATTCTTAAATAAAAATAATAGCATTGTCCTGACATTAAGTTATCAACAACAGCCAACACACATGTTCGCCTAAGCTGATGGGGGTCGGGCTCGTATTTGCGTGTTTGTGTCGAGGCGATGTCTATTTTGTCCCTGTGTAGAGTCCCCTTTAGACAGCCAGCTACGACTCATATCAAGCTTCGTCTTTTAGTTAGTGTGCTAGTTACTTAGCTTGTAAATTTTGGGAACGAAATCAGGTCCAGTTGTTGTCGTTACTCTTGCTGTCACGAAAAGATTTTTATTCATATCACGCGTATGGGCGATAAACCCGAAATGTTGAAAGCCCGCACTAAGTTTCAACTCTAAAATTTACTCCAATTTCTTTTTTGATTTTTTTGTTTTGCGAATTCAATGTTTTTATTTGTATAGAACGGAGCAATGTAACAATTTTGCACTCCTTAAAATATACTTTATACTAGCTAAAAAGCTTATAAGGATTTTATTCTTTAACTAGATCGACTTTAAATTCATTGATTAATGAATCTATGTACTCTTTTAGAATAGAGCATGAAAGGCAGTATTCTTAATGTTATGCGACACGATCGGTATCAAAAATTATGGTCCCATCTCTCTGTAGTTGGTCTGATTGATATCTGAGATTTTATTTATATAAAGACACATATCTTCCTTTATTTTATTAATTAGATGATTACTTATTTTGTTAACTAGAAAGAGATCTCAAAATTTGTATGATAATGGAGGTACATACTTCTATTTTAAATAATGGATTACAGATTGCACTTTGAAATTTATTTATAATTTTTGTTATTTTCTTCAACCGGTTTTTATCTTTGAATTGAATTGAACTAATGATTTATAGATTTGAAAAAGACTTTGTAAGCGACGATAAGAATGGGCACTCAAGTTATAAGTATGTGAGCACAGGATAGTTTTCAAACATTAACATTTTAATCATTTGCGATTATAAAAAAATTTAAAAAAAGGAAGTGTCACACAAAATGTTGAAAAAAAAATAACCGATGCCGGAGTGTATCGAATCTTGAGAAAGTAACAACTGTTCGACTGTGTGTTTGACGTAAACCGCCGCTACGGTGAACTGAAGTCGTGAACGTTTGCAAAACAACTGACGGCACACTCACTTCTGGTCAAACATCAACACTTCCGCGGCCGCTGCGGCGGCAGCCAGTGGAAATTGACACTGGCTGCCAGTGGCAGTCGCTAAGACGTCGTGTCTAGAAAAGCTTTTGCCGAACGCTAGCCAAAAGTTTCACTCAAATCGGACTCGTTTGCCCGTTCTGGTAGGTCGGGTGCGAGCGGTGAGCGTCGGCTCCATTCGGTTCCATTCGGCATGTCGCCTTCGCTGGTTTGTTTACCTCTTCGAGCATTCAACACGTGGTTCTCAACTCTTAGAATTCGCTTTGTTTACCTTTTGCCCCTGAGTAAGTAGCCAGTCATAATCAAATATACATATGTTCTTATTCAATTTTGGCTCCACTCCGCTAGTTGCAGTCCAATAATTAACTATTTACTATTACATAGATAATGCATACTTTATTGTAAAAATATTTGAATATAGTAACGATGGCATTGCGATGATATTCATCGCATATTCATGCATGTAGTCGCTAGCATATTCCTATAAAGTGCAAATGGTGCTTTTTCCCCCAAATGTAGTGAATTAAGTTTAAGTAAAATAGATAAATTATTAATTGTTGTCATCTGCATGCGTGTGTTTGGGGATGTAAGAGTTCTTGGCTCGGTGGGACAGTGAAATAAAAAAGGGTTGAGTCCTTCGTGCCTTTTTGTCGGTTAGACTCTGTATCCTTGAGCGTGTTTGCAAATTAAAAGCGTTTTCATCTTTGGCCAGAGTTCATAATTTTTGCGCCTTTCATTAAGACCTCTATGTAGCATGCGTGGGTTGCACACACATTGGTCCTTTTAATTGTTCGTTCCAACAGCTGCTAAAGGGCATTCGGGACCCAGATGCCAGGCTGCCTGAGCATGGGCAGCAAGGGAAGGTTTGGCAGCGCTTGAAAGGAAGGAGCTACCGGATTTGGGCCACAACTTATGCAGTGGAGATACTTTCACGTTATTTACATATATACACAAAATGTTGTAAGCGCCCGCTCCGCAACTTATCTTTTGCCTATTGTGAAAAGTCGCCCACTCTTTGGCTAGGCATAGTTGATGTAGATGTGGGCGTGGCTTATCTGCCCAGAGGCTTTGCGGAACCACATATCAACCAAAAACCCTTGTAATTGTGCCGTCCTATGCCGCTTTACATTTTATTCACAAAGAGGCACGCCAGACCATCCACACACAGCTGTTAATTGTCCTCTAAAGCCAAGGAGTCAGCTTGCGGGCACAGTTGGCGTCCTCGACATTGTGGATTTTCTGCATATATAATTTGTAATTTTAAAACTAGTTTTTCGCTCTATTTTGTTCTTGGATGTGACAGGTCACGTTTACTAGAAAAATAATGAGCTTAAACCTGAGTCTATCGCAATATGTCAGCCGTTTGAGTTGTGTTTCACGCAGTACCTATACAAATAGAAAAAGGATATGAAAGTCTGTGCTAGCTCACTTCACAAGTATAAGTTATAATCCGACTCGAGTAATATATGTATGTAAAAACATATATAGTTAATCTAGCCATATCTGTCTGTTTTCTCTAAGGGTCTTTGGGTATGCGGAATGAATGGGTCTAGGAAAAGTTGCATTACTATTATTATTGGAATTAAAGTCGACTGTAAATGTGACTCTGTAATGCCCTGTTGAGTGGTATATTCAGAATCAAATGAGAATTGCGTGATTGTAAATTGATTGCAATCAGAAAAACGTATTATTAAAATGGTCATTAAACATGAGGGGCATAGCTGTTCACCTTTGAAGCTCGTAAAAAGACTCTGGCTCTCCTGGAAAACGCAGACGAAATCTATATGGGCAACTCAATGATAGCTCGCCGCAGCTAAACTTTGTGTGCTGTCAACGCCAAACACCGAACGTCAATATAGAGAAATGTCCGTCATAAAGCAAGTGGAGACATTGCGAGACAGACAGCCATTCCAGTTGCCGATGAGCCAGACAACTAGTCAGCCAGTCAGCCAGCCAGTCCATCAATTGTTTCAACGTGAGTGGGAATAGTTGTTGTCCTTTTTTTTTGCTGATGGCATCATCAGCCCATCGGCAGGGAACCAAATAGCATCAACGTCGCCATCATGCACAGCACTGGTCTTTCCTTCCTTTTCCTGTTCCTAGCATTGGCATTGGCACTGGGCTGCTGCAAATACCGAAGTACACCAAAAACCAACCAACTAACGATCGGCAAAGCGACACGATAGTGTCGGTCCAACAGATGTGTAGAAGTGCCTTCTGTTTGGCTCCAGCTCCAGTTCCAGGGGCAGTGGGAGTGGGAGTGGGATTGGAAGTGGCAGTGGGAGTGGGAGTAGCAGTGGCAGTGGCATTGGCAGAGGCCCAAGCACGAGTACAGAGAAATCCCATGAATAATTCCACTTCAATTCCACTTTGTATATTTCATTTTTGTGTTGCATACATCATGACGGCAGCGTCAATGACAGACGACAGCAATTGGCTTTGATAACGTTTGCTCTTTTGCCTTTCTATCGTGGCGCGGGTCGAAGGGTATTGTCTGACTGCTCATTCATCGCATTCCACAACTCGGCCAATGCGCATCATGTACTTATTAATCAACAATAATTCTCGTTCTTTTCCCATTTCGGTGTAATTTTTAAGCCTGGCCTCAAACCGACACCAGGTCGGCCCCGGCCTGGCTCTGCGTGCATTAAATAAACTTGTGTGTCAAATTTTGATCAATTATTCAGTTGAAATGCTGGACAAATCTACTCACCACATTTACCCATTTGCAAATTGAATGATGGATTTATGAGTTTACAGCATTAAGTCGTTTGCTTTTTGATGGAATTATATAAGAGTATATTACAAATGTTGCCATCAATGAACAAGCGCACATTCAACTTTCAACATTCGACATTCGTACATACATAAATGCATTTGCATTCGTGGACATAGACAGTTAGTGGAAAGTGCATCGGCGTGGATTATTCAAATAAAAATATAACAAGAGTCCTTCCGTTTCTGATACACTGCACACACACATATATGCATCGATATATATGCAGATATGTGTGTATGTATTTAGAGGTGTGTATGTATGTAGTTAAGTCAACTGGAAAGGTGCGCGATTGGCGAGCTGACAGCTGTGCAGGAAATTCTGTGAAAAAACTTCAAGAGTTTGCTTATGGCAAATTTATCAATTTGGATTGAAGACTTATGGACAGCCCAAAAAAATTATTAGTTGGATAAGTCCAGCGGCTGTATATGTATGTGTGTATGCTTGGATGAATGCATATGAATATCGAGCAAATGCAAACAATGTCAAAAGCTCCAGAGCTTCAGTTGAAGAGACTCTCGACTCTAAGCTCTTCTGATAAGTGTGATTATTAATGTCCTTAAATTAGCTACTTTTGTGAATTCAAACAGTATTATAATATTACAGGTAGCTGTAGCTGGTTTATGTTTAGAAGCTATGCGATTGTGTGTCAGTCAAACAAATGTCGATTTAGTTGCAGCTTCACAGTCCTTAATTAGACGCTCTATCAAAGAATACATTCGGTTAGCTTACCATTCTCATTGCTGTGCAGCCTCTGCGAAGTCCATAGTAAAGCCTATGAACGCAGCCCAAGCGCAGTCGCTGGAGCAAGGAGTTTATGCGTGCGTGCGTATGCATGTGTGTATGTGTGTGTGCATGTATTGCTGTATATATATATATATATCTTAAATAAGCATAGAATGTTTGGAATATCAGCTCTTCGCAGGGTTCAGGGGATCTCCTAGTCAGGTACCGCCGACCAGAGCTTTCTCACTTGTTTATTTATATAACTGATTTGTAAACTGCAATAATTAGGATTATTGCTTAGGTTCACTTTGGCTACTAAAATTATCATTTGTCTTGTCATTTGAACTCTCGTTAAATTAGAAATCTGTCTTATATTTATGCTGCTTATTAGCGAGTAAATGAGTACGTGGGACACTTTATGACGGAAAGTTGCACTCGCATATACTATTACAAGTAAATGCTGGCTAATGAGGAAAATTAATATAGCACTATACACATGCCACCATATGCGGTATATACAGTATGTACAGTAATGTAAATGAGCAGATTTATGTGCACATAAACTCCTCATCAGGTTTCACTTTCCTGCTCTGAGCACATGTAGCCAAAGTACGTAGGTAAGCACTCTTGCGTTCAGTTGTCTAAGCGATTTTTGATTACACTACCGTCGGAAATTATCATACATCCTTCAGCTTGAATAATTTTAAAGAAGACTCTCGCGCCTGCCGTTATCCTCGCCCACATAGCTCGGGATGAATAGTCACTTCAAACCTTGCTTGTATTAATACAGACACCGATGAGGCCTTGAACACAAAGGGTAAAAACTCAAAGGAAGGAAAAGTTTGAAACTTTGAACTGATTGACTGTAAGCTACTCAGGCTTCGTCAATTATTTATTTGCCCATCACAATTACAAACTTTTTTCATTGAACTGAAATGTGTAAAGGAAGCTTATTTATTGCCATTTTGATATTAGTAGAATATCAACACAAATTAAGAATTAAGAGTGAATTCACTATTGACCCAATAATATGTTGAGTGTATTTGAATCTACTCTTTTTAGTGCTTTAGTGGCTGTGAGCAAACCAAACATTTATTTAGACAGCCACGCCACATCCTCTACCTTTACTCTTCACCCATCACCCATCACCCATCACCCATCACCCATCACCGTTCACCCTTCCCTCTCCCTGCCTAGATATTCGTCTGGCCGAGGAGCGCAGAAACCCGACGCTAATTAAAGGCATTTGTTGTAGCATTTTCATTCAATTAATTATTTCGGCTATCAACGCTGTCAATCTTTTTATCAACAACAAATCTGCCAAGCCAGTGCCGCAGTAGCCGGGTAATCGTATAGTCAGTGAAAACTTATTTGTTTTGGCAGCTTGAGGCCGGCAGCTGGCGTTGAGTAGCGGCCAACATCAGTTAGACCGCTCAACGGCTGGCTTGCTATTCGGCTAACAATGCCTTATAGACGCTTTGTTTGTTCCTCTCTGTTCCCTATCTCTCTCTCTCTCTCTCTCTCTCTCTCTCTCTCTCTCTCTCTCTCTCTCTAATCTCTCAGTCTCTCGCTGTCTCTCTCTGTCTATTTATATTTTACCTAGCATTGCTGCACTTGTTCTCTGCTCAACAGTCCACAATCTGATATTTGTAGAATCCAGCTTATCCTTTTGTAAAACGTCTATCAGCCGTCAGTTGCGCTCGACCGAACGTCTATGGCTGATGGGTATACAAAATAATAATAGTCGTAAATTTGAAGCCTTTAAGCGTATTGCACATTTCGCCCACATTTCAGCAATTACTATATGCTACAAACAAGGGTTCAATAAGAAGTCACAGAACTATGTTCAAACCAGAAGAGTCCATATATTTTTAAGCAACTTAATAAATACCGTTTCTAAACAATTTTCAATTGGGCTCAGAGCATGAAAATGGTGTGGAGTGTAGCTTGCGGTTCGGGGCGACAGGCTGTTAACCTGGTCAAGGTAAGGTCCTCAACATTGCACATTCAATACCAATGGAAGGACCTCGGAGGAAATAGACTATGCTTCCTTAATGACATACATGTGGAAACAGCCTTTCACAGGCATATTTTCAGCGTGTCCTCTCGGCCAGTGTGAAAGGTGCTACTGACCCTTTTATGCAAATATTTTTACAAAAGTGGCTAAGTACATAAATGTTTATCGTGCCCTCTCAAAGCTGTCTACTCTTCTCACCCACGTGCTGTTGCTGCTTATCTATGGACGGTGGCTGCTGTGCAACAGAGGCAGCAAGCAGCATCCGAGGCTCAGGTTGAAGCATTTATGTATGCTTTGCTTTGGTGGTTGGCTGGAACTTAGCTTTATGTCCGCATTTAAAGAGACATATTAAAGTGAAATATGTTTTGCATTGGGAGTCGAGCCGGCTGGAGTTGTGGTGTTGACTGGCAGCTCGTTGTCGGACCAACGCCAACGCCAACAGTGATGCCATTGCAATCTAGATTTGAGATCGGAATCGTAAAACCGGAAATAAAACAGGAAAATTAAAAACGTACAAAAGGTGCAAAATAGAGAGGAATGCAGGCAGTTTGCAGTTTGCGCATACAGATAGGCGGCCGGTAGGCAGACAGACACGCTCTAAGAGAAACATTGAGCGCCTGGGAGGCGAGGAAGCTGGCAAAAATACAAAAGCAAAAAATATACAACTCCGAGGGCAATATGTAAAATGAAAACTGAAAAAGTAGCGATGGGCTCGAAAGCGTCAATCGGCCACCTTACCTGCCGCCCTTGCTGCCGCCGCCGCCTCTGCCGCAAGGGCATCGACTGTTGGGCCCAGATCCTGGTGCAGACACAGACACTTGCACAGCCACAGATCGAGTCTGATTAAAGTTGCCACACGTGCACCCACCACACATGGCATTTTTAAAAAGCAACTCCAAGTGTTGCTTATTCATATTGTTTGACGTTACTTTATTTTGTTCAAAATTCCATTCAGCGGCAGACGTGTTCTATATCACTATCCACCTATTTGAGGACTTATATGTATAATATATAGATTATACTACTTTTTTATGACTGACTGATTGAACTGACTGGGAACTTATGCTTGGGCACTTACATTAAAAATCTTAAAAGCAGGAATTGCCCTACTAGTTGCAAGGACAGCATCGGCTACGTCACGCGCCGACAGCAAGGACAAACAGAAAATGCTCATGGAGGAGATAGGAAAACAATTACTTAAAGCAATTCTTCCAAGCCATTTGTATGAAATCCCCCAACAAAGGCACTTGCTGCCGTCAAACTGCCTGAAAGAACATTCCATGAAAATACAAATGACTGTTGGCCTCTGTACCTGGCGCCTGGCTGGATGGCTTTATGAGAGGCAGCTAAAACTTATATAAACACTGCGCTCGCACCACAAAGCCAAGTTCGAAAGTAAAATCAAAGTCAATGACGTATACAGGTATAGGAACCTGTAGTGTCAGGTTATGACATACCCTGTATCAACTTCCGAAACTCCACGGAACTACAATAATATATAAAATATTTAATATTATCCATATAGTAATTATATTTCCTATATAATATGTGATGAGGTGATATCCGAGCTCTGCTTAAGGAACAGCATTCAGCTTGTTGTCCTGACCAAAATTATATATACACGTATATCATACCCTTTGCATCGATTGTCATTGGAGTTACAAAGGAGAATAAAATAGAACAGGGTGTGAACTATTAGAGGTACTTACTCTAAAATTTATCCGATTAAGCTAAAAGTCAACCAAATTTATAGTTAGTTATATGCAATCGGTATTTAGCCTCTAATATTATTTTTGCTTTCGCTTCTTGCTGTATCCGCTCTGCACATATACGTATGTGAATGTGTGTGTGTGTATACGTGTGTATGGAAAGGTGTGTATGTGTGTGTATGGAAATTATAAAATCGATTTAAGTTTCCGCTCAATTACCCGTCGCTGTTCAAAATACAAAAGTAAAGGTGTCATCATTGTCTGTGTGGAGCTTTTTTTTTATTTACTCGCGGAAATAGTAGTTGCTCTAACGAGAGAAAAGACCAGAGAATATTTCAATAAATTTTTTTATTTTTTATTTACTTGCGCAAATAGCAGTTGCTCTAACGAGAGAAAAGACTAGAGCGAGAGAGCAAAAAACAAAAAAAGGAAAACTTAAAAATAATTCTATAAATTAGGTTAAGCTCAATCAAGAAGCGAAATGCTGAAATTCTTAATTGGGAAATATTATTCAAGACCCTAGTGAGGTACGAGTAAGAAATCAAATGTTACTGCGAAGCTTTTTTGCCTTTCTCCTCACCTATGAAATAAATTCGTAGTTGACTTCATTATTCATCAGCTACGTATGTAGCATGCATATTTCTCTAGTGAACAGTTGTGGCATTATTGACTGCATCTAGCCAGCATCCAGCATGGCCAGCATGTTGATGATGTTGGTTTAAATTCTTAGCAATTCCATTGACCATGTGGCGGAAGGAGAAATGGATTTGCAGGCGTGTCTGACATCAGAATGACTATTAAAGGAACAGCTCGTCAGAAGGTTGTGGTAAAAATCTTTTTCATTGATTATTTAACAAGTTCTTAAGTGGTTTCTTAAGTACAGGAAAAACTTGCCGCTAATATGCGATTAAGTCAAAGTAGCCGCAAAAAAGACTGAGTGTATGTATTCGAGTCTGTCACACATACACATACATATATATATACTTATATACATATATATATATATATATATATATATATATATATATATATATATATATATATATATTGTGTGTGTGTGTGTGTGTGTGTGTGCGTGTATGTGTGTGTGTGAGTGTTTTTATGTGAGTGAGTTTTCCTGCGTGCAGTTAACGCAACCAGGCAGAGTAAAAGAGAGCCAAAGTGAATTGATGAAGCGTTTTTCGAAAACTTTTGTGGGTACTTTCGAGTTATACACCCATGAGCCTGTGGGACGGCGCAATTTGCAAGCCAAATCGCACGAAGCAAATAATAAAAAAGTTAAGACTGCTACCACGACCCATGCAAAGTTACAACAACAACAACAGCAACAACAACAAAAGCTGTGGAAAAAAACTAGGAAAAAGGTCAAAAGAAAAGAACTTAGATGGAATAAACAGGCGTGCTTAAGTAACTCAAATGGTATTCGCTTAAAGTTTGGAGGTTCGCACTGCCTGCAAACGGAAATAAGTTCCAGATGAAGTTACAAAAGTCAACAGCGAGCAACACTCGAATCAGACATTTGTTTGTGTCTGCAACGGGTTTTGTCGTTGAGTGATTATGTTTTCAACAGCTGTTGCCAGCTGGCTGACTGTTGTCGGCCTAGTCAAGCTGCAGCTTGGCTTAGTTTTAAATTCTGTAGAGCGCCTTAGCATGGGATGTGCGTACATTTGCTCGCCTACTGTTTTGAAGACAGTCCAAGCTATTTATAAATTGACTGTCGGATACTTCCATTGATAGAAAATATATTTGCTTTCATTTCAGAATTGCTGTTGTTACAATATATATAGTAAAACTTAAAGTTTTACAGGGTATACACACTCAGCAATAACAACATACACCCAATTATGTATGTGATAATTGCCATGAGTCCGCTGTGAGTAGGGAATGCTAATAGCTCGCTTTAGATAGGGAACAGGGATAGCAAGAACATCGTGTCGACTAGCAGCATTGAAATAGAACTTCCGGCTGTAGCGCAAAAAAGGCAAAAGAAAATCCCAGCGTAATGCAATTTTCATTTTTCTGGTCACGTACGAAAAGTAAATCAATTAAGTTGTCATAAATTGTACTACTGCTACTGCAGCTGACGACACTTAGCCGCTCTCGCATTCGCACACGCATTCGTCACCATAGCGAGCCACCAAGACCACCCAGTCACCCAACCACCCAGTCACCCAGTCACCCAACCACCCACCCACCCAGCCACCCAGACACCCAACCAACAACGCAAAAAACACCCACCCTTCCTAGTATTTCCGTTCATACCCATCTCCATCTCCATCTCCATCTCATGGTTTTACATCATCCCTGCAATGTTTTTGTCGCTCTTATTTCATTTTTTCAATTTGCACAGCAAATTGAGCGGTATTTGTTTTTACTTTCGTTTCTATGCATTTGAATACGCATTTAAAGACACCAATAAACTGAAAAGGGCAAACCATCCGACAAAAATATACATGCAAAAGTACATGTATGTCCTTGCGGGCTTATGCTGCTGCTTCCTCAACTTTATTAGTGACCGTTGGATGGGGTTGACATATTCATAAGTCCAAATATTTGTTACTATCCCTACATACCAGCTGACTTAAAATATAACTTAGCTAACTTGATCTACTCACATACTAAGTAAAGAAACTGTAAAGCTGTTGGAGAATGTCTAATAAAGGGCAGACGTTTGCCCAACCCCTCAGTTTGTTTTACGTATATGTCCTTATTTGATTATTGGCTATTAAGAGTATATTCTAGTCGTGTCGATTTGATTTTAATACTCATTCACGAAAGTGCGATTATAATGCTTTTGTGCCATGTTCGTCTTGCCATGAACGCAAAGCATTTCGCCGCTATTGAAGCTAGAGATTTGAATTTTGGAATATATACTCGTGATAAAGTGTCAAGAATTTCCCGTTCGGCCATTAATGAGTATTCTGTAGTCGGTAGCGCCCGACTGCAACGTTCTTACTTGTTTTTTTTTTATATTGAATTTATTGTTTTGGAAGCCATTCTAAGTAAAAGCTTGAAGCGAAAATAAATGTTGACCAGGCCGAAGGCAAAGTTGAAGTACCACTTAAAGTACAAAGTGTTGGTGTTGTGCTCTGAGTAACCAAGTTAAAGCGGATAGAGGAATATAACAAAGAGATTATTATTTCACACAATATTTAGGTCTATGTATAAAGTACTCTTAGTCGTCCGACTACTGACGATTGATAAATGATTAACCCTTTCACAAACTTTTATACATGCATACCCTAAAATCTTTCATCTTATTGTATATATAAATACAACTTGGCATATTTATGGATATACAGATTTCTATAGATTCGGAGAAGATCAATAAGCATTGAAAGGGAGCACGATTGCATGTTAGTGGTATATATTAAATAGTTCTAGGTTCAATGATCGGTTGATGCTAAGGTGTTTATAAAATTTAATCAACGTTCACTTATCGTTGGCATTTAATGTAATCATCATATTGTCGGCTGTGAAGCTGTGACGGAGACACAACTACCATCGACTATCTAGGCAGACCGCAATTTCGCTAAGCTCGAAATGATTGCGTATAATTTGGACGCATTTAGTGTGGTCGAGGACTACAGAGAGAGCATCTGGTGGGCAAAAGGGGAGCCAATAGGGCTTTTCCTCCTTATTTTTATTGTAGCTGCCACTTTGCAACCGAAACGGGCTTTCGCGCTCATTTCAACAAGGATTATTTACTCCGCGAAAGATTCAATAACAATTTTGAAATGAAAGTCATTTCGTAGAGCTTGAGCCGTGGATAAGCTAATATAATCTCGCATAAGGCGAAAAGTTCGGCTGCTCTGTGGGCGTCGCGACGCGTCGACGGCAACAATTGGCACAAGCAGCTTAAAGACAAAAAAAAAAAAAGAAGAACATATAAAGTAATGAGGGATTTTGGTTTTTGAAGTATAAGCTCTGGTCACTTACTTGGGTGTGCCGATCCAAGCCAACCAACCAGTCGACATTGCCTGCAGGTTTCGCTCTGCTTGGTCAACAGTAAATATAGCTGGGTTAACTAAAGTCGATAAGACTATAAGCATAATAGCTTGGCTTCTATCATATCAAACATTGATATCACAGCCGCATAAATGTGAGCGAGAGACATTCGATAAATTTTAATGCGAGCATACATTGTATTTGAATGTAGGTGCAAATTTGGTCTTGTTAAGTAGGGAGCCAGCACGAAAGAGTCCAAGTGATTAGCCGGACATTTTCCTACTAATGGGGTGGTTATTCAATCAATTACCATTCCCCACAGCATTGCTCTGCCATGCTGCTGCTGTTGCTGCTGCTGCTGTTACCTGCTTTTGTTTTCGTTTTACCAAACAAGGGAAATGAAATTTCATGATCATTGCACATCTCAATTTACGGTGTCCTATGCACGAATGTGCGGCCGTTAATCGAATTCGAACAACCTGTTTGCCCGTGTAGGAGCAATGCCAGTGTTGGCTGTCACTCGAACTCGACCGCATATCGTGTAATTGTTGTTCATTAAAGGAAATTAGCTGCAACATTGTGACGACTGCTGTGCTTTCTTTGCGCCGTTTCGGCCAATCAAGTCTTTCATTATTCGACACGAGCACCATCGACGCCGTGCATTTAAAATGAGCCATGCATGAGGAAATCTAATAATTCTTTGCCAACTGTCACTCCATTAGCACTAAATCCGATGGGATGGGCAAGCGCCACGCCTCGCCATGCCACGCCACTCCACGCCACGGCACTGCACTGTAGCAGTAGGGATATGGAGTGGGTGCATGTTCTCTATGCAGGATAGCACTAGCCATTTCCTGGCCAAAGTCAGACGAGCTAGCGGCAGCTGCTTTAAATTTTAAGCTAGATCTGAGGTCAGAAACATTATAGACAAGCAGTTATTGTGCTTGGGCTCCAAATGTTTCCATGTGCGTGTTTTTGTTTATGTATGCGCTCCTCAGATACTCTGTCTGTGTGAGAGATAGATTATACATGTGTGGGGTGACGTGGTGCATCGATCCTTCAATGTATCTAGCCAACCGACTGCCCGCCCACCCGAGTCGGCGACTCTGTGTCTCTGCGTGCGTCTGTGCCTCTGCCTATACATGTATGTATATGCACAGTTCGAGGATTGGCGATTTATTTTACACAAGTTTTAATTTCCGGCAAATTTCCTAGTACAATTTCCCTTTTGCGAGCTACCGTTACGCCACAGAACGATGTAGTGGTCGGATTCGAGCTAACGTCTGACAACCACTCACCTCGCCCCGCTTAAGACGTCGATTTTAGTGTGAATATGTGACAGTTTTGGCTTACAAGAAAATTACTTTGCGAATGTGTACGTGGGGCATAAACAGGCGTGAATTGTTCATATACTAGTATACGAATATATATAGCAATATGTAATTTATATTTATAGAGTTATCTGTTGCTTACACTCTTGCCTATGCAGATGATAACAAAGGTAAGAAGTTTATGCTACTGCAACCCAAAAGCTAGTCATGAATAGACAAGTAACTTTTTCATAGCTCTGCAATTAGAGAGTCAGAGTGTTAAGCTAATAAGCAAAAGGCCTAGTCTATACTAGTCTTGGCAAACAGAAAAAAATCAGAAAAGCAACCGTAAAGGTTGGGAAATTGCTTTCCATTTTGGGTGTTTCAGTAAAATCACTTTTTGACAATTCAGTCCAGCAGTTACACAATCACAAACATTTCGTCCGAGAACGAATGCTGAATTGAAAATGCTATTGCTA